>CM067366.1:27316613-27897148 GCA_034401795.1 Chaetoderma sp. LZ-2023a
TCTATGGTGGTAGGCTCCAGAACCTCCATTCAGAATTTTGATTGAGCTATTTTTTAGGTGAAAATATTAGATTTTATGACAAATTTACTGGAAATTGTCAAATTGCTTCTTCTGCTTGTCAACTTAACTGATTTCAAGCAAATATGGCCAAAAGAATCATATGATCATAGGCGCTAGAACTTGCATTCAGAATTTTGATTCATCACATTTTTTAGGTAAAAATCTTACATTTTATTACAAATTTACTGGAAATAGTCAAATTGCTCCTTCTTACTACTTTGAGTTTCAACCAAACTTGGCTGAAATGATCCTTATGATCATAAGCGCCAGAATTTTGATTCTTTAGATTTTTTTAGATTTTTTCCTGTGAAAATCTTTTTCTAGTTTAATGTAGCGAATCATGTATATTTAAATGCAAATGCTTCAAATGCTAATGGTCCAGGGGAGCGTCACAAGCTCTTGGGCCTCTTGTTTAATTTATTTTCAGTATTATTATTATTATTATTATTATTATCTTTTTCTTTTCATTCGCTGATCATACCGCCAGTCCTGTAAGTGACTATCGACATGATCATAAGCGTTAAGTGCGTGGATCCATGGTTTATTAGAGTGCATCGTGCACTCGAGGTTTCTGTCAGAGTTACCTCACCCGTACCTCCTTTAGTCGCCTCTTACGACACGCAGAGGATACGGAAGGTGTATTCTAAGCCCCACCTACAGGGCAAATTATTATTATTATTAGCTCATCTGGCCCGAAGGGACAAGTTGAGTTTATTGCAGCACGGACCGTCCGGTCGGGTATGTACCGGCCCTGTTTGACTGGATATGAAGCGACCCGGTAGGCGATACTCCACGCTCACCCCCCCCCCCCCCCTCCCACTGGCCACCTAAGGCCCACGCATATGTAAGCCTTTTGGAAGGAGAATAGAATGACAGAGTCCGGGAGATCGTTAGCCTATGGAGACTGGCAATTTATGTATATAGTTGCTCATATTATGGCAATTCCGTAATATTGGTCCGTTCTCCACAATTTTGGTATGTATTATTACCAGAATTGAACGGAGAATTCAATAATCTGAACAGAAATAAAATTGGTTCAGAACTGACAAAGAAACAGTAAAGTTAAGACAGACTATTGAGAGCTCTAGGCAAAGCATAGACATCGCCAACGCGTGTACATGATCGGGTGAGAGCCATGCACTAGTGCTCTAGCTAGCTTACCTCATACACAGCGGTCGCTGTCAAAGCCAAACTCAGAAGGGAGGCGGCTTCGGCCGGATTGGGAACTCATTCCTTATCTGTCTACTGGACAGAGCTCGCATTCTCCAATCTACACCAACACAGCTTATTGCAGTCAGATTCCCTCTCAGGCGAACCCTGCTCTGCACCGCATTAAGTTTTTGAACGCTCCTGGTGGATCAACAGGGGCAAAACTCTAAATTAAAAGAAGGCGCTATTCTTACCACCGTCACCAGTGGTGCCTTCACTGCGGTGTAAAACTTTTGACTATTACCAACCAAACCAGTATGTAAGAACGGTGGTGTTTGTAACGTCTCGCCAGACTTGGCGTACCACAACAGAAATGGTGGTAGCAACCAATGGTTGCATCCAGCGTCACTGAATTTATGTTTTGAACGCAGTCCAACAAGGACATTGCTTTACGTGCCGTAAGAGCTAAGCAGTGTAGATCGTCTTGTGGTGAGAAATGATTTGATATAGCATGTACTTACCGGCTGTACACAATGGAGACATCCGCCACTCACAGCACAAACAGCATAACGGTAATACAGTGAACTTCGCATTATGTGCTATGTATCACGATCTATTGGCTACCAGTAATGGCTTTATTCTGCACTGTTTTTAAGTATGAAACATACCGGCCAGTATCCTGCAGCAATTCTTCAGGTGGCAGTTACACCATGCATCAACTCACACCGTAAGAAGACGGTGTAAAGACTACATGTGACATTTAATTTGCACTGATGACTAATAGGTGCACCACATAGGGACATATCGTTGTTACGTTATACCGTTATTAATAAATATAGTAGCATACTATGTGGTACCGTAAGGTCGGGTGCGACCTCCATTTTAGAACGATATTGTATGTAATATTATGCATTGTACATGGTGCCAGCAATTAAACAGCACCGTAGGCTAAGTTGGCCTTATACTTCAATGTTTGTATAATTGTAATTAGGCGTTCTGCCCATATTATTAGTTTAGGAGTAAAAACTAGAAAAATCTCTGGACCGCAGTAAACTATACATCAACAACAAATGCATCATCATGTTTTTTCCCAACAACACCAATTTTACATTACGGTCATTGCTCATGCTCTCGTCAGAGAAGATGACATGCTACCATCAAACCTAAAACTATGATAGCTCGATAGAATAGGTTTATATGCTAATCAAGGGCAATTACTCTACAAATGGCGAACGGTTATTAAAAACTCTTCTCTACGGCCAATGAGACCGTTTCATAAATGGTACTACTGATTTTCATAGTTGGCCATTCATATTAAGGCCTCCTAAATTATAGTGGAGAGTAACTGCCTTTGACTACGCTTTTCTGGCCGTCTGGCCGAAATAATTGTTTGAATTCCCACCGTCAGAATGGTTAGGACCGTCTCAAGAAACTTCAGCAGGTTTCTTGCCGGTCAGAATCAATCTGTCATTTACATACATACCCCGTGTATCTTAGGATACCTATTAAGCAAGACTATGCCAAAGTAGGAAACACTGCGAAAATATAAATACGGCAATATTATTGCCATCCCAGCAGTGTTTTTTGGGCAACTTTCTCCAAAACTAAAGCAGCCAAACGGTAACGCCAGGGTATGGATCTCACACGGTCCGTACTCGAAACATTAGGTGACGGATAGAAACACGGATCGCCATCTAACCCATAACGGTGACTGGGTGAAGCCTTAGAGCTCACCACGCCGTATGGGAAAGCCACCATAGATGGAAATACGTTTCTCTCTCCCCACCGTAAGTAAGCTAAGAACCGCTTTCTAAAAACATGCTTTTGTCAATATGATTTGTCCATGTGTTGTTATTTGTGGTTTTGATGTGGTATGTGGAGGGATCACTCTGCGGCTCTGAAGCTACCACCAGACAACATGTTGCACGCCGTCGGTCTGAGGAGAGATGCTCCGTGAGGTATCGGCAATGGTACCAGGCATTCGCGTTTGGAGATATACAATTGGTGCTACGCGATTTGCGGCCTAAAATATGTGTTTAAACTGAAAACTTAAATGTAAGCCCAGACTCACACAAGGTATGCAAAACTACGAACGGTACCAACAAAAATAGATCTTTAACTCACACAAGATGATGGTGCTGAATTCCATAAGAATCAGCCATCCCATCTTCATATGCACCGTACACAGCAATATTAAAGTAACTACATTAGGATAAATACACATGATCATTTTTCTCTCTTTGTAGGATAGGAGGGCGGCCATTTTTACCGTACCCCTCCTCCGTTTCGGTGTTGAAGGCATTTTTCTTTTTCACGGAGGCCCGCGCGAGGCTTTTTCCTCTCGCAAAATTTTTCTCCTCATTTATGTCACCGTGGGATGACTCCCAAGCCATTTGCACTCAAACGGTGAGAGTACATCCACCCTTCCCTTGCATTTTTGTAGTCAGCTTCCCACCAGTTGCCTTCTCACAAGGCGCCACAGTGTGGTACCATCATAAATTTCCTCTTAAACAAATGACAAGGATGCAGACATCCTTGGATTAAAGTGGTGTTGGTTCCCCCATTCTCTCCCGCATCATTATGGACAGTCGTCTCTCTCTTTCGGCCGTTTTCCATGTGGGACATGGTGCCTTACCGTCATATATTTCCTTGCAAGCAAACGGTAAGGATGCAGTCATCCTTGGCACCATAGTGGAATGGTTTCTCCATTTTTGCCTTGCATATTATTGCAGGACAGATTTCTCTCTATCCTATCTTCCCTCTTCCTCCGCTACTGTGTTGTAAGCATATTTCCTGTGACGGAGGCCCGCGCGAGGCACATTCCTCTCGCAAACCAATAATTTTTGGCCTGCCTGAGGCAGATATAGTTTATATTAAACCAACTGACGGTGCCCTGCCCCGACTGTCCCCCCCCACAGAGATACCTTGCTTGATACCATCTATATATGACTAGATCGGTTAGGTACCGCTGGCAAGATACAAAACTAACACACCACTTTTTCTGTTTTTACATACACAGTTTTAAGTAGCAAGCAAACAACAAAAAGACTGTTTGCTACTTTCGAAAGTAAGTAAAGTAAATTCGTGTGCTAGCACCATTCTTTCCACCATGGAGATGATGGCTAGACACACCGGGGACACGAACAGCTGAGATGATACGGTGGTGTTAAATTTTTGCAGCAATGGCTGCACGAGTCCACTGGAACATGAACCTTCCACCGGCCCTGGAGGTTGGTTTTTGTGGACACCAGAGATGCGCCGCAACCGCTCCCCAACCCCGAGGCTGACTGACCGGAAATGGTCAAAATGCTTCATCTCCTCAGCATTTTGACCGATTTCAACCAAATTTGGCTGAAAGTACCCAATGGTCATAGGCTCCAGAGCTTCCATTCAGAATTTTGATTCATCAATTTTTTGGGTCAAAATCTGAGATCTTAGGGAAAATGTACTGAAAATGGTCAAATTGCTTCTTCTCCTTACCATTCTGAGCGATTTCAACCAAATTTGGTTGAAAAGGCCCTATCGTCGTGGGCTCCAGAACTTCCATTCAGAATTTTGATTTATCATTTTTTTGGGTGAAATTCTTAGATTTTATGAAAAATGTACTGGAAATTGTCAAATTACTTCTCCTTACCATTCTGAGCGATTTCAACCAAATTTGGCTGAAAGGAGCCCATGGTCGTTGGCTCCAGAACTTCCATTCAGAATTTTGATTTATCAATTTTATGGGTCAGAACTTAGATTTTATAAAAAATGTACCGGAAATTGTCAAATTGCTTTTTCTCCTTACCCTTCTGAGCGATTTCAACAAAATTTGGCTGAAAAGATCCTATTGTAGGCTCCAAAACTTGGATTCAGAATTTTTATTCATCAATTTTATGGGTCAAAATCTTAGATTTTATAAAAAAATGTACCGAAAATTGTCAAATTGCTTTTTCTCCTTACCATTCTGAGCGATTTCAACTAAATTTGGCAGAAAGGATCCTGTGGTGATGGGCTCTAGAATTTTGATACAGAATTTTGATTCATAAATTTTTTGGGATGAAATCTTAGATTTTATTTTAAATGTACTGGAAATTGTCAAATTGCTTCTTCTTACCATCTTGACCGGTGTTAACCAAATTAGGCTGGATCCATAGCCATAGGCTGAAGAACCTCCATTCAGAATTTTGATTCATCAATTTTTTGCATGAAAATCTGAGATTTTATGAAGAATGTACCGAAAATTGTCAAATTGCAACTCCTCCTTAGCTGCTTGACATATTTCAACCAAATTTCACTAATGGATTCTATGGTGGTAGGCTCTAGAAATTCTATTTTTGATTGATAAATTTTTGGGGGTCAAAATGTTAGATTTTATGAAAAATGTATCAGAAATTGTCAAAACACGGCTTTCTTTTCCTTAGTTGCTTAACATATTTCAACTAAATTTAGTTACAGTGACCCTATCAAGGTAGATTAGAATTTCTATTCAGAATTTGATTGGTCAATTTTTTGTGTACCCATCTTGGATTTTCCCAAAATTATCCATTATATCTATTTAAATGCAAATGCTTCAAATGCAAATGGTCCAGGTGACAGCCACAGGCCCTTGGGCCTCTTGTTATTATTAATTTTAAGAAATCTATGCTCTCCTCTATCTCTCTCTTTCCCTCCCTACCCCCTCCCTCGCTTGCTCGCTCACTCACTCACTCACTCACTCACTCACTCACTCACTCACTCACTCACTCACTCACTCACTCACTCACTCACTCACTCACTCACTCACTCACTCACACTACGTAGTTGCTATTTCCAAAGTTCCAAGATTAAATAATCGATTATCCAATTAAATTGATTATTTTCCAGACATCATAATCGATTATTTATTTCCGTAATCGAACAGCCCTACTTCAGAGTGTGTATACAGAATTTTGATGGGTCAATTTGTTTGGTGGCCATCTTGAATTTCCCGAAAAATGGCTGAAAATCTACTCATTAACTGTTTGGACGATTTCAACCATACTGGCTGGAGCGAGCCTAGGCGCGGTAGGCTTCAGAAGTTGCATGCAGAATTGTGATTGGTAATTTTTTCCAGCGGTCATCTTGGATTTTCTGAACATTTTGGGAAATCAGTTAAAAAGCTACTCATCATTAACCGCTTGGCCGATTCCAACCAAACTCAGCTGGAAGAACCCTAGGCGGTACGCTTCAGAACTTCTATACAGAATCGTGACTGTTTGATTTTGATGGTGGCCATCTTGGATTTTCCGAAAATGGGAATCTGTATAAAATGCTACTCCTCAATCAATAGCCTCATTTCAACAAAACTTGGGTCGAACAATCCTATGATGGTAGGCTTCAACATACTAAACGAGAATCTTGATTGGTAAATTTTTTGGTGGCCAACTTGGATTTTCCAAAAATCATCCCTCATGTCTATTTAAGTTGTAATGGTTTAAATGCCAATGGGCCAGGTGAGCGCCACAGGCCTTTGAGTCTCTTGTTTTTGTAAGAGTGCACAGATTTCTATGTCTAGATATATGTTGATTGTTTTGCCGAGTAGAAGCTGAACCATGAGCTGGCTAAGCTGGTGAGTGAACACCATGAGAAGCTGCAGAGACAAAATGATCATCACACAGAATTGCAACGCGCATATGACAACCTAGCGAGTGCACAGACATGCACCCACGCTCTATGTGAATACAAGTAAGACATGCATAGAAATGCACTCATACTCTATGTGAATACAAGTAAGACATGCACAGAAATGCACGCATGCTCTTTGTCAATACATGTAAGACATGCACAGAAATGCACCCACTCTCTATGTGAATACAAGTAAGACATGCACAGAAATGCACGCATACTCTATGTGAATACAAGTAAGACATGCACAGAAATGCACGCATGCTCTATGTGAATACATGTAAGACATGCACAGACATGCTCTATGTGAATACAAGTAAGACATGCACAGAAATGCACGCATGCTCTATGTGAATACATGTAAGACATGCACAGACATGCTCTATGTGAATACAAGTAAGACATGCACAGAAATGCACCCACTCTCTATGTGTATACAAGTAAGACATGCACAGAATTGCACGCATACTCTATGTGAATACAAGTAAGACATGCACAGAAATGCACGCATGCTCTATGTGAATACAAGTAAAACATGCACAGAAATGCACACATGCTCTATGTGAATACATGTAAGACATGCACACATGCTCTATGTGAATACGAGTAAGACACACCCAGATATGCACACATGCTCTATGTGAATATAACTGTACAATAATTATCATTAACGTAACAAGAGTAATTTTATACTGAGCGTTACACAATAGTGAGAACAATAGCATCCTAAATAATAGTGGCTATAAATATGAAACTAAAATGGTGGTTTCGAAGAAAACCTTCATCGCTGAACTTTTCTAATGATATCCCTCTAGTCTATTGCATCAGGATAACTTTAAAGTCAAATGTATGTACCTCCTTTCTACCACATAAACAACTTATATACATGTATCAGAGATTGTAGATAGTCAGATGATAATTTGCACATTGTTGAAGCGTACCGCATTTTCACAATGTACGTGTTGATTGCATTTACATCACTAGAAATAATTAACTCTTTATTGACCAAAACAGCTAAGACTTCCTCTACTGCTGCTGAGAAATGTGAATCTGTAGGCCAAGAGAAGGCTATTTTGGAGGAATTTTCCACTGACATAGTGGGTCCTATTATAAGGCCTGTCATTCCAGTGGCAAATTTTTAAATATAGTCTTTTTTGTCTGTACATGAACATGTCTTCGTTTGGTCTATATATAGACATTTAGAATTAGAATTTTCCTGGCCAGTCTTAACCATTAAATACTTTATAAAACTTGTAAAAAATCTGCCATTATCTTGTCTTGAAAATATAGACTGTTTCCTGACATGCCTGAGTATTCAGTAGGGCTGAGGCTTGCAAAGGATTGATGGGAAGTGAACTGGTTCATGATATACATGTCTGAGCCATGAACTGGTTCACACACTTAATTAGTATGATAACGGATGTAATTACGCCTAGCTGAAAATAACATCTGAATGCTATGCATTTGCTAAGAAAATAGTAAAAATATACATGATAAGTACTGAAAACAAAACTAAATGTTCAATTCATGCTCATGGGAAAATCACTCTTAGAAAACATTCCAATAACACTTGCCTATATAGTTCCTGAATCACATGAACTAAATGGAAGGTAACAGGCATTGTTCATCATCCCTTGGTTAGTGCATAGTAGTAGTCCTAGCTGATGTGAGTATGCAATGCATTGTGACAGTCTTAACAAGATTACATTGACCATGTTGATTGTGTAGGGAGACATTGGTGGATCAAGTTATCGGCTTGCAGGACACAGTGCATGATTACCAAGTGAGAGAGTCTGAGCTGAATAATCAAATCTGGTAAGTAGTAGACTGCTCATGTAGCATCGTACACTAGATAATGACACCTGTTTGTATTCCCAACTTCCCACCTGTATAGACAGTGACACCGGTTTGTGTTTTCACCTGTCTAGATAATGACACCTGTTGGTGGTCCCACCTGTCTAGATAATGTCACCTGTTGGGGTTCCAACCTGTCTAGATAATGACACCTGTTTACGTTCTCATGTGTCTAGATAATGACACCTGTTGGTGTTCCCACCTGTCTAGATAATCTCAGTCTCAGATAATTGTCCAATATCAAAGTATAGGCATCAAATTACGCTCATATTAATATGACATTAAAATGTATCCTTGTACTTCACGTGAAGATGGCTACAGTATGTACATTGTGATAATAGATGTGAAGTTATATGGCTTGTGAAAACAATAGACTCAACGAATATGGCATCCAATAGTTACAATGATTATGGAGTCAGGGCATTGCATGCTGGGTAAATTGAACAGGCATCTCATATCTCGTACAAAAGTGTCTATATTTAAGCGAGAGCTTTAAGCAACTAATTTGACTGGGAGCTGTTGCTGCATGATACCAACAGCTCCTTGTCAAAGTTGTTGCAAAATATTCAACAGCGTGTTTATAAAATTGTAAGTTCACCAAAGACATACAATTCAGACCCTAGTTACTGTTAGACCATTTCTCATGACAAATTTTGAGTATGACAGATGCTTGAGTGACAGATATTTCATGGTTGAAAGTAAAAACGTAGATTTTCTCAGTGAAGCTGGATTTCGATAGGTTTTTGGAGAAATCCAACGAAAGAGGCTGAAAAAATGTCGGAAACCGAAGCTATATATGTGTAGGTGTTGGAGGAGAAATGGCACGAGTAGGCTAGCACTATATTTGCTTTGAAACATTGCGATCGATTTTGTAAAAGAAATCACGATTTTCGATTAAATCGTAGGTCCAAATTCTCAAAACTATTAACCGGGGTATCGTGACAAGCCACGAAAACTGGGACTTGGAATTTCTAGAAAAATTTGAAATGATAAAAAATAACACGAAAGTAGATCGCAATTTCATGCGACAAATTCTTACCATCCTACATTTATGCTTTATGTATACCTTATATCCATCATCGTGGGTGTGAAATTATTAATTGTGACCGCCTAAATATTGCGTATAGTTTAATAAACATTGTTTATTTCATCAAAATCTAACATAAAATGTTGGCGAGAAAAAATATAAAGTGATGTATTAGTTTCCGCTTATAGCCTCCCTTTGAAGGACGAGTTTAGGTCATTACCCGAGTAGCGTGAAGATGCTAATATTAGTACCCGGGGAGATACTGTGCAATTCACATACGTAGGACGGCTGATTCGAGTAGCTACGAGAGTGACGGCGTAAACTTGTCGTATAGTGAAGTTTATAGTTTCTTTCAGAATGTACGATTTACATTTAAGAGTAATCAACAGAATGCAGAGTTCAAAATACAACAATCTGGAATGCTGTTGCTTTATTTTCTTTAATTAGACATGACAACCGATTTAAAAAGGAAAAATTAGTACACTGCCTGACCTTGTTATTAATTGAAATTGCTAACTCTGGAATTAAAAAGAATTATGTTCACTGATTATTGCCTAACACTCTGCAACTAAGTATATACTTGGTATTTCACGACAGACTCTGGGTCTGCCGCAAAAGAATGAAAATTATATGGCGATTCGATGGAGTAACTCAATGACAACGGTGCTACCAGTGTTGCCCACAACATCTGATTTTTGCGGGTCCCAAGGACCCCACACTCAGATTTGGGGGTCCCACTGTAAAATCGGGGGGGTCCCATGGGGTCCTCATCTGAAATATGGGGGTCTCATGTTTTTTTCTTAAAATAAACACAACAAATTGATCTAATTATAAAGTACTTTATTAAACATGTTGAAAGCACTAGTTATGACATTGTGTAAATACTGTCAATGTATATATAGAGAATATTACCTATGCGGTGGTAAATTTTCAAAAATATGTATTCTGTGATCTACAATGGTGTCTAAAATTGATCTATTGAAATGACCATTGTATATTTAACTAATAACATTTGAACTGCATGTCAATAAACAATAACTTAAAGCACTGTACTTGTTTGTTGTCTGATAAACCAACCAACCTACATTGACACCCTTCTATGATTAACATTTCCAAAGACCACTACATTAGTAATTAGCAAAGACCACTGCATTAGTTTTTCTATTAAACCCTGACTTGACTTTGGACGAATTGAAAAATTACGAGTGTCTGGGGCGAGTTTTCTCAAGGACGACTTGACCTTCTTCGATATAATGCGCGCATATTTTTTATAATGTAACTGGAATGACTAAATATAGTGGAATACATAAGCTAAAATCAGACAAAACAATAATTTATCAAAAATAATCTGTATAAATCAGATTAAACTGCGTAATTAGTGAAAATATATCAGCCAATAACCGGATATCTCTAATTCATAGGGAGGAACTATGTAACGCGATTTCTGATTGGTTGAAGCATAGATAACGCATTAGCATGTATCCAATAAGGACGCTTGTATCTGGGAGCTTTGAACTATACGCTGTTTGAAAAAAAATCAATATTTTAACGTATGCCTACCTGGAGATCGATGATATCGTTGAACATCGCTGCTGGGATGAGCTTTTTAGTTGAGAAATTGGGAACACCTAATGATCGAGTATTGTTAAACATTATAAACACTAATCCATCAGTCAATCAATCAGCCCCTATTCCTAAATAAAAGACAGCGTATAGCGCGTATTGATACCGTTATTCAAACAGCAATACAAAGACACCGCCGCTAATCCGTCAAATGGCCATTCAAATGTAAAAGATATCACAATATCTTCCATATGTTCCTTCATCCATTTAGATATTTTGATAAGTAAATAGAAAAAAATATTTTACCTGTTAGTCGTGCTTTAGGCAAGTAGGCATGCGCAAATTAATTTCAAAATATTCAGCATATTAGTGATAACAACTTTGTGATCTGTCCAATGTTCTGAGCTGTGAAAGGGTTAAGACGCCCAGACACGTTTGTATACGCTTGATCAGTTGTATTGGATTTCTCAAGCGTGAGTTCCTCTAGAGGGAAATTCCGCTGTTACCCAATCAAATACGTCACACTGACGTTTAGCACAACAGACAGAAACATGGCGGGTATTTTTGCAATTTGTAGGCCAAACAAGGCGACTGACATTGGACTTGTAAACTCATTATTTATAATAAAAAAAATAGATCAAATGGAATACTAAGGATGATCTGGGGATTGTGTTTACAATTAATTTTGGCGGTTGAATCTAATTTATGGACATTAACAACTTTGAGGTGTGCAAGAAAACATACAACAAATCATAGTCTTAAACAACGCAGTAAGTTCGTTTTTATTGAACACAATACATTAGGTATATTTTTTAAAGTAAAAATATACACACACGATAATATAATCGATAATTAAGCGCACGCAAAGTTACCAGTTTCCGTTACACTTTTTGCTGCGTCCCTCGTGCGTCCACGGGGACGCAGAGGGTTCATTTTTATGCGTCCCTCTGCCATTTTTATGCATATATACGCGCAAAAGGATGCATAAGGGCAACTCTGGGTGTTACCTAGATATTGTTAGCTTGTTTATCATAGCGCTTTGTGTTGTGATTATTAAGTAATCGACACGTGCATAAAAGATTACCACCCTGTATAAATTCCAGATTACGTCTCTGTTGTGGGACCTTCACAATTCGTGGATGCACTCTTTGTTAGTCTCTGGTCAAAGGATAAAAAATCTACGTCACAGAGTCACTAGGTTCATACCAAAATAAACATTTTTGGCTAGAACTTGGGAATACAAAACATATCATCACCAAATTTGGCACATACACTCATATTGGGGCTGGCTATCAAGAGTTTAAGTTTCAGGTCATATACCCATATTGGGGCTGGCCATCAAGAGTTTAAGTTTCAGGTCATACACTCATATTGGAGCTGGCCATCAAGAGTAAGTTTCAGGTCAGAGAGCGTAATATCTAAGTCAGGAGTGGAATATGCATTTTTGGCCAGAGCTCTGGCATACAAGAAGGTAGAATTAGCAGATTTGGCACATCCATTCATACTGGTGTACGCTAGAAGTATTTTCAGTCTCAAGTCAAGGATCAAATATCTAGGTCACAGGGTCACTAAGTGTTGGGCTTCATGATATATACCGATATATCGAATACTGGTATCATCGCTATAACGTTAGTCATACTGATATGATTGTGCTGGTACCGAAATATCGAGATATAACATAAAACCGGTATGACATTCTGTTTAGGCAGATAATCTGCTTTCCATTTGCAAAATTCAGTGTTATATCTGTCTAACCAGATAAGCTCTTGGTATAGGAAAATTATATTTTACCTGTATTTAGCGACCACACTTAACATTTTCTTATTTATCTGAATCTGTCAAAATGTTGTTTGGAGGCTAGAGAAATTGATAAATTAACGATTATTGGCACAAAATTTGGCTACTTATAAGAATACACTTCTCGAAAAAAGTAGAATAAAACTTATTTTAATTAACCTCATAGGACAGGGGATGATTAAAAATGTCTAAAATATATCTTCTTGCGCTAATATTGTATTATTTCGGCCAGTTGTTTGCTAGAAAATCACAATTACAAATGAATATTTTGCGTCGTAGTATTTTATCTCAATTCTCAATTACTACAGCATGCTTAGTTAAAGATTTTGTGGAATTGTACAACATTGTAGTGACCGCCAAACGGCCCAAGTAAAGCGGACCCGATGATATGAGAAAATTTTCTCAATCCCTGCGTGCTCTATTCCCTTCTTATATTGGTGGGTTACTAGATATTGATCGATACAAGCCACTCTAATGGGAGCGAGTGTAGGACTATGTATTCGCAGCATATATAGTCGTCTATTTAGTAAGTGGTATAATGTCTAAGTTGTACGCCTGCGTGGAGATTTCAACTATTCCTGGTGGTTTTGTCCCATTGCAAATTCGTCCCATTTAGCACAGGTCTTCATGGAATGTTTATTTATTAACCTGGTGTCTATATCAATACAAGTAGGCCGAAAAATTAGTAAAACAGGTTTACATCCAGTATCTGTTTTTGACTCACTACATTGATATTCATCAGTCAAATATCAACAGGTTTACCTTCTTAGCGGTCTCATTAGGCGAGTTTATTTGGAACAAGATGGTTACTGGTTATCTCGCGATTGCCACACAGGTGCATCTCTGTGGAGATCATGGAAATAGATGTAATTCTAATCATTTGTAAGGCCATTTTGGGATTATTTAAGCCGTTTTGGGATATAATTTAATTGAAGACAGTTATAATTTAGTATTTGATATCAGGATTCATGTAATTTCTTGGTTTTATTGTGGAAATTTGTAAAGTTCCGCAACTATATCAGAAGCGCTGAGACACGTTCAATAATCTATCATACTACCCACGACTCACTCTATTTTGCCAGTCGCAATAATACTGATATTAAAGTTATACCGGTATGGAAATTGATATCAATACCGGTATTCAATTTTCTAATACCGTGAAGCCGTAACTAAGTGTATATCAGAATGCACATCTTTGGCCATAATCTGGGAATGCAAGCGGATAGAATCACCAAATTAAACTTATCCATTCATATTTTGCTGGGGTAGACGTAGTTTGAATTTCAGGTCAAAGTGTTAAATATCTATGTCATGGGATATAGAAATATGCATTTTGGCCATAACATGGAATGTACGAACCTAAAGTGACCAGAATTGACACATCCATTCAAATTGTAGGCTCGAAGGAATGTGTCTTTCAGCTCAAATGATGAAATATCTAGGTCACGATCTCACTAAGTGCCTAGATCACGGTCTCACTACATGTCTAGGTCACAATCTCACTAAATATCTAGGTCATGGTCTCACTAACTATCTAGGTCATGGTCTCACTAAATATCTAGGTCATGGTCTCACTAAATATCTAGTTCATGGTCTCACTAAATATGTAGGTCATGCTCTCACTAAATATTTAGGTCAGTGTCTCACTAAATATCTCGGTCATGGTCTTAGTGAATATATTGGCAAAATGAAGAGTAAAGGCGTGAGTCTGCACTTCCTGTGAGTGCAGTCTAGTTGAAAATGAAGTGAGCTTTAATGCTCAATTATGTTTTCGCGGGTTAGCTCATCTGACCATAAGTGGCCAACTTTGATTTTCTAAAAATTTCTGGAAATCAGTTAACGGCCTACTCCTCAATAACCATTTGGCCTATTTTGAAATAAGACATACGGGACAAATAAGTACCCTAGAGTGGTACCCTTCAGAACTTATATACTGAATTTTGATTGGTTTATTTTTTGGCAGCCATCTTGAATTTTCTGAAAAATGGTGAGAAATTGTTTAAAATGCTACTTATTAACTGCTTGGGCTAGGGCTGGCCAGTTTGGTCTAAAAGAAAACCAGTGACGGTATCACTAATTAAGCCAGTTTAACCAAAATACCGGTTTACGGGGCTAGAATGATCGAAAATTATTTAAAATATG
Source organism: Chaetoderma sp. LZ-2023a (assembly GCA_034401795.1). Lineage (NCBI taxonomy): Eukaryota > Metazoa > Mollusca > Caudofoveata > Chaetodermatida > Chaetodermatidae > Chaetoderma > Chaetoderma sp. LZ-2023a. The sequence goes on from CM067366.1 coordinate 27,331,834, forward strand.
AAAATATGCCGTTTTCATTAACTACAGTACATGTATTTTGCGATTTGACAACTGACGTAAATTGCCACAAAATTAGAACGGTAACTACATACGACTGCTCACTTCGACGCTATCAATCTCAAAATAGTAGTTAAAATAAATAAAGTCTGGTTCATGTGATGTCGTGAAAATAACACTAACTACTAAAATGTTGATTTTCAACTATGTTATTAGGTAACTATTTTCGAAAGCGTAGTAAAATCTAACGCGTGTAAGTAGGAACCCGGATATGAGAGCGAGTTTAGGCTCCTAATAGAGTAGCGCTGATATGGTTAGAGTTTGTATAACCACCTGCGGTATGATCTAGTCCAGTAAGCTACGTGTTTGTATTTGAGTACTCGGTATTTAGTAATACTCCTAAATAAACCGTCGTTCACGCAGGTGAATGTCATTCAGCACATAGCTAAAGTGTAGTCATTTCCCGGAAATTGCATCTCAAGAATTCTCACAAAAAGCTGTCTGTTTGACTATTTTTTGAGAGAACATGTCATATAATTAAGAGATTATAATAATTTGACAACATAAACGCAATGATTCACGCAAAACTAACTTAAATGTACTTAGCTCAACACTCCGTAGTCTGGAAGATATATAAAGATGAAAAAGACCAGGCCGGTCCGTAAAAGATAACGATGTGATTCTAACATCGACGAAAAAAGTCACGTGATAAAAAATACTACGATTTACAGGAATTTCATAAAATTAATAGTAGTGAATATCCCGGCGGAAGAATTTGTTAGCACCCAATAACATCTTGCCTGCTCGTATTTGAAATGCTAAGAGGTTTATTTTACTTGTAACTGGTCCGCCAATGTAAGAAGTTAATCATTTTCATTTCTCGGCCGTTCAAGCAATTTGTCTCGTATGTCTTATTCCGTGCTAGATCATTTTATGTTTGTCGAAATCTAAGGGAAATAATAACATGTTTGGATTGGGAGTTCATTGTATAGCGTCGTTGTTTTCGTAGCACGTTTCTTGAAGTTTTTTGTATCATGTCACGTTTGGCATCGTAATTAAACAAGGTACAAACTCAAATTGCCAGATGACTGTATATTATGACCACTATTAGCAAATGGTTACCCACTAGATGATAATATTAAAGTCAAGTCTAGAACAAACTACTTTAGGACAGTCACCAGATTTCACGCAATGGCGATCTTACGGACGGTTTTTCGGTTTTGTTATTTTCGTAATGGTTTTTAAACAACATAAAAAAACCATCAGATGGTGTGAAACCGGTATACCGCCCAGCCTTAGCTTGAGCAATTTCAACCAGAGTTGGCTGGAATTGATACTAGGCTGGTAGGTTTCAGAACATGTACACAGAATTCTGATTGGTCAACTTTTCTGGCAGCCTTCTTGGATTTTCTGAATATGTCTGGAAATCATTTAGTCTGAGGAAAAAACTTGAAATTGTAGATGATCCGAAATTCAATTTGGCCGCCAGATACCAGTGGCCATCTTGAAAATTTCTTTCCAGGCAATAACTCCATGACTGTTTAGCGGATCATGTTGAAACTTCATAGGATGATGTGTCTTCTTGATAAATAGAACAAGCACTTTGTGCATCACTCGACCATCCGATGATCCTAAAACTAGATCATCATCATTTACACGCTTGTTGCTCTTAGACTTAGATTGTTTTTGATAGAGATTATTAGACTATATATTCTATTCTATAATATCTATACCATCATTGCATTCAATCTCTAACATAATGAATATTCTTTTCAAATTCTTTCCAGAATTGTACATGGTTTGGACCAAGAATTTTAGTAGCTTATGTGATCTCAGTTAGATCATAGTGGTTTGGTCTATGCCATCATTGCATCCAGTCTCCATCATAAAGAAGATGATTTTCAAATTTTTTACATATTTTTACATGATTTGGATTTAATTTAGTGCTCGGTGATTTGGTCTTTTTCAAACTCTAACACTCATATGAGCCAAAAACGGCTTCAGCAACGGTCTTGAGAAATGTCCATTTGCAGACCAAGAGAAGACTATTTTTGAAAATTTACCACTGGAATGACTGGCTCGATAACCGAGTCGATCATTCCATTAGTAAATTTTCAAAAATAGTCTTCTTGATCTGCAAATGGATATTTTCAATGAGAAAATATGAATTTTTTTAACAAATTCGAGGGTTAAAGGGTTAAGCCCAAGTTATTTTTGCCTTGCTTTCTTGTTACACTCACAATTCCGTGAGCCAGGATGACGAGTGAAGTTGTAAATGTCGAAGCTAAGATGAACTCTGAGATAGAAATTCTGACGAATCAAGTGTCGGAGATGAAAGTCAAATATAATGAGGTGCTTGGTACATGTGTGGCCATCACTGAGGAGAAGCAAAGATTACAGGAGGAATATAACAGGTAGGGCAACTTTATAAACACACACTGCAAAATTAAGGCTTTCACACTAGTCTGGGCGAACACAAATATTACTTGGGCCATTAAAAGCTGTTATATACACTGCTGGGCCAAAAAAAATGAGGCAAACATGATTTATCATATTTTTTATGATTACTCTTTCATGTTAATAAATACAGGTGAAATAAGTGACAATTTTACATAATATTGTATGCATTGTCTGTGTGCAGGGTACCTTTTAGTATGGGATAGCCGTTCCCTTATTTTTTGTGTGTCAAAACTCACCCATTTGGGCAAGCTCTCTGAAAGCTTTTTGCATTGTGCTGCGTCAATGCTGTTCCATTCATGTCTGACTGCTTTCCACTGCTGAGAGCTAATTTGCATATCAAAAGCCATCTACTGAATGGATTCTTGTTCTATATTAGACCTACATGCATACACAAAAGACAAATAGTGCGTCTCTGTGTTCAGGATTTAAAGTGAACTAACACACTAGCAAGCTAGTTGAGTTACGCTGACCGAGGTGACAAGACATTAGCCATTTCTGTAATCTCTGTGTATTACCACACTGTGCCTGAAGAGTGAAGTTGTTATTTTTGATTCAAAATGTCTTCAAAAAAGGCTAAATTCCATGTACCTGTTCAAGTCAAAAGCCGGATCGCAGGTCTCCCTTAAGCTGGAAAGTCATATCCTGAGATTAAGAAAATTCTAAAGTCTGAGGATGTTCAGATTCCACTGCTTACAATACAGAGAATTGGCCACACATTTCAAGTGACAGGTTCTGTTGCCCGGAAAGCAGGTTCTGGACGAGCTAAAGTGACAACATGTCGAGATGAAAGAAGGCTGAAAATGACTGTTCTGAAGAATCGTAAGAAGACTCTCTCTCACCAAATTAGCAGAAGAATTAAGAAATTCACAAAATAAGGCTGTTTCAAGAAGAACAATTGCAAGGAGGCTCAAGGAAGCTGGTTTTTCATCAAAGCGGTGTACTAAGAAGCCATTGCTGTCCACAAAGAACGTTGCAGACACTCAGATTTTTGGCACTTTATCGTGACCATGATTCTCAGTGGTTTGAGCGTGTTCTCTGGAGTGATGAGTCACGTTTTGAGCTATGTACAGATGTTCCAGAGTGCTGTCTTCGTAGGCCAGTTGAAAAATATAACCCAGAATGCCTCTCCACCACTGTGAAACATGGAGGAGGTGGAATTATGGTATGGGGTGTGTTTTCTGCATCTGGTGTTGGCGAGCTTGTGCAATGTGAAAAGTCCATTAATGCAAAGGAGTATCAAAACATATTAGAAAAGGGGTTGCTTCTAAGCCTGAACAAGTTGTGTAGTGGAAATAAAAGACAAAAAGCTATTTTTCAACAAGATGATGCCCCAGCACACAGCAAAAACAACAAAGTCATGGTTTGAGCGGCATTCTCTGTCGGTGATGTTTTGGCCTGGACAGTCACCAAATCTTAACCCCATAGAGAATATATGGGCCCATACCAAGGCCAAACTGGTTGGCAGAAAATTTGGGAGCACTGACCAGTTGTGGGAAGCAGTCAGACATGAATGGAACAGCATTGATGCAGCACACTGTAAAAGGCCCTCAGACAGCTTGCTCAAACGGCTGAGATGTCTGGAGAAAAACAAGGGAAAAGCTATCCCATATTAAAAGGTACCCTGCACACAGACAATGCATACAATATTATGTAAAATTGTCACTTATTTCACCTGTATTTATTAACATGAAAGAGTAATCATAAAAAATATGATAAATCATGTTTGCCTCATTTTTTTGGCCCAGCAGTGTAGTTGTCAAACAGACATTGTACCATATAAAAAATTTAAAGGGATATTCCACTGGGAGATTTTGTGCATTTGGCATAAAGTACTAATTCTCCGCATTAATTTGAGACCAAGAGCACAATTCTATGCCAACAAATAAAAAAGATATCCTCAATTTAAATTGCTAAAAGTAACCAGTAGATAGAGGCTCCATTTTGGCCGAGCAGCTGACATCACCGACATACCTACTCTCTTTGCCCAGTCAAGGATAGCCGTAACCAGGGGAGGTAATCTTGTATCTCGTGGATAATTAGCGTACTGGTTAAACAACTGACACTTTGCCAGGGTTTGAAGGAAATTAAAGTGCAATTAGTGTCCCGATTATCGCGCCTATCATTGCAGCGCTAAATTATAAAAAATCGTCTTCTTTCTCTCCAAATGGGCATATTCTACTTTAAAAACATTGAAGGGTTATCCCAGGAGAATGTTTGCAATCAACCAGTTACAACAAATTCTTGGAAGCGTGAAAATATGTTAGCTGAATAAATGGTGAAAGTAATTTCGCTGAAAGCTGTTGCTGCCTATCATACTTTCTGCTTCCAGTCCAATTCCACTTTCAAAATATTCAACATTTTAAAATTGGGATCAATTAGTTAACTCTTTCAAGGCCAGAAAAGCAGAACACTTAAAATTTACCCTGCATATTGAGTGAAACTAATTTGTTTGGACGCTACTGCAGCATAATTCCAGGCAAATTTAATTCAGAATATTCAACACTGCATAGTTATTTTAAAAATGGGAGAAAACATTGTAAATGATTAATACGGCTGGATTTCAATAGTGTGGAAGCACTAAATTACTAATTATGTCTAGCGTGCGCTTGTCATTATTTACTAGCTGTCACCTGCTATCGTCTACGAAGTAAGCCACTAAGCGACTGCCTATAATTTACCGACCGGACAATCAACGACATCGTTTCATTTTGGTTTGCAAATCCCATTTTACAATTGATGCAAGCAAATACTGACGTTAAGTGTCGAGCTTGATTCTGTTATATTAAAATTAAATGCTGTGCCATTTGTTTGAAATGCATGACACATTATTATGGCTTGGCGACCATCCGTCCATCAACTTTTGCTTAAAAACGCTACTTCTCATTAACCGCTTGGCGGATTTCAACCTAATTTGGCTGGAAGGACCCTATGGGGGTAGGCTTCAGAACTTATGTACAGAATTTTGATTGGTCAATTATTTCTGCGGCCATCTTCAAAATTTTCAAAAAAATTGCGGGAAATCGTTTAAAACGCTCCAGGCTTAGCTGGGAGGATAGTATGCTGATATGTTTCAGAACTTGTATACAGAATTTTGATTGGTCAATTTTTCCAGCACCCATCTGATAACTACTGGGCCGATTTCAATGAAACTTGGATGAAAGAACCCTAGCGTGGTATCCTTAAGATCTTATATACAGAATTGTGATTGGTCAATTTTTCTGGTGGCCATCTTGAATTTTCCAAAAAAAATGGCGGCAAATTAAGCTTGCACGATTTTTGCTTTGAAACATCGCGCTCGATTTTATTAAAAAAATTATGATTTTCAATTAAATCGTAGGCCCAAATTCCCAAAAGTATAAACCCGGGTAACATGACTTTTTTCTAGAAAAAGTTGAAATAATTTGTCAAAATCTTTTCGGTGAAAATCTTTGGCCCAGTTTATGCCATGGCGACCATCCGTCCGTCATCAGTCAACTTTTGCTTTAAAACACTACTCCTCATTAACAACTTGACCTATTTCAACCAAATTTGGATGGAAGGACCCTATGGTCGTAGGCCCCAGAACATCCATTCAGAATTTTGGTCATCAATTTTGTGGGTGAAAGTCTTAGATTTTATGAAAAATGTACGGGAAATTGTCAAATTGCTTGTTCTCATTGCCATTCTGAGCGATTTCAACCAAATTTGGCTGGTAGGATCCTGTGATGATGGGCACACGCATTTCCCTTTAGAATTTTGATTCATCAGTTTTTTGGGTAAATATCTTGGATTTTATGAAAAATGTACCGGAAATTGTCAAATTGCTTCTTCTCCTTACCATTCTGAGCAATTTCAACCAAATTTGGCTGAAAGGATCCTGTGGTGATGGGCTCCAGAGGATCCATTCAGAATTTTGATTTATAAATTTTTTGGGTGAAAATCTTAGATTTTATGAAAAATGTACCAGAATTTGTCAAATTGCTTCTTTGCCTTACCATTCTGATCGATTTCAACCAAATTAGGCTGAAAGGATCCCTTCATGATTGGCTCTAGAACCTCCATACAGAATTTTGATTCGTCAATTTTTTTAATGAAAACCTTAGATTTTCGGACAAGTTTACCAGAAATTGCCAAAACACTCCTCATTAACCACTTGGAGGATTCCAACCTAATTTGTCTGGAAGAATCCTTAGGGGGTAGGCTTCAGAACATATTTATCAAATTTTGATTGGTCAATATTTTTGGTGAAAATCTTAAATTTTATTAAATATTTACAGGAAGTTGTTAAAATACTACTAATTAAATGCTAGGCGGATTGCAACTTAATTTGGCTGCAAATTGTCAAAACGCTTCTGCTCATCATAACAATGTGTTAGATTTCAACACAATTTGACGAGAATGGCACTGTCATGGTAGGTTCCAGAACTTGTATTCAGAATTTTGCCTGCTAAAGTTTTGGGGGTGAAAATCAGATTTTATGAAAGATTTACCAGAAATTGTCAAAATGCATCTCCTCCTTAACCACTGCGGATTTTATTCAAAGTTGGCTGGAAGGATTCTATGAATTTTGGTTGGTCGCTTTTTTTTTTTGTTTGCCAGTCATCTTGGATTTTTGAAATTTTCCAAAAGCCATTTAAAGTGCTACTCTTTAATTAATGGAACGAAATGATCCTATGGCAGTAGGCTTCAACATATCAACCGAGAATTTTGACTGATGAATTTCTTTGGTGGTGATCTTGGATTTTTCAAAAATTATCCATCAAGTCTATTTAAATGCAAATGGTTCAAATGCTAATGGTCCAGGTGAGCGTCACAGACCCTTGGGCCTCGTGTTTTTATTTTTAATATGACATAGATTTCGCCCATAGTGCCTATCTATGACGTTTTCCTATTTTCCAGCATTAGAAAAGTCATGTATTTTGAAAGTCATTTGATTACAAGTTGTTGCTGCCTTCGACAGCAACACCTTTAAGTCAATTTAGTTCCAAAACAATCGGCATAATTTGTGAAAATTAGCATCAAAATTCTGTGAATTTACTATGAAAAACAGTAATTAATTTTTCGCAAAATGGCCACCAACACTTCAGAGGCGGATATTGTTCCATAAACAATAGCTATCAAATGTTTCTGATCACTGGAATATTAAGCAATTATGTATATAAATATTTGCATGCATGGATTATGACTGGAGAGTTGCTGGCTTGAACGTCAAGAATAGATGTTTATACAGCTACTTTGTTAGAACAATCAAACCACTGACGCATTAGCTGTATTACAAAACTAAATACTAAATTCTGCCTGATTAAAATAAGTAATAAATTTTTGCTCGATTGAATTGCATTTTTCAATTATTTCATTTGGCGCTCGATAATATAATCGCCTCGAAAAATAATTGACTATCGATGAAATATATGGTTGCTCACCCACAGGGTGTAGGGGTTATTAATCTACATGATTAATGCCTACAGGATCCATAGTATGTAGTTGGTGGATCCAGTAATATTCACGGTCCTTGCGTGGAGCTGTGGCTTCCTCGCTGTCAGGATCATGGCGGAGGACTTCAATGACCCTATATTTGATACAGGTCGTATCATGGCCTGGCACGTTAAAATGTAGGGAGACTGGTGTGTCTCCTATTTTATGTATCTCTGATGTGTTCTTTGATACATATCTGGACTTCACGTTTTGTCTCGCCCACATATTGCATGTTGCATTTGGAACATGTGACGAGATAAATGACGTTTCTAGTGGTGCGATGCGTCCTGACGTGGCAGCGGTAGCTTAAGCGTGTGTGCTCTAGAAGATTTTTTCTTTACCTAATTGATTGCAAAAACAGTTGGTTTTTTGCACGCTTCTATTTTATTTGGAATAGAACATCCTTGGAATCCTCGTTTATTGGGGTAATTAAACGAGGCGCGAACAAGTTGGTCCTTGATGGTTGGATTCCTTCTATAGCCAAAGAGACGTTTCTCTGTAAAAGTGTCACGGCATTTCAGGCTTGTATGTAGAATGTCCCAGTGTGGGTTAATGATCTTTTTACGGTGGATGCGTTGCGGGTGGTAATCAGTGATGAGAGGGATCCTCTGTGTTTTCTTTGATTTCTCTCTTGGTGCAAGTAGAGATATCCTGTCTTGTAGTGCTATGTTATAGCTTTCTAGTAAAGAATTCATAGGATAGCCACGATTTTCATAGTGTATGATCGTGTTGCGGCCATGTTTTTCGTAGTCTTCTGTATTGGTACAGATTCTTCTCAATCTTAGGAAGCCTGTATGAGCTTGCATTCTTAGTGGCATCTGGGTGTGCCGATTGGTAATGGAGATCCTGTGTGTATTGGTCGGTTGGTGTATAGATTGAATCTCGGTTGGTGATTCTCATCAGTGGAGATGAAGGTGTCTAAGAAGCTCACTTTGTGATGTGAGATTTTGGTTGTGAATTTGGTGCTGTCATGCGATAGGTTCATGTAGTTTATGAAAATGTCCAGTTTTTCTCTTCCCTCTGTCCATATCATGAAGATGTCATCTATGTAACGTAGGTAGAGTGCCGATTTGTGTGGCGCGTTTGAGAGTAGTTTCCCTTCTAACTCTGCCATGAATATGATGGCATAGCTGGGCGCTACTTTAGTGCTCATAGCCATCCCTCCTATTTGGAGGTAGTGTTTGGTGTTAAACATAAAGTTGTTACATGTTAATACAATTTTCAGAAGAGACAGCAAGGACCTCGGCTGGCTATGTCCTCATGAATTTTACTGTGGCTCTCGTACCCTCAGTGTTGGGTATGTTGGTGTAGAGTAATGTGACATCCATGGTGACTAAAATGGCATTTTCTGGTAGAGTGCCAAAAGATTCAAGTTTGTCAGTGGTATCCCTAACGTATGAGTGTATATCACAGAGGTGGACTTTAATATATGTTTGTCTACAAAACAACTGATGTGCTCAGTAGGGTTCCCATTGCCACTGATAATGGGTCTACCTGGGATGTTATTGTTATCCTTGGATTTGTGGATTTTTGGTAGTAAATAGAATATGGCTGTCCTGGGTTCATCGATCCTTAGGCCATTGGCTATATCAGTGGATATCTCGCTGTTGAGTAGCATCGAAGTTCTGGTGGTCTTGACCCTTTCTGTGTGAATTGTGGTCAGGTCAGTGTCTTGTTCTATATAGAATTGTTTGTCATTTAGTTGTCTCAATGTTTCTGCCTTGTAGGCATGTGAGTCTTGTATGACCGTTGCTTGAGCTTTATCAGATCTTTTGATGACAATAGTGTTGTCATCAGCTAGTTCTTTCAATTCCAGTCTTTGTTTTGTGGATAGATTGTCAAATTTTGACCAGTGGATTGAATTGACCAGATCTGATTTGACAGCTCTAATAAACACATCCAGCGTGGCATCGTTGCCTGGACATGGTGTCCATATGCTGGGTGGTTTGAATTTCTTGGACACTTTGTCTGTGAAATCGTCAGTATTGATTATGACAGGTAGTTGAGTGGCATCTGTAGGGTTGTCAGCGCCGGAGGATGTTGAAAATGTAGTTTTAATCCGAATTGTCTAAAGAATCTGGTGAAATCCTTGGATAGTTGGCTCCTTAACTGATGGGCTGAATCCCAATCCTAGATTGAGTGCATCCCTGAGGTTCTGGGATATTTCTTTAGATGAAAGATTGACTACAAATGGTTTTATAATGACAGGATGATCGTTTTTATATTTGAGAAGCGTATTGAGACTTGGTATGTTAGAAATTGTTGTAACATATTGAACAGTAGACTTATCTACGTTAAACGTCCCAGTGGTTTGTACACTTCGTGTATCGTTCGGTTTCTGCCACGGTTCAGGTTTTGATTTCCGTTCATTGGCTGTCTTTGATTTGGCCTCCTGTTTGGTCTGCGTCGCGTATGGAGTACTTGTTGTTGTCACATCGTCAGATGCAAGGGTTAATGTGAGTATGGAGTGCTTGTTGTTGTCATGTCGTTAGATGCAAGGGTTAATGTGAGTATGGAGTGCTTGTTGTTGTCATGTCGTTAGATGCAAGGGTTAATGTGAGTATGGAGTGCTTGTTGTTGTCATGTCATCAGATGCAAGCAGGGTTGGGGTCAATTCCGATTTAAATTGGAATTGATAAGTCAATTCCAATTCAATTCCAGAATTGGAATTGATAAATCTGAGGACTCCGGAAGTGGAATTGATCAATTTTAAGACCGGAATTGGATTTGGAATTGATCATTTGAATTGACCGGAATTGATAAATTCCAATTCAATTCCAAGCAATTCTAGTCATAATTTGTCACATTTGTGATAGAGTTACTGAACAGTGTTGGCAATAAAATGTACATGTAATATCTGTAAATCATACACTGCCCTTTATATGCCCTTAATGCATTTCATCCTAAATGATCTATATGATACTATTTACCACATTTCATTCTATATACAAGTTGATGATATTTATTATGCCAGATGTAATTAGATACTTTATTGAATATTTTAAAATTAATTGGACTGAATACTTTTGTTTCCTAAGGCTGCAACAGTTTCTATTAAAATTAATTTTAACAACTTAGTTATATGTTTGATATGAAGACTAGAATTTGAGATACTGATAATTCAATGATGAGCAAGTTAGCCCTTAACCCTTTACCACCTAAGCCGGCCAATGCACTTGCAATGAGTTTCAGAAATGTGCATTGGCAGGCCAATGGAAGACTATTCTTGAAGATTTACCACCAAAGTGGCTAGCTGGTTAACTGAGCCAGTAATTCCAGTGGTAAATTTTCAAAAATAATCTCTCACTCTCTGAATTGACAAAATAAAGATCTGATAAATTCTATGAACTTTAATACATTATTGAGTTAACTCAATTCTCCCTTACCAGTGACCAATGTTCATTCTGCATTCCCTGGAAACAGGTTTTCATCTCTATGAAATTATGCCATCTTTAAAACCATACAAATTAGTTAAAATGATTTCAAATCAATAAGCTAGAACCAAGATAACCAAATTGTGTTAAAATTATTCATCAAGATGTTAGCAATAGTGTTCAGTAAAGTAATAACTATCATCTGAATGGAATGAAATGGGTGAAGAAAGAAGTACATTACAAGATAACTGCCCAGTAATTATACCCACCTACATAACAAAGGAATCATTGAACAACCCCCTCTGAAATGCCTCAGCTTTTAAAACGCAGACACCTGGACTAGAGGTGTTATTCAAACTCTACATACATGTGCTCAGTACTCTCACTCAGTACTGTACTATATACATTGTATTCTAATGTCTTGACAGACTGGAAAGGAAATACCAGCAGAAATTGATTTCAAATAGGAGAGCCAGCAGTGTAGTTGTTTTAATGGAGACCTCTGACCTGGGCTGTATAAGCCTATTGACCTCTACAGCTAATGCTGACCTATTCAATGGATATACAAGTGTTGATTTACAGACACTTAGCTGTACAGAACATAAGCATTTCACTCTGAAGTATAACTGTTATTCTGTGTCTATTCAGTTGAAAGATGTAAATTCAAGTTCTAAATGGATCACTAAACTAGAAGACCTGTATGGAGCAAGAACTGATAAAGGGGATAACGGTGTATTAGTTCACATTGAACAATTCATTTCCTGTGACAAATGCAATGTTACCATAACATTGTATGAATCTACAGGACTTATTCATGTTCAGGGCTCAGACTACTATGAGTGGGTGAGAGGAGACTTTATTTATTTCTCTGCTACCATTTATGATGATAACAGATTAGTGAGTGTAGATAGCATGGAGGCCACCACTAGTGTTTGCTGTGCCCCTTCAGTGGGGCCAGTTAATACACAGGTAAATGCCAGCCAAGATCACTATAGCAAGGACACACCACCTAAGATGTGTTTATGTAGCCCAGCAGCTGGAGAGCCTATTCCAAAACAATTATTTACACCTGAGCATACAAGCACACCAGTGATCAGCCAGCTTAGACAACCTAGCCAACAGGATTTAATTAATCAGATGTTCCTCCTTGGCCAACTGCTTCTAGAAAACGAAAACACTATTAAAGAACTTTGTGCGGGAAAACAGAAAATTATTGACTCAAATAAATGTCACTAAAACAACAACAGATGTAGGTGTTATGACAGAAGTCATTGGTGAATCTAAAGTAGCTGCTCCTGAAACAGTTGCTATGTCAGAAACAGTTACTATAGTAGAACCTGTTGCTAATTGTAAAACTGCTTCTAGGAAATCACCAAAAGATTATGTCGTAGACAAACCAGTCCCAGCACCAAGGTTCTCAAAACAATTTCAGAAACAACAAGCTACAATAAATGTGTATGAACCACCTACACAGACACAACCGTCATACCATATGCGTAAACCACAATATAGCAGAAATGTGGCTAACAATGCTACACAGCCACCATTAGTAAGCAATAACAACTCCAAAGAGACTCTGATTATAGGGAGCTCTATAATAAAACATGTAAATTCCAAGGGACTACAGGATACAGTGGAAGTGATATGCCTCAGAGGAGCAAAAATTGAAGATGTTCATTCAACTCTTCTGAGCATTGACTTGCACATATATAAGGATATTGTTATAATGGCCGGCACTAACAATTGTGATGGCGTATTAAGTGATGCGCTTAATGCAATGGAGAACTTGATTAGCGACGTTCAGTCTCTCGTCCCTAAGTGTATGATACATGTATGCCAGCTGTGCCCACGTGATGATGTTCGCGGTCGACAGGATTTCATTCGAAATTTTAACAAGCATATTGAGGTTCGACAGCATTTCCTTAACTTTTCAATGATTCAGTCTAGTGGATATTTCTATTCCTTATATAAACCTGGTTTGATAGACAGCTCCTTATACTATGCGGACAAACTCCACTTAAATAAATATGGGACATCTGTTCTAGTAAAGTGCATTAATGACTATGTAGCGATCATCAGAAATCCAACTTACAAATTTTGTGGTGAACCAAACCACAAACATTCACAGTGTCGCCATGGTCAGCCTGTACACTGCTGGAGATGCAACAAATCTGGCCATAAGTCAAACCGGTGTACAGTACATTAGCAATGTGGTCAAGAAGCTGTGCCAACCAACAATCCTGAATATTACGCCAGCCACATTGCTTGTGCTATAGATGTATTCACGCCTATCAACCCTAATAGAACTATAACTGTGAACAATTACCATGCTAGCAGCATAAATAACTGTGACAGTAATGTACAGATTAACACAGATTTAAATGTTGCCACTGACTGTGCCACAAATGTAAACACTGATACTCTATTATGTATGAAACAACACAATGTAGATCTTCCTGATGTAAGCCCCTCTAATAATATTTTCAATATTAATTCAGTATCTATCATATGTAATGATGAGTCTACTTTGTGTATTGTACATCCAAATGGTTCTAATATAATACTCAGTAATCGATATCAATCACTCAAAACCAATGTATGTGAATGCAATTATGATGATGATGATGATGGTGGTGGTGGTCGTGGTGGCGGTCATGATGGTGGTGGCGGTCGTGATGATGGTGGTGGTGGTGATGATGATGATAACAGTTATAATAACAATGATAATCATGGTGGTGGTGGGGATGGGAGTAGTGGTAATGGTGGTGGTAATGATGATGATGATAATAATAATAATAATAATAATAATAATGCTAATTCATATTTGAACTATATAAACGTCCTTGATTATATGCATGTAGGCTATAGCTTTGTAAACTATATTAATGTCTTCTCCTACTGCATAACCAGTGGAGAAATTGGTCAACTAGACAATAATTCTAATAATGCACTGGAATCAATTCTACTGACGAGATGCAATGACAAATTTATAGAAACAGTTATGTCCCTTGACTTTCCATCTTTCTATATTAATAGTAATGGTCTTCGTATTGGCCACCTAAATGTTCAACACTTAGTTCCCAAAATTTCACAATTAAAAATTATAATGGAGAAAAGTAGGAAAGAATTAGAAATATTTTGTGTCACAGAGGCTTGCTTAAGTAATACAGTCCCGGACACAGTAATTGAAATACACGGCTATAATACAGAGCGCAGAGACAGAATTAAGCGTGATGGTGGGGGTATTGTAGTGTATATAGCTGACAACCTATCATATATTAGACGAGCTGACTTAGAAACACACAACATAGAAGTTGCCTGGTTAGAAATTAGACCATACAAAATGAAACCGTTTCTAATTAGCTGTGTCTACAGACCACCAAACAGTCCAGCTAGTTGGATAGATGAATTTGAATCACTGCTAGAAGCTGCTTATTCAGAAAACTCTAATATTACACTCATAGGCGATTTTAATTTTAATCTTTTGAAGCAAGCAAACACTAAATGGCAATCAGTGACAGAAATTTATCATCTTGAGCAGCTTGTAAATATACCTACTAGGGTTACTGGCAAAACAGCAACACTGATAGATCATGTTTATGTAACAAACAAGGACAAATATCATTCAACACAAGTAGGGACACTAGCATTTAGTGACCACTATCCAGTCTTCACAGTACGCAACAGTAAAGTTTCCAAGAATCAAAATAAACATCAAATTATTAAGTATCGCAGCATTAAGCACTTTGACGAGAATAAGTTTGTCCAACATCTTCGAGCATATGACTGGAGTTTTGTGGATGAATTAAATAACCCTGATCACGCTCTTGAAAAATGGCAGAAAATATTCACAAATATACTAAACAAGCACGCACCCATCATTGAACGGAGAGTTAAAAGATTTTGTCAACCAGGATGGATAAATAAAGATATTTTGAATACAATGAAAGAAAGAGATCACCAGAAAGTATCAGGAAATATTACAAACTACAAAGACTTAAAGAATAAAGTTATGGCACAGATAGAAAAATCTAAAAAGGACTATTTTAGTGCAAAGCTAGATGAAGGTAAACACAAT
The DNA here is from genome assembly GCA_034401795.1 of Chaetoderma sp. LZ-2023a. Classification (NCBI taxonomy): domain Eukaryota; kingdom Metazoa; phylum Mollusca; class Caudofoveata; order Chaetodermatida; family Chaetodermatidae; genus Chaetoderma; species Chaetoderma sp. LZ-2023a. Next base: position 27,347,197 of record CM067366.1, read on the forward strand.
CCTGCCAATATATGGAAAATCTTGAAGAGTATAAACCCAAAGGCTAACAAATGTCCTACCTTTCTACGCGATAATGACGGTAATGAAGTTATGGACCCGCAGATGCAATCTGAACTATTCAACACATATTTTTGTACAGTAGCATCTAATTTAGCTGAATCCATACCACAAGCAGATACAGAATTTAGTGGACTAAGAAAACATGTAAATAGTAAAGTGCCAGAATGCATCAGATTTCAAATACCATGTATTTCAGTAGATTACGTACATAATGAACTAAAAAATCTAAAGACAAATAAATCAGCTGGATATGATGATCTTAATGCTTATTTTCTTAAAATCGCAGCAAATGTCGTAGCCCCACCTATCACAAGCATCATTAACAAGAGTATAGATTCTGGAGTCTTTCCAGCAGTGTGGAAACATGCTAAAGTTATACCCCTACACAAATCCGACTCCAAAGACAATGTATGCAATTATAGGCCAATATCAATCCTACCAGCTATATCTAAAATTATTGAACGCCATGTACATGATCATGTTTATAAATTTCTCTGTCAATATGGGTTACTGAATGAGTCACAGTCAGGCTTTAGACAAAAACACTCATGCGAAACCGCTTTATTAAAACTTGTTGAAAAGTGGCGATTTTCAATAGACAATGGTGATCTCATAGGAGCTATCATGATAGATTTAAGAAAAGCCTTTGATCTTTTAAATCATAATATTCTCTTGCAAAAGCTTGCCATATATAAATTTTAAACAGGATCACTAAAATGGTTTTCGTCATATTTAACCGATAGGCAGCAATATGTCTCAATTGCTGGAAAGATCTCTAAACATGTATCAACCCACATCGGAGTCCCGCAAGGATCTGTATTAGGTCCACTCTTATTTATCTTATATATTAACGACCTTGCACTCTGTACACCTAGTAATATAGATATGTATGCTGATGATACTACTTTGCATGTTAACAGCCGAAGCACCTCTGAAATACAAGAACAGTTAACAAAAGATATGAAATCTGTACAGAAATGGTGTTTAAATAACAAAATGTTGCTTAATGAGGATAAAACTAAACTGATGATGCTTGGCACTAATCACAAATTGAAGAGCATAACAACAGATATTGTAATACCTACTGAAAATGGAAACTTATATACTGTAAAATCGGATAAACTCCTTGGCCTTGATAGTTGATAACTAACATACTAACATACTAACATTGATAGTACACTCTCATGGCAAGAACACATAAGTAAAATCTGTAAAAAAGTCTTCCTTAATATACATGTTGAAAAAGAACAAGAATTATATGAATGTTGAACAAAGGAATCTATTCTATAAAGCTTACATCCTTTCACATATAGGTTACTGCTCTGTCATCTACTATCATTCAACTGATACATTAGTATACAAGCTGGAAAAACTACAAAAGAGAGCAGCTCGTATAATACTAGATGCCCCTTTTAGAGAACCAACTGAACAACTGTATAAACAATTGAATTGGACTACATTGGCTAAGAGAATAAACCTCAAAACAAATAGCATGACTTATAAAGCCTTAAATGACCTTACTCCAAGTTATATTAAGAACTTGTTCAAATATGTAGAAGATACACATTCCCTTAATTTACGTTCAAAAACCTTTGGTCATCTACATCTTCCAAAATTTAAATCTTGCTATGGAAAAAAGAGTTACACATATAAAGCAGTTCAACTCTGGAACGCATTACCTCAAAGCATTACACAATCTCCGACTCTATCATCATTCTATCATAATATGCAGAAGTATATGAATTCACATTAACCCTTTAATGAAAAATTTGGTCAAAATAAATTGTGACTATTTGCAGGTCGGGTGAAGACTGTTTCTGAAAATTGAATCCTGGAATGGCTGGTTCGGTTACCGAGTCAGTCATTCCAGTGGTAAATTTTCGGAAATAGTCTGCACATTTCGCAAGACCACTGCAGGGATCAGTTTGGGTCAGCTTCGTCATAAAATGGTTAATATACTAAATAACTGAATACTCAGTATTATGGATTCAAGGGAGATAACTGTTGAAAATTATATTTTGAGTCATTTCTTCCCTGGACATATCCAGTGAGTTAATGGAAACTTGTTCATATTAATGTATATATGTAATATAAAAATGTGTGAGTGAGTGAGTGAGTGAGTGAATGAAGGAGTGAGTGACTGACTGAGTCAGTGTGTGCGTATGTGTATAAGTGCATTTATGAGTGTGTTTGTATGTATGTGTTTGCTGCTTATTTAACTGTATATAGTTTATTGTGTTTGGGAGGGCCTCAGGAAGATCAGTTTACTGATGATATACCCTCGATAAATAAAGATTATTATTATTATTATTATTATTATTATTATTATTCCTAATTTCCTTGGACTCCACAGTGTGAGGGGATCCACTGCAATGCTATCCGAAAGCATTTGATGGTTTGTAGTGCTTCTTCAAGTTGTGTCAGCTTACCTTTGGTGATATCCTCAAGGACGGAACGGGCATCAGATAAAAGGACAATAGGTGCAATAGGGCCTGCTGTTCTGCTGATGGTATTAGCTGCATGAACCAGTGCTTCGACTTCAGCTCTGTAGTTTGTGCAGTGTTTGCCTGTTGGTATTGCAGCTGACTCATGTTGTTCATTTGGATACTGTATTTGCAGTCCGGCACCTCCGCTCCTAATTGCATCTTTGGCTGATCCTTCTGTGTAGCTCCTTATCCATGTCTCCTGAGGGTACCTTTCTTCCAGCATGGCTAGGGTCAGGGAATTCTTGCTCACATCACTATGTTCATCTCTGGTTGTGAGATGAGGTACTGTGGTGCGAATAGCTATGCTCTCTAGTTTGTTTTCCCAGGGTGGCGGATCAAGGGTGTGGCTTGGGTCTTCTATTTGTGCTGGCAACATTTCTTGGTGTTTCCTTTGAAGTGAGCTTTGTCTCTTTCACAAAACTTGATCTTTTAAGTCTTCCTGATGACAGCTGTGCTTGCCTGATCTTCATCGGGTGGTTGTTGAACGATTTGAACTTTGCAGCTTGGATCAGTGCTTTGCATTCCCTTCCTTTGCTAAGTGGGGGGATGCCTGCTGTCTGCTCCATTTTATCTATTGGTGTTGATCTCATTCCACCAGTGATGATGCGCAGTGCCTGATTTTGTACTCTGTCGAGGTTCTGTTGATGAGATTTAGCTGCTGTCATCCATGAGCTGGATCCATACTCAAGGTGTGGTTGTATGGCACCTAGGTAGATGGTCTTGAGGATCCTTTCATTGGCACCCCACTTTGTTCCTGCCAGCTTCCTCATGATGTTTAGCTTTCTTCTGGCCTTTGCCTCTGCGTTCTGGATGTGCTCCTCGTACTTGAGTGGAGTACCGCCCAGTATCAGATTGCCAACCTTGGTTTTGGTGGACAGTGAGAATAGGATGGTTGATGATTTTCCTTTGTTGATGATCATACACCAGCGATTGGCCCAAGCTATAATTCTGTCCATGGCGAGCTGCATTCTGTACGTGGCAGTCGTTGTGTACTCCTCGGTGACCAGAGTACGAGGTCATCTGCGTAGAGGGATGCTTGGATCCAATTGGGCAGCTCTGCTACAATGTCATTAATGAAGAGTATGAACAGAGTTGGTGATAATACTCCACCTTGTGGCACCCCTTGTCTCAGCAATACATTCTGTCCAGATTGTCCATCCACCAGCACCCTAGCTCTGCGATTGCGTAGGTATGACTTGGTCCATCGGAACATGTTGCCACCGATGCCTGTGCGCCAGAGCTTCACGAGGAGGCCATCCTTCTACACCTTGTCAAATGCCTTCTGCAGATCAATAAAGGCAGCTAGCATCACCTTCTTGGCTTGAAAAGTGTCCTCTATGACCTGTGCAAGATGTGTTGTTTGATCTTCTGTGCTCCTGTATCTTCTGAAGCCGGCATGCTCTGAAACTATAATGTTCTCCGACTCCAGGTACCACTGCAACTGCTAGTTGACGATGCGCTCCATGGTCTTGCATTTGCAGCTTGTAAGACTGATAGAACAGTAGCTCAGCACTTTCGCCTTGTTCTTCCCTTTTTCAGAATAGGAGTCATTCTGGCTTCCTTCCCGCACTGAGGAACCTCTCCATTGGTCCAACTGAGATTAAAGATGTCTAGCAACTTGCGGAGAGATGCATTACCAAGGTGTTGGCTCATTTCATTCGTAATGCCATCTGGCCCGGGAGATTTCTTCTTCTTCAATTGGCGGATAGCCTTCTTCAGTTCTGCTAAACTAATGTCAACATTCATTGCATCGTGAGTGTTGGTGTCTGTTCTTTCCTTTCGCTCTTTTCTAACCTCTTTGACGCATTCGTGGTATAGAAATGTTGCTTTCTTTTGCATATGTCTTCGCAAAGGCATCTGCAGCCATCTTTCCTGTCAGTGTTTGTCCATCTTCTTCAAGAGTAATCCTCCCCCCCCCCCCCCCCGACACCCTCATCATTCAGTGCTTTAGTCAGTCTCCATAGCCTTGTGGTGTCTCTAAATTAAATCCTGCCGTCTTTTCTTTCCAGCTTCTTCTTTTGGCCTTTAGCTTGGTTTTTAAATACCTGGCTTTAGTTTGTTGTAGCGTGAAGTGGTTTTTATGACAGGGATTACTCTCTGCATCTTCTCTGGCCTTGTCTAATTTATCATGTGCTGCTTGCAGTTCTGTTGTCCAGTAGGGATGGTAGTTTTTCTTGAACCCTCGAGGAATCGCTTCATTGGCAGCCTTGAGGATATTTGAATTAAATTCCTTGACCACATTGTTGATGTTTCTCCCTTCTACTGCTATATTTTGGGTAAGCTCATTGGAACGAATGCCGAACAGAGTCCAATTTGCCTTTTGTAGTTCCACCTTGGATGTTGAGGTAAACTTGTCGAAATACTTCCAGAAAGAGAGAGGAGGACTGGGCGGTGGTCGCTTCCTCCTAACTGCGATCCGACCACTCTACTGAGGTTTCTGTGAATGTATTCTGTACAAAATGCCAAGTCCGGCATTGTTGTTGAGTGCCACCGGTGCGAGTAGAAGGTAGGCTGATCTGTGGGATCGTTGACAGGTAAAAGGGGCTTTTCATCTTGCCATGCTTCAATGTCTTCTCCTCGTTTATCAAGTGTTCTGTATCTCCAGCTCTGGGACTGGCTATTAAAGTCTCCCGCAATGAGGAAGTGGCAGTCCGGGACCTGGATTGTGTCAAGTGAGAGGTTCTTGTCATTAGGGCAGTAATAATTGACAGTGTCAATCACAGAGTCGCTGGTTGTTACCTTGATCTTGATATATTCTGCCTCTTCTATAAAGGTGTTGATCTGGCTGGCGTTCACGCTGTTTCGGACCAAGGTGATCACCCCACCTTTCTTTCTTCCTCTTCGATCACACCAGAAAATCTGGTAACCTCTGATCTTAAATGGTTTTCCTTCTTGCAGGTGTGTCTCTTGAATCCAGCAGATATCAATGTTGTTTTCGTACAGGAACTGTTTGAGCTCTGATTTCTTGTTGGTAACCTGTCATGGTGCTATTAGGCCAGGTATAGGAAATTATGTGTGGAGTTATATAGTATTGATTTTAACCAGCGTTAATTAAAATGTTCATAATTATGACCAGCTGAGTCATATGAAATCAAGCGTGACAATTCTAGGACTATAGTGGACAAAGGACAATAGCCCAATTAATAGCTAGGACAATTAAAGCGACCCAGCCTGCAGTGTGGACATAATAAATGACAGTATTCCAAGACAGGTATATGCTGAACTTTTATATATAATATCATACATCTGAAAATACATGTTCATAATCTGATAACCATTTTCATTCTAAATCCCCACAAATATGGTTTCAAGACATTGGCATAAGAAACCTGCATATTATTTTGGAAATAATTTGATTGAAAGTTGTTGCTGCCTGAAGCAGAAACAACTTTCGCTTTGATTGTTTTCAAAATAGTCATCAGAATTTTCTGAATTTGTCGGAGTAAAATACTGTCAGCACGTATACAGAATGAAAGTGGTTAATTATATTTATTTCTTAGAATTGCATAAATCCTGTCTCCACAAATACTATTAGTAAAAACTTGATTCTTTAAACAAATTATTAATGATTTTAGACATGTTCTGAACTTATTTCGAACATGTCTCTTCACTACCTTCCTGTTTACTTTAGTTACTACTAGCTATAAAATGTAGATGAATTTGTATATTTGACAGATAGAGTGAGTGAGAGAAACACTGAGAGTCAGAGCTAGACATAGATAGATAGTAGACAGAGATTTAAGCCAGAATAGTAGATTGACATAGCGTTCTTAGTTTGTATAGAAATTTTGTATCAACATCAGTTTGTGTATAGAGTCAATTTAAAATTATTAAAAGTTGAAGTCATTTATTATTTGAAGAACTGTCTTGTTGAATACTATTGAAGTGTCTTCACCCATTCTCGCCTGTCACCTCATCCTGGCAATTTCTGAAGTGTAGCAGACCCATTGCCACCAAGCTAATCCCCTGTGTTTCGAGATAGGTGGAAATTAGCCGAGCATATAGTCTTAAACAGGGTTTCACTTTTAGTCATATTCATCAGGAAAAAATTGGCATTAAGCTATAATTACCGGTAAATCAAATAAACTAAAAATAAGATCTGGTGAATGTTGTTGACCTTTTGGACAATAATTTGACTGAAAGATATAACTACCAATTGGGAACAACAATTTTTATTCTAATTGTTTTAAATACTAACGGAGAAGCCAGCCAAAAATGTCTCTTGCGCTGGTCTTGAGGAAGGATCATATGTATGCTATTTTTGAAAATTTACCAGTGGAATGACTTATTCCATAACTGAGCCAGTTATTGCATTGTTAAATTTAAAAAAAAAGTATCTTATCCTGAAAATGGACAGTTGCTAAGGATAAATCTAGTTTTTCTCGGCCAATCTTGGACATTAAGCTGTTAGAATATAACAATGGTGATCTCAAGTAAATATTGGTATGGAATTGGGATTGAACTTAGAATTGGAATTGAACTTTTCTGGGTGGAATTAGAATTGATCAAATGAATTGATGTGGAATTGGAATTGATAAAATGAATTGAATTGGAATTGATAAAATGGAATTGATCCCATCCCTGGATGCAAGGGTTAATGTGAGTATGGAGTGCTTGTTGTTGTCATGTCAGATGCAAGGGTTAATGTGAGTATGGAGGGCTTGTTGTTGTTGTCGCATCATCAGATGCAAGGGTTAATGTGAGTATGGAGTGCTTGTTGTTGTCATGTGGTCAAATGCAAGGGTTAATGTGAGTATGGAGTGTTTGTTGTTGTCATGTCGTCAGATGCAAGGGTTAATGTGAGTATGGGGTGCTTGTTGTTGTCATGTCGTCAGATGCAAGGGTTAATGTGAGTATGGAGTGCTTGTTGTGGTCGTGTTGTTAGATGCAAGGATTAATGTGAGTATGGAGTGCGTGTTGTTGTCATGTCATCAGATGCAAGGGTTAATGTGAGTATGGAGTGCTTGTTGTTGTGGAATCGTCAGATGCAAGGGCTAATGTGAGCACGGAGTGTGTGTTGTTGTCACATCGTCAGATGCAAGGGTTAATGTGAGTATGGAGTGCTTGTTGTTGTCACATCGTCAGATGCAAGGGCTAATGTGAGCATGGAGTGTGTGTCGTTGTCACATCGTCAAATGCAAGGGTTAATGTGAGTATGGAGTGCGTGTTGTTGTCACATCATCAGATGCAAGGGTTAATGTGTGTATGGAGTGTGTGTTGTTGTCACATCGTCAGATGCAAGGGTTAATGTGAGTATGGAGTGCTTGTTGTTGTCACATCGTCAGATGCAAGGGTTAATGTGAGTATGGAGTGCTTGTTGTTGTCACATCGTCAGATGCAAGGGCTAATGTGAGCATGGAGTGTGTGTCGTTGTCACATCGTCAGATGCAAGGGTTAATGTGAGTATGGAGTGCGTGTTGTTGTCACATCATCAGATGCAAGGGTTAATGTGTGTATGGAGTGTGTGTTGTTGTCACATCGTCAGATGCAAGGGTTAATGTGAGTATGGAGTACTTGTTGTTGTCATGTCCACAGATGCAAGGGTTAATGTGAGCATGGAGTGCTTGTTGTTGTCACATTTAGATTTGGCTTCACCTCCAGGGCGGGTGGGAGTGGTTTGGTCAAAAGGACAAGAAATTGATTATAACGCAACTCCTCCGAAACCATTGGACATAATTCAACCAAATTTGATATGTGAGTTATATGTAGCCATATGATTATTGAGTGGAAGACAGCATTTACATTTGACCCCACCCCCAGTCGTGTCAAATGCTCAAGGTGGTGAACAATTTACGATTATGTGACCAAGCAATCTAGTTTTGTTGTTGTTTGATTTCTCCTCCCCCTCCCCCTCCTCCTCGTCCTTGTCCGTAAGACATTTTTAATAACCGGTTCTACTGGAGGAATCTTCAAAACTGATTTTGGTGAAAGCGTGCCTATGCTGTCCTGAGAGGGTATGCCAGTTTTGGGTTCAAAAGATAAAAGGTAATTAATAAATTGCTTTCATCAAAATTGTTTTCAAAATATATATTTTTGATGCATTTTTCAATAACTGCTTCTACTTGAGGGATTTTCATGGAGTCCCAAAGATGCATGCATCAAAACTAAAATGAAAACATTCAGAAACATTGTTTTTAAAATAGACACTTAGCCTCACGATGCGGGTATTGGACAAATTTTTCCTTGTTTAATTTTTGTCATATCACAATTTATGTTAAATCTTTTAGCTACGACTCGACGCGTAGCTATGTCTGTCAATCAATCACATTTTTTACATTGCTTATGTCATGTCTGTAGGTTGATTATTTTGAAACTGATTTTACTAGTTGATAGTACTGCCTATGGGAAACATCTTTCATAGGTTTCGAAGTATCCACCATGTTATCTTTCTGCCTATTTCTACAGCACACATATTGCCTGTGAGCAGAGGTACAATGAGAATGAAGCGAGGAGGTTGCAGGGTGAGGCGGATCAGTGGAGGCAGCAGTATGAAGATCTCCTACAGAAGATAGCACCATTCAGAGATCAGCTCGATGAATTTGAATATGAAAAGCAGTTATTACTCAGTAAGACAAAGTTTTTCACTGGAATTTACACTCATTATTTCTCATATGATGCTGCCTGCATTAGTTCAGTGTTTATAACCTCTGTTCAGGTCATGACCTGTTGCTGGCTTAGATAGTTCAGTGTTTATAGCTGCTGTTCAGCTTGAGATGGTTAGTGTTTATAGCCTCTGTTCAGCTTGAGATAGTTCAGTGTTTATAGCCTCTGTTCAGCTTGAGAGAGTTCAGTGTTTATAACCTCTGTTCAGCTTGAAATACTTCAGTCTTTATGACCTCTGTTCAGCTTGCGATAGTTCAGTCCTTTTTAGTCCCCGGGGGGGGGGGGGGGGGGGGACTATAGGTTTGCAGTCCATCTGTCCGCCTGTCTCTCCATCTGTTGCAGTTGGTTTTCCGCAGTTTTTTTCGCAGTCCTTCAAGGTATTCAACTGAGAATTGGTATATTGCTTTGTTATGAGCAGTTACAGCCCAAGTTCGACTTTCAGGCGTATGCGTCAATTTTTTATGGAGTTATGCCCCCTTTCGACTTGAGAAATACGAAAAATATCAACTTTCCGCACTTTTTTTCGCACTCCTTCAAGATATTTAAGCGAAAATCGGTACATAGCTTTAGTATAAGGAGTTACAGAGCAAGTTTGAGTTTCAGACCTTTTCGTCAATTTTTCATGGAGTTGTGCCCCCTTTTGACATGAAATACGGAAAATATTAGTTTTCCGCACATTTTTTCTGCAAGCTTTCAAGATATTATACTGAGAATTGCTACATTGCTTTGTTATGAGAAGTTACAGACCAAGTTCAAGTTTCAGGCGTACGCGTAAATTTTTGATGGAGTTATGCCCGCTTTCGATGAAAAATATCAGCTTTCCGCACTTTTTCCGCAATCCTTCAAGGTGTTTAAGGGAAAGTTGGTATATCACTTTAGTATAAGGAGTTACGGAGTAAGTTTGAGTTTCAGACATTTTTGTCAGTTTTTCATGGAGTTATGCCCCTTTCGACTTATGAAATGCGAAAATTTTTAGTTTTCCGCGCTTTTTCTCGCAGTCTTTCAAGATATTCAACTGAGAATTGGTCCATTACTTTATTATGAGAAATTACAGACCAAGTTCAAGTTTCAGGCGTTTGCATCATTTTTTGATGGAGTTATGTCTCCATTCGACTTATGAAATACAAACATCAGCTTTCAAGACTTTTTCCTTCTCCTTCACCATATATAACTGAAACTTGGTTTCTTGCTATGTTATGAAAAGTTACAGATCAAGTTCGAGTTTCAGCTGCTTCTGTCAATTTTTAATGGAGTTTTTAACTGTCAATCTATCACCATGTAGGGGATATGTATTGCAAAGCAATACTTAGAGAATGCTTGTTACGTCTGTTCAACTCGAGACCTGTTGCTCGCTTAGATAATTCAGTGTTTATACCTCTGTTCAGCTCGAGCTAGTTCAGTGTTTATAACCTCTGTTCAGCTCGTGACCTGTTGCTGGCTTAGATAGCTCAGTCTTTATAACCTCTGATCAGCTCGAGGTAGTTCAGTGTTTATAACCTCTGTTCAGCTCGAGATCTGTTGGGTCTCTTACTTTTGGCGAGCATTCCATACATGATAAAAGTAGCAAGCAATATTTGCAACTTCATTTCACTTCATGAGTATACTTGATCCCTGATACTCTGATAATTCAGCCTAGCTTCAATAATACTCCGATTTTAAACGAAACTCCCTACTGGGAAGAGAACTCAACTGACAGCTTAGCGGATGTGCGACCCAACGGTGCGCATGCGCAGGCTGTCTCTTCTCCTTTCTCGATTATTGGCCACCATTACAACACGCTATTGAGAATTCTGTTCTTAAGCTTTGATCTTTTGCTTCATTTGCCTTTATTATTTAGCAAATTCATTGCTTATTTTCATTGCTTAGATTGGATTATTATCTCACCTGGCCAAGTGAGCTTATGCCATGGCGACCCTCGTCCATCAACTTTTTCTTTAAACGACTTCTCGAGAACCACTGGGCCGATTTCAAATATATTTGGCAGGAAGCATTAGTAGGGCATAGGGATCCAAATTTGTTCAAACCATCTTGGATTTTCGCCGATTTTAGGAAACTTCTTTAAAAATCTTTTCAGAAACTGCTTGGGGGATCCACTCAAAACTCATGAAATGTCATCTAGGGTAAGAGCTGAACCAAGGTTGTGTTCAAGAAAATTTTATTGGCCAAGTAGTTTTGCAGCCATCTTGGAAAACCTAGTTTTCCCAAAAACGACTTCTCCCGAACCATTAAAATTTGGCACATATTATTAGGGCCTAAGGGCTATTAAAGCTTTTTAAGAAAAGTTGAGACATAAAAAAACATGGCCGCCCTGAACCAATCAAAATGTAGTGTGTTTGGCGGCCATTTTGGATTTTTTGATTTGATGGAATTTGAAGCCAAAATTAGTTTTAGATATGTTTTTGGGTATGCTGATTTAAAATTTGCCACTTTGGAAACTGTCGGATAAACGGTTTGGCAGCCATCTCTACTGTTTTCCCGCCAAAAACTCCCATAATAAAGCAATGGGAAATCTAAAATTTCTTCTCGAGAACCACTGGGCCGATTTCAATTATGTTTGGCAGGAAGCATACTTATGGCATAGGGATCCAAGTTTGTTCAAATGAAGCTGATCTCCCAATTTGGCCGGTGGCCATCTTGGATTTTATCCGATTTTAGGAAACATCTTTAAAAATCTTCTACGAAGCCGCTTGGGGATCGATGCAAACATCATGAAATATGGTCAAGGCAAGAGCTCAACCAAGTTTGTTTGAAAGAACTTGATTTTCCAAATGGTTCAGCAGCCATCTTGGATGACCTAACTTTCGCGAAAACGGTTTCTCCAGAACCGCTGAATGGATCGGGCCGAAATTTGGCAGATAAGATTAAGGCCAAAACACCATTAAGTTTTGCGCATGGAAAGTGTATGTGTCAAAAAACATGTCCGCCATGAATCAATTGAAATATGTTTTTGGTGGACATCTTGTATTTTCTGCAGATTTCTTAGAAAATCATACTTATTTTAATAAGACTTGGCTAAGCTTTCTTCACAGAAATTTGATTGGTAAATTTTTCCAGTGGTCATCTCGTTTTGTTCGGTTGTGCCAGTGGCCAATAATTTCAGGTGAGCGATACAGGCCTCTTGTTTATGGTGTCAGAACCTACCAAGTAGCCGGAGAACGCTCCTGAACCAAGCAATCAGGTGACTTCTAATGCATATTAAAATTATTAACACGCGGTTACATTTTGTATTGTATATCCGTGATTGCTTTTTGACACAAGTACATGTACCGTATATCGCATAATAATAACCGCATCCTCAATAGAAGTTGCATGCCAATTTTCGAGGTTGAGGCATCCTAATTTCTTAGCAGTCTTAAAACAGCAAATGTATCTAATAGAAGTCGCGTCCAAATTTCAGTAGTTTGTGTAAAAAAAAATGTGTCCGTTAAATAACTTATAAATGTTAACTAAGACAAGATTTGAAACAAAACTTTGCAATAAATTCGCAGAAATACCATCAAAATTGTGTCACTTCCGTGTATGATACAACTATCAACTGAAAAAAATTAATTTTAACGGGTACCAAATATGCAGATGGGATATATATATATATATATATATATATATATATATATATATATAGTACATCCAGAGTTCCCGAGTCCAGTATATTAGGCTCATGAAACGCAGACGATTCTACCTCGTCCGTGGATCCAGGGGATAGAGTGGTGGCTTCGAATTAAGTCTACCTTGTCCGTGGATCCAGGGGATAGAGTGATGGCTTCGGATGGAGTCATAGAGTTAATCCCTCTATCGACTCCTGTCCTGGCCGGGCTGGGTTAGCGTTCTTTGCTAACCTGGTGTCTAAACTTTCTGGCCAGGATGAAGAAAACTTTCTGTTGGTGTTGCCCGACGACCATTGAGTTGGAATCTCGTATAACCCCTGTGGGACTTATGGGAGACCTTTGCCACGGAACTACTCCTGCGCAAGTGGGTTTCATGACTCACTGGGTCAGCCGAGTTGGAGTCGATGGCTGTCCGTACTGTATACCTTGGCTTGCTGAACCTTACCTGACGGAGTCCCAGACCATGGTGTCATGCATTTAGCCCCTCATGACGCCATGGCTCTGGCTCCATAGTCATGGCGAAAACCATGCTGGCCATTATGGGTCCGTATGGCTTCCCTGGCTATCCAGGTGTATTGCTGGCTCCAGCCACCGCTCCATCTGGGAATGCTGTAGAGGACAATGAGGGCAGGTGGCCACCGAAGTAGACTTGGGGGATGCCTGCCAATGGCTGGTAGGTGTTTGACTTGCGGTGAAACCATCGGCTATCCAATGGGACCAGCGCCCATGGTTATGCAGAGCATATGGTTGATATGTTTACAGCAGCAGAGAAGCCCATTAAGTCTAATGGACGGCTTGCGAATTCCACGTTTTGCAATGCCGAGGAGTATACGAGAGTGGCCATTTCACCCCTCTCACATGTCTCTCAGGTGCTACATGTTGTAGTAGCGGCATCTGCATCGCGCAAACCCTCGCCCGTCACAGTCCATAGAGCCATCCAGGATTAACCTGGCTCTGGACTGTATGACATGGTCAGTAACCCGCAGTTTCTGGGCTCTGCGCACATTTGCTCTTGATCATTTGTGCCCTCACAGGACATGTACAATCAGCTTCTGACGCCAATGTCAGGTCCTGGTGTCTTTGGAGGTGAGGGATGCTGCCACCTCCAAGAGACGGTAAAGCTGGTTAATAATCAGAAGGCGCTACGCGAAAAGTTTGAGGTGCTCCATAGGGATCGCGTTCACATGGCACCCCCTGCTTTCCTCCTGCATTGACTGCATCGATAGATTTAAAGGATGCATATTTCCACATTCCATTTGCGAAGAGCTTTCATCAGGGCCGCCAATGGGAATTCACAGTTCTGACTTTTGGAATTTTGACAGCTCCTTGGGTCTTCACAAGAGTGGTCCTTGCTATCACAGCATACCTCCTCAGAAAACACATGGCAGTCCACACGTACATAGATGACTGGCTGTTAAAGTTAGAGCTGACACCATCCCAGAAGTTTGTTTACCTGGGCATGTACTTCGATCTAGGGATAGGATATATTTATCCATCTGAGGAGAGAGTAAAAACATTCATCTCAGCCCGTCCTGGCACAGGTTTACTTGAGAATGCTGAGGTTGATGGTTTTTCGGGAACCAGTCATTCCACAGGCGGGCTTACACCGGCGGTATATTCAGTTATTTCTCATGACACAGTGGACCCAGAGTACGGGATCTCTGGACTCAAAGGTGTCAGTGTTGGATGCATCTATGGATGGCTGGGGAGCTTGCCTGGAAGAAGCCACAGTATCAGGGATTTGGAATCTGGAACAGTCACAAAAACATATCAATCTTCTAGAAATGCGAGCAGTAGTCTTAGTCTGGGAATATTTCATGGAGCAAGTTCAGGGCAACATAGTTCTGGTTCATTAAGACAACTCGACAGTAGTGACTTACATAAACCACCAGGGCGGAACGAAGTCGCCCACTCTAAATGATGACATGGAAACTGCTTTGTTGGTGCCTAGATTATGCGATCACCCTGAAAGCAGCTCGTACTCCAGGGAGGCTAACCCTATTAGCAGACTCATTGAGCCGGAGAATGAGTATCCTCCCCACAAAATGGCAACTAAATCAATGTGTGTGTGGCGGATCGTCTGTTCAACCATTGCGGCAAACCCAACATAGATTTATTCGTAACAAAGAAGAATTCCAGATCTGAGCGTTATCGCAATAGATGCGTTAGCTATCAGCTGGAATGTATGCATACGCATTTCCACCAGCAATCCTGATTCAAAAAATTCTTCAGAAAATCAGACAGGAGGAGTACCAAGTGCTTCTGATTGCTCCAAATTCGGCAAGCCGATCATGGTATATGGATCTGCTGGACCTTCTGGTTCCTCTGCCTCTGATGGATAATATAATCTTCCAGGGCAAGTCCATGCACAAAAATCTGTCATTATTCAAATTGCTGCATGGATGTTGTCAAAGAATCCGCAGTTAAGGAGGGCTTTTCTGAGCATGCAGCTATGTTCATGGTCAACGCGAGAAGGGAGTCAACCTCCAGAGCATATAACTAAAATTAACAGATTTGCAGAATGGTGCTCAAAAAGATGTCTTGCTCCAATGGATGCATCTATTCAGGTAGTAGCCAATTACCTCTGTCACCTGTATAATACCTACAGCCTTAAGCCTAACTCTATTGCTG
The DNA here is from genome assembly GCA_034401795.1 of Chaetoderma sp. LZ-2023a. NCBI lineage: Eukaryota > Metazoa > Mollusca > Caudofoveata > Chaetodermatida > Chaetodermatidae > Chaetoderma > Chaetoderma sp. LZ-2023a. The sequence continues at coordinate 27,362,582 of CM067366.1, forward strand.
GCTATAAGTCAGCATTAATGTCTGTTATCCCTTGCTTGGCTACTAGGGGAAGTGATGAAGTATGCAGTCTGAATACTTTAATCAAAGGTATTGTTAATCTAAGACCAAGGAATCCTCCAATGATCCCGTCTTGGAGTTTATCTCTAGTACTCCAGGTTCAAACAGATAACCCCTTCGAGCCACTAAGTTCCATTTCAATGAAATTCTTGACACTAAAACGATTTTTAATTGCTGCTGCATCAGCTAGATGGAGAAGTGAAATTCACACTCTATCAGCCGAGTCAGACCATTTTGTGGTTACAGGGGAAGGCCTTAGGCTTCTACCTAGGATAAGTTTTATGGCTAAAAATCAGTCCTTAAAATATCCGGGTCAGCCAATTAATTTGCGTGCTTTGACTAGGTTTGATCCTAATTCAAAGGCCTAGTGTCCGGTTCGTGTATTATAAATGCATGGAGGAATGGCAAATGAACCCTAGTTCTTTATGGTTATCATATATTGAACCCCATTGTAGGGCATCTAAAGACACCATTTCCAGGTGGATTGTGGAGTGTATCCAACACTGCAACAAAACCACCACAGGCAAACGGGTTGACATGGCCAAGGCTCACAGTGTCTGTGGCGTAGTGTCTTCCATGTCTCTATTTAATGGAGTGCTGGTGGATGACATCATGTTGGTATCCTAGTGGCATTGTGAGTCAAGTTTTACCGACCATTATCTCCATGACATGTTTAATCCGCTCAGCTTATCAATTTTCAAACATTAAATTATGTAAATAGTGTACATAAGGCGTTTGCGTGTAAATATCACATTTAAGTATGAGACTCCCACTTTTAGTGCTACATCATTTCTTCACCGTTGTCGAAGCCGATGGAGCTTTTGTCCTTTTCGTTGTTAGCTAACCTGGCCTGAAAGTCTAAGCGAGCTTATACCATGGCGACCATCCATCCATCCATCCATTGTCCGTTAACTTTTCCTTTAATTGACTTCTCAAGAACCACTGGGCCGATTTCAATTATATGTGGCAGGAAGCGTCCTTAGGGTATAGAGATTCAAGTTTGTTCAAACGAAGCCGATCGGCCAATTTGGCCAGTGGCCATCTTGGATTTTGGCCGATTTTTAAAAATGTCTAAAAACCTTCTTTTGCGAAACTGCTTGGGAGGATCGATTCAAAACACATGAAATATCATCTAGGGCTAGAGGTGAACCAAGTTTGTTCAAGGGAACTTGGCCAAATGGTTCGGCAGCCATCTTGGATAACCTAGTTTTCGCGAAAATGAGTTCTTCAGAACCGAAATATGCTTAGGGACTAAGGGCCATTAAAGTTTGTTTAAGGGAAGTTAATCCATCAAAACATAGCTGCCGTTGGCCAATCAAAACGTAGCGTGTCTGGTGGCCATATTGGATTTTTTTATTTGATGGATGTTGAGGCCGAAGGTTTTATATTTGTTTTTGGCTATTCTGACATTAAATTTGCGATTTTTGAAACTGTCGAATAAACAGTTTGGTGGCCATCTTGGATCATTTTCCCGACAAAAGCTCCAATACTAAAGCAATGGGAAATTTAAAATGTCTTCTCAAGAACAACTGGGCCCATTTCTTGTATATTTGGCAGGAATCATCCTTAAGGCATAGGGATCTAAGTTTGTTCAAAGGAAGCCAATCAGCCAATTTTGTTTCCGGCCATCTTGGATTTTGGCCTATTTTTAGAAACGTCTTTACAAATCTTCTTTTCCGAAACTATTTCAGTGATCGATTCAAGTCATGAAATATGATCTAGGGCAAGAGCTTAACCAAGTTAGTTCAAGGGAACTTGATTGGCCAAATCATTCAGCGGCCATCTTGGATAACCTAGTTTTCGTGAAAACGACTTCCCCAGAACCGCTGAATGAATTGTGCCAAAATATGGGAGATATCAGTAGGGTCTAAGGACCATTAAACTTTGTTCAAGGTAAGTTGATGGATTAAAAACATGGGCCGCCCTGAACCAATCTAAATGTAATGCCTTTGGCTGTCATTTTGGATTTTGTTATTTGATGGATTTTCAAGCCGAAATTGGTTTTATATCGATTTTTGCGTATTCTGATTTCAAATTTACCATCTTCGAAATGGTCGGATAAATGGTTTGTCGGCCATCTTGGATCATTTTCAAAAGCTCCCATACTAAAGCAATGTGAAATTTATAATGTCTTCTCGAGAACCTCTGGACCGATTTGAAGTATACTTGGCAGGAAACATTCTTACGGCATAGAGATCCAGGTTTGTTCAAACAAAGCCGATTGGCCAATTTGGCCGGTGGCCATCTTGGATTTTGGCCGACTTTTATAAACGTATAAAAATCTCCGAAACCGTTTGGGGATTGATTTCAAACTCATGAAATATCAGTTCGGGTAAGAGCTGAACTAAGTTTTTTTAAGGGATTGGCCAAATGGTTCGGTGGCCATCTTGGATAACATGGTTTTCGCGAAAACGGCCTCCAGAAATGCTGGATGGGTCGGGACAAAATAGGAGAGATTTGATTAGGGACTAAAGGCCATTAGAGTGCCATGTCTGCCATGAATCAATCAAAATTTAGTTTTTTTGGTGAACAAATGGTATTTTCTGCGTATTTCTGAGAAAATTATAAAACGACAACTTATTAACCACTTGGTCAATTTCAGTAAAACTTGGCTAAATCTTCTTCACAAAAATATAATTGATAAATTTTTCAAGGGGTTATCTTGTTTTGTTCGTTTGTGCGACTGGCCAATAATTGCAGGTGAGTGATACAGGCCCCTTGGGCCTCTTGTTCACAATTCTTTATGTCCTTGGCTGGTTTAATTTTAAACAGCTCTCTTTTCAAAGGTTCAAAGTTTAGTTGCTGCCTTTCTTAGTTTGTTTAGTTCACCAACGACTAAAAACTAATTGTCTCCATCTCATGTCTGTCAGAAAGCCATCTTTGATTCTTTGTCCTTCCTGTCACCGTTACATTAAGCAGAATTGTGCGCCCCATGATTGTTCCACATATGGGCCCTTACTTAAGTGTGCTTTTTGCCAGAACTGGCCAGACAACCTATTAAATTATTTTCTCTGTCAGCAGGTTAAGGATAGGGTGGCGGCAGAAAGGAGAAGGGTGGGCAGGATAGTAAGGATGTGGGTAAGAAGGCGGCAGAAAGGAGAAGGGTGGGCAGGATAGTAAGGATGTGGGTAAGAAGGCGGCAGAAAGGAGAAGGGTGGGCAGGATAGTAAGGATGTGGGTAAGAAGGCGGCAGAAAGGAGAAGGGTGGGCAGGATAGTAAGGATGTGGGTAAGAAGGCGGCAGAAAGGAGAAGGGTGGGCAGGATAGTAAGGATGTGGGTAAAAAGGTGGCAGAAAGGAGAAGGGTGGGCAGGATAGTAAGGATGTGGGTAAGAAGGCGGCAGAAAGGAGAAGGGTGGACAGGATAGTAAGGATGTGGGTAAGAAGGCGGCAGAAAGGAGAAGGGTGGACAGGATAGTAAGGATGTGGGTAAGAAGGCGGCAGAAAGGAGACGGGTGGGCAGGATAGTAAGGATGTGGGTAAGAAGGCGGCAGAAAGGAGAAGGGTGGACAGGATAGTAAGGATGTGGGTAAGAAGGCGGCAGAAAGGAGATGGGTGGGCAGGATAGTAAGGATGTGGGTAAGAAGGCGGCAGAAAGGAGAAGGGTGGACAGGATAGTAAGGATGTGGGTAAGAAGGCGGCAGAAAGGAGAAGGGTGGGCAGGATAGTAAGGATGTGGAAGAGAAAAGCATTAAAGGAACTGGTGCCAGAGATGCTTCGCAGCATGATTCCCAGCTCAGGTTCTTTAGCGTCTTCATCTGCACCGGAGCAGAAAGTCCCCTCCTCTGGTTTTCTTGATACGGTACCAGTTTTCGGTGTAGAACCAGAGGTGGCCCCCACGGGTCCGGGATGGAGGCTTGCCTCGTCCATGTATTAGGAGGCTAGAGTGATGGCTTCGGATGGAGTCATGGAGTCAATCCCTCTATCGACTCCTATCCTGGCATGGCTGGGTTAACGTTCTTTGCTAATCCGGTGTCTAACCTTTCTGGCTAGGATCAAGAGGACTTTCTGTTGGGGGTCGCCCGATGAGCCGATGACCATGGATTTGGAATCTTGTATAACCCCTGTGGGGCTTACAGGAGACCTTTTCCATGGAACTACTTCCGCGGGAGTGGGTTTCATGGCTTAGCGTGTCGGCCAGATTGGATCCGATGGCAAGGTTGTGTTTTCATCCGCAACTTCAGAAGTTTGTGACATAAATGCACGAGCCGGTCTTCTGACCTAGCTTCCATCACGCCGAATTCACTTGAATTCTGGCTAATATCAATATCAGGGAGGTAAGTATACTCATGTAGTTAAATAAATAAAATCACAATTTCTTTTTTCACGAGTGGGTAATTACTTACCTCACTGATATGGGCCCGGCGTCTCTGCCCCACAGAGGCTCAGTCTATCGGCTATTTATGTTACAATTTGTCAGCCAATTAATCAAGTCGGAGAAGAGACAGCCAGCCGTTGGGTCTCGCATCCGCCGAGCTGTCAGTTCAGTTCCCTGCCAAGGGTTAGTCTGACTGAAAAAACTAGAACTGTACTGCTGAAAAATAACCATTTGTGTGTTCACACAAGAATATTTTAGAAAACTCACCACTGGAATGACTGACTTGATAGCCTGTGAGAATGCCCTTATAGAGCAGAAATTGCAATTTCTTTTTTATAGATGTAATATTCTGATGAGTATTCTGAATCTAATTTGACTGGGAGTTGCTGCCTTTCACTGTAACAGATTCCAGCCAAATTAGTTTCAAAAGATTCAACAGCTTACCTGTATAGTTGTCTAGTAATTAAGACAATGTAATTTTAAGGTTAAAGGCTCACTAACCATCCCTGTTTGTCTTACTTGAAGGTAAAAATGCCAATGCTGAAAGCGAAGTGTCTAAGTTAAGTCGTGAGTACGGAAAACTTCTCGGCCACCAGAACCAAAAACAGAAGATCAAACATATTCAGCGCATCAAGGATGATAACAACATGTTGAAACAGGTAACATGTTCTGAGTCTCTATAGACATCCATCATCTCATCTGTGTCCTATCATCTTAATTACTTTTAAAATTATTCTTTACTCCCACCCCTACCCCCCACGCACGCACGCACGCACGCAGAGCAGAAACTCACAGGATTAGAATGTGCATGACACGACTGCTATAACTTTGCATAAATAGATCACACATATGTCAATATTTAATAAAATACACACCAATTCTCTTGAAACATTCACTGTTAATAACAAAAACAACTTGTGTTCAATATCTGACAGCATCCCACCAACGCGCTGATCGATTCCCAACCTCAAATTGTATCACCAGTATCGGACGTAATCACGCTAATTTATTTGCTCATATGGATCATTTAAGATGACATTTATATCCGTTTCACCATAATTTCAATGAAAATTTGTCAGATTTTGCAACACATCTTTGATAACTAATTTAGAGGAAATCAGTCTGTTTAATAAAAAATAAACATGTACGAGTGTATTCAGTAGGAGAAACTGAACTAGAACTGATTACAAATATTATGTGTACTAAAGGTAATTTCGGCGACACCGCTTTCGATATCTGCCTTGTGTACAATTGATTCCTATGCAGGGCTGTGCTAGCCATAGCTGGAGTGACAGATATACAGTTTGCCTATCGATTGCCGGATTTAAAAAAGTGTTAAAAAATAAATCAGAATTCCTATTTTGCACGTTTTCAAATATACATTTATTGCTTATTTCTTACTGTATGCCCGCACAATTTATGTGTGGGAGACGGATTTTGATTGTACTTCAACTATATTGTATAATTGCTTATTAAACTTGCGTTTGCATACAGACATTAAGCCCAGGATTTAGCGCATATATCCAAGGTCTGTGGATTACTGTAAAGGCAGTATTGAAAGGGTATGGCCCTGGGGTTTCTCTGTGACTAGTGTGAGCCTACTGCAGAGTAGACACAAACCTGGGACTTGCTTGCGGTGATAGATTTTCGTACTGTCAAAATATGGCAGATAAATTTGACGTGGTTATAGACTATTCTGTACAGGAAGATTTTAATATTGTGAAAATAATTTAACTGGGAGGAGGATGTTGCTGCTTTAGGTCATATTGTCATGTAGGCAAAACACTTAAAATAATAAACACATTGTTTCTTACTTAAGACAGAAGCGGGATCAGGTCTGTTAGACTACTGACAAGCTAATGAGGGTAGGGTGACACTTCTATTTTAAATCAGTCTGTTAGCCTACTGACAAGCTAATGAGGGCAGGATGACACTTCTATTCTAAATTAGTCTGTTAGGCTACTGACAAGCTAATGAGGGCAGGGTGACACTTCTATTCTAAATCAGTCTGTTAGGGCCAGGGCCAGCAGGATTCTCTCAACACGAGCCCTGTGAGAGAATTCTGACCTACAGTAAAACCAGGGTCAGCAGAATTCTCTCACCACAAGCTCTCTTGAGTGGCTCACCCACAGTAAAACGGGGCCAGAAGAATTCCCTCAACACGAGCCCTGTGAGTGGCTCATCCCCAGTAAAACCGGGCCAGCAGGATTGTGTCACCGCTAGCTCTCTCTCTCGAGTAACTCACCCTCGAGTAACTCACCCAGAATTCTCTCAGCACGAGCCCTGTTAGTGGCTCACCCATAGTAAAATCTGGTCAGCAGGATTCTGTCACCGCTAGCTCTCTCTCTTGAGTGGCTCACCCACAGTAAAACCAGGGCCAGCAGAATTCTCTCACCACAAGCCCTGTGAGCGGCTCGCCCACAGTAAAACCTGGGCCAGCAGAATTCTCTCGCCATGGGCCCTGTGAGTGGCTCACCCACAGTAAAACCATGGTGAGCAGTATTCTCTTACCACTAGCCCTGTGAGTGGCTCACCCACAGTAAAACCAGGGCCAGCAGAACACTCTCACCACAAGCCCTGTGAGTGGCTCTGACCCACAGTGAAACCAGGGCCAACAGAATTCTCTCACCACAAGCCCTGCGAGTGGCTCACCTAGAATAAAACAAGGGCCAGCAGAATTCTCTCACCACTAGCGCTGTACCAGGATCAGCAGTATTCTGTCACCACTAGCCCTGTGAGTGGCTCACCTGCAGTAAAACTTGGGTCAGCAGTATTCTCTCAACCACTAGCCCTGTGAGTGGCTCACCCACAGTAAAACCAGGGCCAGCAGAACTCTCTCACCATGAGCCGTGAGTGGCGCTGACCGACAGTGAAACCTGGGCCAGCAGAATTCTCTCACCATGAGCCCTGTGAGTGGCTCACGCACAGTAAAACCAGGGCCAGCAGAATTCTCTCACCGCTAGCTCTCTCTCGAGTGGCTCACCCACAATAAAACCAGGGCCAGCAGAATTCTTTTACCGCTAGCCCTGTGAGTGGCTCACCCACAGTAAAACCCGGGCCAGCAGAATTCCCTCGCCACTGGCCTTGTGACTGGCTCACCCATAGTAAAACCAGGGCCAGCAGAATTCTGAATTTAATGCCTTGTTTTTGTGTGTTCTATGTTCCAGGAGGTGAGCAGGTATCGGGAGCAGTGCAGCAAAGATAAGCGCCTAATCTCTCGATTGCGGGCACAAATTTCCTCACTGGAAGGAATGCATAAATTTGACCCAGCCAAAGCATTCACACAGGACAAGGAAAACCTGGATGCGACGCCACCACATAAAGGGATCCGGGCAACGACTGGAGGACCCCCTTTGTCTCCATTGACGGTCCGTCAGATTGTACCTTTCTCACAAAGGAAGGATAACAAGTCTTTCTTACTGTAGTTATTTATTTCATGTTGTCTTGATATTTATTCTATGACGATATTAACTCTCTCAGCCTCACGCACCAGAAATGATAAGTTCTTTGTCAGGTAATATTTTGAAACGCTGACTGGAAGATGTTGCTGCCTATCGCAGCAATATGTCCCAGTCAAATTAGTTTCAAAATATTCAATAAACTTCCTGCATAGTTGTCTTAAAATTGAGACATTGAAATTTTAAGTGTTATTGGAATCGCACCCCATTTTATACTAGGTATTCAGATGGTAGAATATGTCATGCGAATGTCTGCTTTGAAGAAAACGATCATCGGTGAACCTTTATAATGAGCCTGGTTGGATGGCTGCTAGTACAGATAGTTATTATTGTGCGTTATATATTTCACAGTACAGATAGCTAGTATTGTGCGTTACATAATTTTCAGTACAGATGGCTATTATTGTGCGTTACATAATTCTCAGTCCAGATGGCTATTATTGTGCGTTACATAATTCACAGTACAGATGGCTGTTATTGTGCGTTACATAATTCACAGTACAGATAGCTGTTATTGTGCGTTACATAATTGACGGTACAGATGGCTATTATTGTGCGTTACATAATTCACAGTACAGATAGCTATTATTGTGCGTTACATAATTCATGGTACAGATGGCTATTATTGTGCATTACATAATTCACAGTACAGATAGATATTATTGTGCATTACATAATTCACAGTACAGGTGGCTATTATTGTGTGTTACATAATTCACAGTACAGATGGCTATTATTGTGCGTTACATCATTCACAGTACAGATAGCTATTATTGTGTGTTACATAATTCACAGTACAGATGGCTATTATTGTGCATTACATAATTCACCCAACTATACACCTGTGCAAAAGTTAAGCACCAGCAAAAACAATAGAACGTAGAAACATGATGGTACAACTAGGCTGCCATACTTTTTGTCCCCGCGTTAGCTGACATAATTCCAAGTACGAAATGCACATGCATGCATGACTTCACGCCGCTTGATGTCCGTGCGTGGCGGGAAGCAGCACACGTGTTCAGTTATGTAAAAGTCGAGTTTGAGGTGTAGAACATTACATACAGATTTAGGCGACAAGATTAGGAATTTTGTGTTCATGACCGTGGTTTATTTGTACAGAGAGAATTAGCTCTTGATTGTGAACCGCTATGGCAAGACGAAGGTTAAGTGATCGTGTGAAATGGCAAATCATAGGCATGCATACCACTGGTATGTCATGCAGAGAGATTGGCAGACAGCTGAACATTAACCATACTGTAATCAGTCGTTTGATTGCAAAACATGGGCAAACTAACGAGGTGAAGGACAGGCCTAGATCTGGAAGACCGAAGAAGACTACTGCCCGTGATGATCGAGCCCTAGTACGCCTTGTTAGGAGATCTCCATTCACCAACAGCAGAGTGCTCAGCCAGCAATGGGAAACGCGCAATAGAGTGTCAATGTCTACCGCCAAAAGGAGACTGTATGCTGCTGGCATGAAAGCTAGGAGACCTGTCAGACGTCCTCTCCTCACTGCACACCACAAAGAGGAGCGTCTGAGGTGGTGCAACGAAAGAAGACACTGGAACATGAGATCCTGGAGACGGGTACACTGGTCCGATGAAAGTCGGTTCCTGCTTCATGCCATAGATGGTCGAACTCGTGTATGGAGGTCCAGATGCACGGCGTACGACCAACGTAACATCATGGAAGAAGTTCCATTTGGTGGAGGTTCCGTTATGATATGGGGGTGCATCTCATTTGATTGTAAGTTGGATCTGTCAACTGTACCTGGAACACTAAATGGACAAAGATATCAAGATTCCATACTGGATAGAGTTGTGGTCCCTCATTTTGTAAATCATGCACCTGGAACCCACCCTATATTCATGGATGACAACGCCCGACCACATCGTGCTAGAGCTGTGCATGAATACCTCCGCCAGAATGCCATCGAAACCCTACCATGGCCAGCAAGGAGCCCTGACATGAACCCTATTGAGCATATCTGGGACATTCTGGGAAACATGGTGAGAAGAAGGGATCCTCCTGTGCAGAACCTACAGGAATTAACAGACGCACTCCATCTTGAATGGCAACGAATACCACAATGGCGTATCAGTCGGTTGGTGACCAGCATGAGACGTCGTGTCCAGGCCGTCATCCAGGCACAAGGTGGATATACCCGGTATTAATAATGACAGTCTCAAACTCGTGCACAGATGTTAAACTTCGTTTTTTTCAGACACCATTAATGACAATCTAGCCACGTGTGTCAACTGTAGGGCAATAGTTGTCAGTTGTGTCAACGTAACCATATTCAGGCCTCGTTTTCAAGTTCCAACAAAAACATACAGTGTTTCCCCACAATCATAATCAGCATTCCTCTAGTTGCATTATTACCTCTTGCACTAAGATGGATGGGTACATAAATGTTTATGCTATTGCTTTCTTCATAGCACATGAATATACCCTCGCATGTGCGTAAAAATAGGGTGGTGCTTAACTTTTGCACAGGTGTATATTATTTGCCATTTAACTGTCTGCCTGCCTCCTGGATTTCTGCACATCACATTTGCCAAGTGGTTTAACTGGATATGCTGCTTATTTTGAAAACAATTTGACTGAAAGACATTGGTCTTCCAATCTAGTTGTGTTCAAAATATTCAACAATAAATTTTATTTTGTTTTTGAAGCCTGTTCAGTTGTTTCTGAGCTGTACTGTATGTAGTAGCTATTTATAGTACAGTTTGTATGGTCAGTGTAATCATGTATAGAGCGCAGCACTCCATGCTCCTTTCATGTACATAATGTAAATACACCACCACCACCACCTCCTGTAAGTCTGTGTGTGAGTGCGTGTGTGTGTGTGTGTGTGTGTGTGTGTGTGTGTGTGTGTGTGTGTGTGTGTGTGTGTGTGTGTGTGTGTGTGTGTGTGTGTGTGTGTGTGTGTGTGTGTGTGTGTGTGTGTGTGTGTGTGTGTGTGTGTGTTTGTATGGTCAGTGTAATCATGTATAGAGTGCAGTACTCCACGCTCCTTTCATGTACATAATCTAAATACACCGCCACCACCTCCTGTGGATGTGCGTGCGTGCATGCGAGTGTGTGTGTGCATGCGTACGTGTGTGTGTGTGTGTGTGTGTGTGTGTGCGTGCGTGCGTGCGCATGTGTGATTGTGTGTGTGTGCGTGCATTTGTGCGCACGCGCAGGAGTGCATTTGTGTGTGAGTGCGTGCGTGGGCGAATGTGAGTGCCTGCGTGTGTGGTGTGCGTGTGTGCGCGCGCATGTGTGTGTGAGCATGTGTGCGTGCGTGTGTGTGTTACTAGACTTACATTAGTGTTATAGTTAGATTGTTAGTTGCAATCATTCGTACAATCAATAATTATCTGTTTGACTTATTGTGCTGGGTTCTGTATGTCACTTGCTAATATTCATGATAGACACAGAGACAATGTATAACAAGATAATGTTTGAAAACTTAACATTGTCATGACTGGCCTGCTAGCTGAGCCAACCACTATAATGCCAAGTTTCCTCAAATATTCGTGTCTCGGTCTGAAAATTAACATTTCTCACAATCACTTTTTCAACTTTTTTCGACCCGTTGATAATTAAGCCTGCCAAACCCAGCCTTGTAAATAGAGCCAGTCATTTCAGTCATAAATTTTCAAGAATAGTATTCTCTTCATTTGTAAGTAAAACGGACATCCATTAAGCAAAGATATTGATTTCCTTTGCAAATCTTAACATTTAAAGGGTGATGGTTTATAACGTCTGAGGGACATGTCCTCAAGGACCACAGAAGCGGCCTTTAATAAACCCTTTGTATACTTATGCGTTATGAATTAACATAATTTAAAATCAGAGTATCTGACCATGTGACTGACTAGCCATATTAGTATATTTTTGCTGTGCATTAAAGGAAAGGATCATGGAACTAACATATGCTCTTGAATGACAGCTTTATATAATAATCAACCCAGTGAGAAACATAAATAAATCAGAATAATTAGAAAAAACCCAGCTAAATACAATTTGTGTCATTCTGGCGGGAACCAATTAGTGACGAAGCTGGACCCTTGTGCTCTGGTGTATGCTGAGCGAATAAATAATACCCGCTGTAACGGGTCATATAAGCTCAGTTATAATTGCGCTAAGCTGTTTAGCTACTGGTAAAATACTGCCTCAGTCATACCAATTTCAAACTATTCGGTAGGCATCATATTATGACCTTGGAAACCAGCAGTGTATTTTGAAATCATTTTGACCGAAACTTGCTGCTTCAACCAGAAAGTGACTCAAATATAACGTTCTCAAAAGGATCAATAGTGAATTAGCAGTAGTGAGTTAATCACTCAACAACGGCGCCTACAGAGAATACTATTAAAACTGCTTACAACACTATATACACGTGTACTTTGGTTATATTCAGGTAGGCCTATGCGTTATACCAGCACACACAGTTGACACACGGCGAAGTGCGAAGCACCAGCTTGGTCACTAATTGGTTCCAAGTTAAGCACTCCTAGATTTAGTAAATGCTTTTTATACCCCACCGAAAAATTTGGTGGGGTATTATGTAATGCCGCCGTCTGTCCGGGTGGGCGTGCGGGCGGCAGAGTGGTTTCCGGATGATAACTCTGTTACCGTTTGTCAGATCGCATTGAAACTTCATAGGGTGGTTGGACTTGGTCTGGGGAAGAAACCTATCCAAATCGACGATGATCCGAAATCCAAGATGGCCGCCAGCTACCAGCGTCAATCTTGAAAATTGGTTTCCGGATGATAACTCCGTTACCGTTTATCGGATCGCTTTGAAACTTCATGGAGTGATTAGACTAGGTCTGGGGAAGAAACCTATCGAAATTGACAATGATCCGAAATCCAAGATGGGCGCCAGCGACCAGTAGCCATCTTGAAAATTGGTTTCCGGATGATAACTCTGTTATCATTTATCGCATCGCTTTGAAACTTCATAGAGTGGTTGGACTAGGTCTGAGGAAGAAACTTATCGAAATCGACACTGATGAAAATCCACGATAGCCGCCAGCCACGGGCTGCCATCTTGAAAGTTGGTTTCTGGATGATATCTCCGTTACCATTTATTGGATCACTTCATAGGGTGGTTGGAATATGTCTGGTGAAGAAACCTATCAAAATTTATGATAATCCAAAATCCAATAGGGCCACCAGTCAGCGGCAGCCATCTTGAAAAGTGGTTTCCGTACGATACCTCCTTGACCGTTTGGCGGATCGCTTTGACACTTAATAAGGATTACTGGTCTGAGGAAGAAATAAATATTTTCTGCTAGCTGTCATTTATTAGTTTGTCATCATGGCGGGGTATTATGCGCTGTTTGCGGAGCTCTTGTTCTCAAATAATCTTGATTCATTTCCATTTTTTACCAATGGTAGTTAGTTTATTTAATATTGTATGAAATTACTAATGAACATCATTTGTTATTTCCATTTTCCCTTCCTTTAAGGCAATAAACTGATATTTAATGGAGGAATGCAGTTTTAGTTATGCTCCGTCCACCTCTAGCTATGCCCCGCCCATCTCTAGCTAAGCTCCACCCACCCTTTGCCAGTGTTGGGATCAATCAATCCCTGTACTCTATGAATCTCAATTTTCAGAAAACTAAACAGGTATAAGCTGTTGAATATTTTGAAACTAATTTGACTGGCCGCTGTTGCTGCCTATCAGAATGTTTATTAAATAGTAAAGATATACAATTGGTACAACAACATCCATCATCAATTATGTGTTCGTGACGAACTAAATTACATCATTCATGACATCATTGATTATGACGTCGGCTTACACGTCACATAATTAATTATGACATATGATTGAAAGACAAACAGGAAAGGTCCATTATCACACAAACAGATAATAAGTGTTGATTATATAGTAGTTAATACAGGAATCCATTTCCAGCTAGGCCCCACTCATTTCTATCTAAGCTGTGCACTCTTTGTATGCGAGTTTGAAGCGATCTTAACACTGAATTCCCGGAATCCCACATTCAATGTGACTATACAGGTAAGCTGTGGAATGATTTGAAACTAATTTGACTATGGTAGCCACAGATCCCAGGAAAATTAGTGTCAAAATATTCAACAGAATGTTCATGAATTATAAATTTATTGCAAATTTTACAATTTGAATGTTTGCTGTCAGACCTTTGTCAATGTTCGTGACTGGGCCTATGTCCAAGGATTCTAATAAGGGTCCTTTTGAGGGTATATACTCCCAAAATGCAACTTGGGACCCACAAAAGTAGTGGCAATGGGACCCCTGAAAATCTTGCATGATTATTAAATATTAATTGCTTGTAGTCTTTTGCACAAAAGATAGCCATAAAATCTAGCATGGGACACTCATAATTCATAGCTGAGTTTCCATGGTACCGTCTATTTTTAGCATGGATGAGAAAATCTCCGTTGAAACCCCAGATTTTCAGTTTAGGCCCCCCCCCACTTTTCAGAGTGTGGGGTCCCTGGGACCTCCAAAATGTAGATACCATGAGAAACACTGCCTACGTCATTTGATTTTCATGTTAGTTAAGATGTTACATATTTTGATTATGACAGATACTTGAGTGACAGATCAGATCCCTCCATTATCATCCAGGTTGATTGTTTTCTGAACCTTGCATTATCATCCAGGCTGATTGTTTTCTCAATCTGGCATTGTGTTGAGTTTCTCCTGTATAGGTAATAACCAGCTAAATCAGTAAGTTTTTAATAATCAACTCTCCTCAAACTGACCATTGAAGTAAGTCTTTAATGATCAACTCTCCTCAAACTGACCATTGAAGTAAGTCTTTGATGATCAACTCTCCTCAAACTGACCATTGAAGTAAGTCTTTAATGATCAACTCTCCTCAAACTGACCATTGAAGTAAGTCTTTGATGATCAACTCTCCTCAAACTGACCATTGAAGTAAGTCTTTAATGATCAACTCTCCTCAAACTGACCATTGAAGTAAGTCTTTAATGATCAACTCTCCTCAAACTGACCATTGAAGTAAGTCTTTAATGATCAACTCTCCTCAAACTGACCATTGAAGTAAGTCTTTGATGATCAACTCTCCTCAAACTGGCCATTGAAGTAAGTCTTTAATGATCAACTCTCCTCAAACTGACCATTGAAGTAAGTCTGATGATCAACTCTCCTCAAACTGACCATTGAAGTAAGTCTTTAATGATCAACTCTCCTCAAACTGACCATTGAAGTAAGTCTGATGATCAACTCTCCTCAAACTGACCATTGAAGTAAGTCTTTGATGATCAACTCTCCTCAAACTGACCGTTGAAGTAAGTCTTTAATGATCAACTCTCCTCAAACTGACCATTGAAGTAAGTCTTTAATGATCAACTCTCCTCAAACTGACCATTGAAGTAAGTCTTTAATAATCAACTCTCCTCAAACTGACCATTGAAGTAAGTTTAATAATCAACTCTCCTCAAACTGACCATTGAAGTAAGTCTTTGATGATCAACTCTCCTCAAACTGACCATTGAAGTAAGTCTTTGATGATCAACTCTCCTCAAACTGACCATTGAAGTAAGTCTTTAATGATCAACTCTCCTCAAACTGACCATTGAAGTAAGTCTTTAATGATCAACTCTCCTCAAACTGACCATTGAAGTAAGTCTTTGATGATCAACTCTCCTCAAACTGACCATTGAAGTAAGTCTTTAATGATCAACTCTCCTCAAACTGACCATTGAAGTAAGTCTTTGATGATCAACTCTCCTCAAACTGACCATTGAAGTAAGTCTTTAATGATCAACTCTCCTCAAACTGACCATTGAAGTAAGTCTTTAATGATCAACTCTCCTCAAACTGACCATTGAAGTAAGTCTTTAATGATCAACTCTCCTCAAACTGACCATTGAAGTAAGTCTTTGATGATCAACTCTCCTCAAACTGGCCATTGAAGTAAGTCTTTAATGATCAACTCTCCTCAAACTGACCATTGAAGTAAGTCTGATGATCAACTCTCCTCAAACTGACCATTGAAGTAAGTCTTTAATGATCAACTCTCCTCAAACTGACCATTGAAGTAAGTCTGATGATCAACTCTCCTCAAACTGACCATTGAAGTAAGTCTTTGATGATCAACTCTCCTCAAACTGACCGTTGAAGTAAGTCTTTAATGATCAACTCTCCTCAAACTGACCATTGAAGTAAGTCTTTAATGATCAACTCTCCTCAAACTGACCATTGAAGTAAGTCTTTAATAATCAACTCTCCTCAAACTGACCATTGAAGTAAGTTTAATAATCAACTCTCCTCAAACTGACCATTGAAGTAAGTCTTTAATGATCAACTCTCCTCAAACTGACCATTGAAGTAAGTCTTTGATGATCAACTCTCCTCAAACTGACCATTGAAGTAAGTCTTTAATGATCAACTCTCCTCAAACTGACCATTGAAGTAAGTCTTTAATGATCAACTCTCCTCAAACTGACCATTGAAGTAAGTCTTTGATGATCAACTCTCCTCAAACTGACCATTGAAGTGCTCTTGAGAAATGTCCATATGCAAACCAAGAAATCAATTTTGAAGTATTACCCCAAGATTGATTGACTCGATAGCTGAGCCTGTCATTTCAGTGGTAGATTTTCTAAATTATTCTTTTGGCCTGCCCCTTAAATGGACATTCATTGAGCAACAATTTAGATTTTCATGACCAATGTTAAATGATTAATGTAAATATTAGGTTATTAATATGAACCTTCCAAGCATTTGCTGTTAACATTTTAATGGTCACATGTGGTTAATAAAATTGAAATTTTCTACAAAAAATGTCCATTTGCAGACCAAGAGAAGACTATTTTTGTCGAGCCCATAACGAAGCGGAGGATCTCGACAAAGCGTTCCAAATGACGTCCGGCGTGACAAGAATACGGTAAATGTTACAGGTTTTCAATGGGCATTTAATTCATCAGGGACTTAAACGATGTTAAGACAACGTTACAGATTTGTTCTATACTATCATTTTTGTCTCGCCTGCGAAGCAGAAAGCGAGACATAGGGATCACTAATTCTGGCGGCAGCGTTGGTGTCGTCCGTCATTTGTGCAGTTTTGGTTAAGGTTTTTTAATCAACTTATTTTTCAACTGTGGCTCATCCGATCTCAATGAAACTTTACAGAAGTGATCTATACTATACAGAGATGTGATCTACATGACAATACATTTAATGTTGGGGCATTTAAACTTTTTTTCATGGTTTTAGACTTTTAAGATTTTTTTGTCTCGCCTGCAAAGCAGAAGCGAGACAGGGATCACTATTTCCGTCGTGGTCGTCGTCGGTGTCGTCGGCGTCACCATATCTGTACTTATGGTTACGGTTTTTAAATATCAATATTTCTCATCATTGCCCCATCAGATCTTGCTGAAACTTTACAGACAACTTATCTATAATGTAGGGAAGCTCATTCCATCATTATTTTAACACAATTTTGAAAATATTTTACTGAATTTTCCATGGTTTTCGACATAGAAAATGTACAGGTTTTTTGTGGTTAAGGTTTATAGAGATCATTATTTCTCAGCATTGACCCATCAGATCTTGCTGAAACTTTACAGACATGTTCTCTATAATATAGGGAAGCATACTCCATCAATATTTGTTTTAAATTTTGAAAACCTTTTGCTGAATTTTCCATGGTTTTCGACATAGAAAATGTACAGGTTTTTTATGGGTAAGGTTTTTAGAGATCATTATTTCTCAGCATTGACCCATCAGATGTTGCTGAAACTTTAGAGCCAGTTCTCTATAATATAAGGAAGCATACTCCATCAATATTTTTTTTTAATTTTGAAAGCTTTTTGATGAATTTTCCAGGTTAAGCTTTTTGCTAAGGTTAAGCTTTTGTCAAGTGACAATTTACCCATCAAAGAGTTATCCGATTTCCATAAACTTCACAGATTTGTTATATACGATCATTAGGACTAGTCCATGTGAGAAAGATATCAATTTTGAAAATTTTTCCATATTTTTTCCACGTGTGAACTTGGACAATTTCGTGGCTATTTTATGCCTTTAGGTTAAGGATTTCATCTTGGTTAAGGTTTTTAGCTCACCTGGCCTGAGAGGCCAAGTGTGCTTATGTCGTGCCGACCGTCCGTCATGTGTCCGTCTTCCATCCGTCAACTTTTCCTTTAAACAACTTCTCAAGAACCGCTGGGCCAATTTCAATTGTATTTGGCAAGAATCATCCTTAGGGCATAGGGATCCAACTTTGTTCAATTGAAGCCGATCAGCCAATTAGGCAGGTGGACATCTTGAATTTTGGCCGATTTTTAGAAACGTCTTTAAAAATCTTCTCCGAAACCTCTTGAGGAATTGAAGGAAACCTCATGAAATATGATCTAGGGCAAGAACTCAACCAAATTTGTTCAAGGGAACTTAATTGGTCAAATAGTTTGGCGGCCATCTTGGTTGACCTAGTTTTAGCGAAAATAACTTCTCCAGAAACACTGAAGGGATCAGGCCGAAATTTAGCAGATATGATTAGGGACTAAGGGCCAGTAAAGTTTGTTCAAGAGAAGTTGATCCGTCAAAAAACATGGCCGCCGTGGGCCAATCAAAATATAGCATGTTTGGCGGCCATATTGGATTTTTTTATTTGATGGATTTTGAGGCCGAAATTGGTTTTATATAGGTTTTTGGGTATTCTGATCTCAAATTTGCAATCTTTGAAACTGTCGGATAAACCGTTTGGTGGCCATCTTGGATCATTTCCCGCCAAAAGCTCCCATACTAAAGCAATGGGAAATTAAAAATATCTTTTCGAGAACTACTGGGCTGATTTCAATTATATTTGGCATGAAGCATCCTTAAGGCATAGTGATTCAAGTCTCTTCAAACGAACCCAATCGGCCATTTTGGCCGGCGACCATCTTGGATTTCGTCCGATTTTTAGAAATGTCTAAAAATATTCTCCTCCCAAACCATTTGAGGGATCGATTCAAAACTCACGAAATATGATCTAGGGTAAGTGCTGAATCAAGTTTGTTTAAGGGAACTTGATTGACCAAATGGTTCAGCGGCCATCTTGGATGACCTAGTTTTCACAAAAACAACTTCTTCCCCAGGACCGCTGAAGCGATCAGGCCTAAAGCAATGGGAAATTTAAAATGTCTTCTCGAGAACTGCCAGGCCGATTTCAATTATATTTGGCAGGAAGCATGCTTATGGCATAAGGATCCAAGTTTGTTCAAATGAACCCGATCGGCCAATTTTCCCAGCGGCCATTTGGATTTCGGCCAATTTCAGGAAATGTCTTTAAAAATCTTCTCCGAAACCACTTGGGGACTCTTCATCTAGGCAAAGAGGTAAGCCAAGTTTGTTCAAGAGGACTTGATTGAACAAATGGTTCGGCGACCATCTTGGATGACCTGGTTTTCACGAAAATGACTCCTCCAGAACTGCTGAAGGGATCAGGCCAAAATTTGGGCCATTAAAATTTGTTCAAGGGAAGTTGATCCATCAAAAAAACATGGGCGCCGTGTGCCAATCAAAATGTAATGTGTTTGGCGGCCATATTGCACTTGCAAAAATGTCCACCAACTCATTTAAAAGACTGCTAAACCACCCACCAACAATTTTGACAATTTGTGAGCGACACAGGCCCCTTGGGCCTCTTGTTTAAAATGACAATTTACTCAACAAAGATTCGTCAGATTTCAATAAAACTTTGTTATATACCGTCACTAAGACTAGCTCACATAAAAAGGAAATTGATTTTCCATACATTTTCAGTGTTTGAACATAGACAATTTTATGGCAATATTGTTGCTTCAGTAAGTTTTTCAAATGAAAATTTACTCCACAAAAGCGTATCAGATTTTGATAAAAATTCACAGATTTGATAAATTTGATAACTGAACTTAGATTCTATCCACGACTTCACAGGCGAGACATTGTACGCTGCAGTGTTCTTGTTAATGAACCTATTTTTATCTCGCATTTTCACGAAGTTGAAAAAAGAGATTTTGGGAGAGGGTGGAAAAATGTTGGCGTCCACTCTGGTTAAGGATTTTTAAAACAAATTTTGCACCCCTAAGGGTTCATCCGATTTTTAAAAAAACTTCACAGATGTGTTCTATACAATGGTTAGGACTATAGTTTACATCAAAACTATATTGATTTTTAAAATTTTTCTAACTTTTTGTAACTTTGAATAATTTTTGTGTCCAGCTTAATGTTAATCCTATGGTTACGGTTTTTTAATGACATTGCACCCACAAGTGGTCATCGGATTTAAAAAACCCCTTAACAGATGTGTTATATACCATGCTTAGGACTTGTCCTTATGAAAAAGAAATTGAATTTCAAATTAAAAAAACATTTTTTTTTATATTTGAACTTTAATTATTTTAGGCCTGTTTTGTATCCAATTTATACTCTTTATTGTATCCAATTTATACTCTTTATTGTATCCAATTTATACACACATTTTTTCTTGGTTAAGCTTTTTTAAAATTACATTTGCACCCACAAGGGGTCATCCGATTTGAATCAAACTTCGCAGATGTGTTCTATACAATGTTTAGGACTTGTACAGATAAAAAATATATTCATTTTCAAAATCTTTCCATATTTTTTCGCCATTTGAACTTTGTTAATTTGCATCCAGGTTATATGTATTATGCTGTTGTCATGGTACTATTAGACCAGGTATAGGAAGTTATGTATGGAGTTATATAGTATTGATATTAACCAGCATAAATCAGAATGTTCATAATTGTGACCAATATGTCATGGTGCTATTAGGCCAGGTATAGCAAATTATGTGTGGAGTTATATAGTATTGATATTAACCAATGTTCATAATTGTGACCAACTGAATCATATGAAATCAAGCGTGACGATTCTAGGAGTATAGTGGATAAAGGACAATAGCCCAATTAATAGCCATGACAATTGTAGCGAGGCTAATTTCTACCTATCTCGAAACACGGGGGATTAGCTTGGTGGCATTAGCTCTGCTACACTTCAGAAATTGCCAGGATGAGGTGGCAGGCGAAACTGGGTGAAGACACTTCAATAGTATTCAACAAGACGGTTCTCAAATAATAAATGACTTCAACTTTTAATAATTTTTAATTGACTCTATAAACAAACTGATGTTGATACAAAATTTCTATACAAACTAAGAACGCTATAACTATCCACTATTCTGGCTTAAATCTCTGTCTACTATCTATCCATCTCTCTATCTCGAGCTCTGATTCTCACTCACTCTCTCACTCACTCTCTCTCTCTCTCTCTCTCTCTCTCTCTCTCTCTCTCTCTCTCTCTCTCTCTCTCTCAAATATACAAATTCATTTACATTTTATAGCTAGTGGTAGTTAAAGTAAACAGAAAGGTAGTGAAGAGACATGTTCGAAATAAGTTCAGAACATGTCTAAAATCATTAATAATTTGTTTAAAGAATCAAGTTTTTACTAATAGTATTTCTGAATACAGGATTTATGCAACTCTATGAAATAAATATAATTAATCACTTTCATTTTGTATATGTGTTGACAGTATTTTACCCTGACAAAATCAGAAAATCCTGACGACTATTTTGAAAATAATCAAAGTGAAAGTTGTTTCTGCTTGAGGCAGCAACGACTTTCAGTCAAATCCTTTCCAAAATAATATGCAGGTTTCTTAATATGCCAATGTCTTGAAATCATGTTTGTGGGGATTCAGAATGAAAATGGTTATTGGATTATAAACATGTATTTTCTTAAGTATGTTATTATATATATAAAAGTTCAGCATATACATGTCTTGGAATACTGTGATTTATTATGTCCACACTGCAGGCTGGGTCGCTTTAATTGTCCTGGCTATTAATTGTGCTATTGTCCTCTATCCACTATACTCCTAGAATCGTCACGCTTGATTTCATATGATTCAGTTGGTCACAATTATGAACATTCTAATTTATGCTGGTTAATATCAATACTATATAACTCCACACATAATTTCCTATACCTGGCCTAATAGCACCATGACATATTGGTTACAATTATGAACATTCTAATTTATGCTGGTTAATATCAATACTATATAACTCCACACATAACTTCCTATACCTGGCCTAATAGCACCATGACATATTGGTTACAATTATGAACATTCTAATTTATGCTGGTTAATATCAATACTATATAACTCCACACATAACTTCCTATACCTGGCCTAATAGCACCATGACATACTCTACCAACTTAAGAAATGGACCTGCCCCCGGTCCAAGATAAAAAAATTAAATAGTGGTATATAGATGGAACGGAATTAATTAGATGGTGTGGTAGAATATTCCTGATACGCACATGAAAATTTTATGTAGCTCATGGGTGAAACCTACCATGGCTAAAAACACAACTGACTATATTTCACACTTAATTTCTTCTCTGGCACTGATTTCGTTGCCTCTTTAATCTCTTAATTTCAGCCTCCATTTCGATACGCCGTTCTACACATCGCTGATTATCGGCCGCATATGTCTTATACCATTCCTCAAAATAGTTGCGCTCATCCTGCAGCTGTGCCATCTTCTTTTGGAGTTGCTTTGACTCTGCCTCCCAGCACGAATTCACACTAAGGTTATTTTGTTTCTTCAATGTTTCTAGCTCCTCCTGAATGGCATTATGCTGCGTGACATGAAAATTATTATCACGACACAACTCACTGAAATCGCGTTTATGTTCTTCACTCATCATTACGGCTCTTGTTTTCTTCTTGAATCCTACTCAATTGTTCTTTAGCATCATTAAATTCTTTCTGAAGCTTTTCCAATTCACCCTCTATTTTGGAAACACTGGTCACCGAGATACTGTTGTCTGCCCTAATGCTGTTGATCTCCTCCTTCAGTTTGCTACATTCAGATTTTAATGACTGAGTTTCAGCACTGGTCTTTTCAAGTATGGCTTTAATATTCCTGTATTCCTGACTAATGGAAGCTTTTTCTTGTTCGCATTTACTTAGTTGCTCCCGAACACTGGTGACTCTGTCTAGCACTGATAATACTTCCATGCTGTGAACGATCTTGTCTTCCTCCATCCTGTTCATCACAGCAGAAAGTTTTCTCTCCAATTTAACTTCGCTCTCGGATGCACTTACAATTTCTGGATCTAGAGCTGCCTGGTTGATCGTAGCAAATGGCAGCTCTTGTGCTAAAGACACCACGTCTGGTACAGTGTCTTCAACTACTCTATTGATAATCTCAGGCTGTCTCTTGGTTATCTGTCTATATCTGTTTATCTGGCAAGGCTTCTGTTCCTTGCTTCTACTTGCAGTATTGTGCGAAATACATGTGCGACCATTAGCACACATAAACGAAAAAAATGTCCATAATATTTACAGGCGAAGCAACGAACAAACCTTGCCTTGCAATGCGAAAGATGATTCTAGTGGAATAACTCACCACAGTGATAGCACTGATGATTTTGACTGTGGTTCTGATGATGACGTAGTCGTTCACTTACCCATGGCTTCTGTTGCTGGAAAGATGGCTGCCATGGTTGATGATAACAAACTGGGTGATAATTCCGTCTTCTCGATCTATTGACAGGTCTTCGCGAATGTACACATTGACTCATCCTAGCACGTTCTTTAGTATGACTTATCTCACAGGGATCATGTATGTAGTCAATACCCGGATCCTCCACCAGATGTAGTGAGGCTAATTTCCACCTATCTCGAAACATGGGGGATTAGCTTGGTGGCATTAGCTCTGCTACACTTCAGAAATTGCCAGGATGAGGTGGCAGGCGAAACTGGTTGAAGACACTTAAATAGTATTCAACAAAAACGGTTCTCAAATAATAAATTACTTCAACTTTTAATAATTTTAAATTGACTCTATACACAAACTGATGTTGATACAAAATTTCTATACAAACTAAGAACGCTATAACTATCCACTATTCTGGCTTAAATCTCTGTCTACTATCTATCCATCTCTCTATCTCGAGCTCTGATTCTCACTCACTCTCTCACTCACTCACTCTCTCTCTCTCTCTCTCAAATATACAAATTCATTTACATTTTATAGCTAGTGGTAGTTAAAGTAAACAGAAAGGTAGTGAAGAGACATGTTCGAAATAAGTTCAGAACATGTCTAAAATCATTAATAATTTGTTTAAAGAATCAGGTTTTTACTAATAGTATTTGTGAATACAGGATTTATGCAATTCTATGAAATAAACATAATTAACCACTCATTCTGTATATGTGTTGACAGTATTTTACTCTGACAAAATTCAGAAAATCCTGATGACTATTTTGAAAATAATCAAAGTGAAAGTTGTTTCTGCTTGAGGCAGCAACAACTTTCAGTCAAATCCTTTCCAAAATAATATGCAGGTTTCTTAATATGCCAATGTCTTGAAATCATGTTTGTGGGGATTCAGAATTAAAATGGTTATTGGATTATGAACATGTATTTTCAGATGTATGTTATTATATATAAATGTTCAGCATATACATGTCTTGGAATACTGTCATTTATTATGCCCACACTGCAGGCTGGGTCGCTTTAATTGTCCTGGCTATTAATTGGGCTATTGTCCTCTATCCACTATACTCCTAGAATCGTCACGCTTGATTTCATATCATTCAGTTGGTCACAATTATGAACATTCTGATTTATGTTGGTTAATATCAATACTATATAACACCACACATAATTTCCTATACCTGGCCTAATAGCACCATGACATTCAAATCACAATTTAATCAGCAAAGACTTGCTTTTGAAACCTTGGGGATGATTATACATATGGGCAAGGATGTGCATGACACTTTTGGAATTTTGTTCTGACCATCCGGGGCTGGGCCCAGGGGTCAAAAGATGGTCATGTCACATATCATTTTCAAGCCAATGAGTAGACTGCAGTACAAGGAACTATTTTGCTCTCAGGTCAAACTGAGGGTAGGGGGCCGTGGTGAAAAGGTCAAAAGTGGGCAACAATTGATTGTAATGCAACTCCTCCTAGACCATTTCAGATAGAAACTTGAAACTTTCGGTATGATTACACATGGACAGGGATGTGCATGGCACTTGAAATTTTGTTATGACCCCCCCCCCCCCCCCCCTATGGGGTTGGGACCATAGATAAAAAATTAAACTTATCCAAAGGTGGTCATGTCACATATCATTTTCAAGCCAATGATGAGTAGACTACAGTACAAGGAATTATTTTGATCTTGGGTCAAACTGAGAGTAGGGGGTGGGGTCAAAAGTGGGCCCCTATCGATTGTAATGTAACTCCTAGCCCATTTCACATCCAAATATGTATTATGCTGATTGTTTTTGAAAATGTTTCTTCTTTTTACAGACTATGAACTTTGATTATGTTTGGACCATTTCACATAGAAACTTGAAACTTTCGGTATGATTATACATATGGCCAGGGGTGTGCATATCATACTGGAATTTTGATATCACCCCCAGGGGTGGGGGAAATGGTGGGCAGAAAATAAATTTTATCAAATGTGGTCATGGCACATACTGACTACAGTACAACAAATTATTTTGTTCTTGAGTCAATCTGATGGCAGTGGCCAGGGATCACATTGGCAATCTAATTCTATATATGTGCATTGGCTTGGACATAATTTTTTCGCAGAATATTTAGTCCTGGTCAGACCGGGTCCTGCGGCAGCCGGATCCTGCGGTAATTTAAAAATGCAAGATATTTAGTATCTTCTGATACCTCTTGTTTATGGACCACTCATTTTCAACAATGGCTCACCGGATATCGACAAAATTTTACAGCACAGTTATATCCTATGCAAGAGTACTATCTGAGGCCTTACTAGTTTCATTTGGAAAAAAATTTCAAGATCAGACTCTTCTTCTTTTCGATCGCTGGTATCACACTTGGAGAGCCATTCTCAAGATGAAATCTGTGGTTTTCTACAGTTCTTCCACAGGCCCATACAGCTTTTCAAGAAAAGAGGTTGACAAAGGCCAGATCTCTTCTCTCAGCGGCTGATACGTACTGCAACATTGAAGTATGTGCTCTGTGGTCTGTTCTGCTTCTCCACAAGGACAAGCGGGTGATGTCGTAAGTTGGAACCGCCTGTACATGTGTTGGTTTAGTCTGTTGTGTCCAGTTCTGAGACAAAAAATGGTCACTTGCTCTGGCCTCGAGAGATGATGGTAGGCATCTTCTGATTGAGCTGATCTATAGAGTGACTTGATGATAGTCTTCATCTCTGTATGGGTAACCATGTTTTCTGTCTGATTCCCTTCTGCACCCACCTTTGCCATCTTGTCTGCTTCCTCATTTCCTTGGACTCCACAGTGTGAGGGGATCCACTGCAATGCCATCCGAAAGCATTTGATGGTTTGTAGTGCTTCTTCAAGTTGTGGTAGCTTACCTTTGGTGATAGCCTCAAGGACGGGGCGGGCATCAGATAAAAAGACAAGCTGTGCAATAGGGTCTGCTGTTCTGCTGATGGTATTAGCTGCATGAACCAGTTCTTCGACTTCAGCTCTGTAGTTTGTGCAGTGTTTGCCTGTCGGTATTGCAGCTGACTCATGTTGTCCATTTGGATACTGTATGTGCAGTCCAGCACCTCTGCTCCTAATTGCATCTTTGGCTGATCCATCTGTGTAGATCCTTATCCATGTCTCCTGAGGGTACATTTCTTCCAGCATGGCTAGGGTCAGGGCCTTCTTGCTCACATCACTGTGTTCATCTTTGGTTGTGAGATGAGGTACTGTGGTGATAGCTATGCTTTCTAGTGGATCAAGGATCAAGTGTGTGGTTTGGGTCTTCTATTTGTGCTGGCAACGTTTCCTTTGAAGTGCTTTTGTCTCTTTCACAAAACTTGATCTTTTAAGTCTTCCTGATGACAGCTGTGCTTGCCTGATCTTCATCGGGTGGTTGTTGAACGATTTGAACTTTGCAGTTTGGATCAGTGCTTTGCATTCCCTTCCTTTGCTAAGTGGGGGGATGCCTGCTGTCTGCTCCATTTTTTCTATTGGTGTTGATCTCATTCCACCAGTGATGACGCGCAGCGCCTGGTTTTGTACTCTGTCGAGGTTCTGTTGATGAGATTTAGCTGCTGTCATCCATGAGCTGGATCCATACTCAAGGTGTGGTCGTACGGCACCTAGGTAGATGGTCTTGAGGATCCTTTCATTGGCACCCCACTTTGTTCCTGCCAGCTTCCTCATGATGTTTAGCTTTCTTCTGGCCTTTGTCTCTGCATTCTGGATGTGCTCCTTCCATGTTAATCTTCTGTCATAGGTGACTCCCAGGTATGTCTGCTGGCCCTCATACTCGGGTGGAGTACTGCCCAGTGTCAGATTGCCAACCTTGGTTTTGGTGGACAGTGAGAATAGCATGGCTGATGATTTTTCTTTGTTGATGGTCTCTGCTGCAATACCATTAATGAAGAGTATGAACAGAGTTGGTGATAATACTCCACCTTGTGGCACCCCTTGTCTCAGCAATACATTCTGTCCAGATTGTCCATCCACCAGCACCCTAGCTCTGCGATTGTGTAGGTATGACTTGGTCCATCAGAACATGTTGCCACCGATGCCTGTGCGCCGGAGCTTCATGAGGAGGCCATCCTTCCACACCTTGTCAAATGCCTTCTGCAGATCGATAAAGGCAGCTAGCATCACCTTATTGGCTTGAAAAGTGTCCACTATGACCTGTGCAAGATGTGTTGTTTGATCTTCTGTGCTCCTGTATCTTCTGAAGCCGGCCTGCTCTGAAACTATAATGTTCTCTGACTCCAGGTACCACTGCAACCGCTGGTTGACGATGCGCTCCATGGTCTTGCATATGTAGCTTGTAAGACTGATAGGACAGTAGCTCAGCACTTTCGTCTTGTTCTTCCATTTTTTCAGAATAGGGGTCATTCTGGCTTCCTTCCAGCACTGAGGAACCTCTCCATTGGTCCAACTGAGATTAAAGATGTCGAGCAACTTGCGGAGAGATGCATTACCAAGGTGTTGGATTATTTCATTCGTAATGCCATCTGGCCCCGGAGATTTCTTCTTCAATTGGCGGATAGCCTTCTTCAGTTCTGCTAAACTGATGTCAACTTTCATTGCATCATGAGTGTTGGTGTCTGTTCTTTCCTTTTGCTCTTTTCTAACCTCTTTTTGACGCAATTGTGGTATAGAAATGTTGCTTTCTTTTGCATATGCCTTCGCAAAGGCATCTGCAGCCATCTTTCCTGTCAGTGTTTGTCCATCTTCTTCAAGAGTAATCTTCTCTCCCCCGACACCCTCATCATTCAGTGCTTTAGTCAGTCTCCATAGCTTTGTGGTGTCTCTCTAAATTAAACCCTGCCGTCTTTTCCCTCCAGCTTCTTCTTTTGGCCTCCAGCTTGGTCTTTAGATACCTGGCTTTAGTTTGTTGTAGCGTGAAGTGATTTTCATGACAGGGATTACCCTCTGCATCTTCTCTGGCCTTGTCTAGTTTATCATGTACTGCTTGCAGTTCTGTTGTCCAGTAGGGGCGGTAGTTTTTCCTGAACCCTCGAGGAATCGCTTCGTTGGCAGCCTTGAGGATACTTGAATTAAATTCCTTGACCACATTGTTGATGTTTCTCCCTTCTACTGCTATATTTTGGGTAAGCTCATTGGAACGAATGCCGAACAGACTCCAATTTGCCTTTTTTTCAATGGAGATTTAATTCATCAAGAACTTATCCGATGTTAATAAAACTTCACAGATTTGTTCTGTGCTATCATTGCATCCAATCTCCATCATAATGATTGTGATTCCGGCGTTTGGCCATGGCTTAGAATATTTTTGAAGCCAAGAATTAGTTGAATGTTAAAGTTTTTCAGTTGACATTTAATCAATGAAGGACTTATCCAATCCCATTAAAATTTTATTTTTATTTTATACCATCAGTGCATTTAGTCTACATGATGATAAATAAGGGTTTCTAATTTTTTCACTATTTTTACTGGGTTTGGTCTTAGTTCATTTTTGTGTGATTTATATCCTGCTTAACCCCAGAATTAGACGAATGTTGAAGTTTTTCAATGGTCTTTTAATTTATCAAGGGATTATCCAATCCCAATGAAACTTTACAGATTTGTTATATATCATCATTGCATTCAGTTTGAAACTAAAATGAATTATAAAGTTTTTTTCATCCTTTTACATGGTTTAGTTTATTCCTGTATGATTTGTCTCCTTTTCAAGAATTAGAATAATGGTAGAGTTTTAAATAGACATTTGGTTTGCTCAGGGGTATACTATTTTAAGAAATCATGCCACACATGATGTGTGATGTTCGGAAAACCTAAAGGGCTCGACACACGGAGCACAGTCCATCTAGTTGAAAATTTACCACTGGAATGACTGGCTCGGTTCTAGTGGTAAATTTGTTAAAATAGTCTTATCTTGGTCTGCAAATGGGCATTCATCAAGGCCATTGCAGAGGGCAGTTTCGGATGGCTTGACCTTTAAAGGGTTAATATCCCCTTATTCAGGGAGGGGTGGTGGTGAGATTCTTACTATAAGGCATCTTAATCTCAATTATCTGGTCAGTCACTGCATAATGATGCAAACACCTGCTTGACTCATACATACACTTCTCCTCACTGGATCAGCGAGCCACTTGTTGTTGCGAAGATGCGTACTCATTTGATCTATGGTCAAACAAATAACATAAATGTCTGCTGATTTGAAATACCAATGTCTTGTTCTATCTGTGTTCTATTAACCTGTCATGGTTCTATCTGGCTTATCATCCTATCAGAAGAACTGGCACTGCAGGGTTTTTACACCTATTCACATACCAAAATGCGGGATCGATCAGTTCAGTTCAGTTGTGGAACTCCAGCATCATCAGGTCAGTTCTCCATTAGCCTATGGCTGCCAGCTATAGAGCTCATTGTGATCCAATCTGGGATACAGTATGCAATTTACACGTGCCATCATCTTCAGAGCTGACAACCAAGACATTAGTTACAATGCGTATACATTTAGTTAGGCTGCGAGCTATGCTGCTCAATGAGGCCCCCCCCCCCCCCCCTCACACATCTGTACTAGTACCAGTCTTACAGGCTTCGGGTATTCCATCACGGGTACACAGACTAAGAGGGACAACTGTGATACTATTTACACTGGCGCAATGCGAGGCTATTCACTACTCGTGCCCTTTGTTATCTAGTTATGTGTTTTTTACGTACTCCACGGAACAGACACTGAGATGGGAGCGTCTTGTTCTTTGTGGATTCTGCCTCTTAGATATACCTGGAATACCTTCAGGTGATTTATTCCGGAAGTACCAATCGGATTTGACAAAATTGATGTAGATCTTATCCTGTTAGACGTTCTTAGCCTGGGAATTAGTGCATGATGGTAGCTGTAATTGGAGACAAGGAACGCTGAAATCTGGCTGGTAATAAATTCCCCTAACCGCCCGACCCTCCCTGGCTAAGTGTCTCGGCTGACATCTATGTACTCTATGAGATTGTATTTTCTATTGGCATTCCTTATTACCTAGTTATTGGTGTTTCATCAGTGTAAGCTTTTACTTCCCCCCCCTCATCACACACATCCTCAGATATCAGGTGCAAATACGCACTCTGCCATAAAGCTAATTTCCACCTCTGATTCTTTGGAGTAGCTGGGTGGAAACAGCGCTGCTATGCACCAGGATGAGATGACAGGTGAACACACTTTAACCCTTTAAATGACTGGCTCGGTTATTGAGCCAGTCATTCCAGTGATAAATTTTCAAAAATAGTCTTCTCTTGGCCTACAAATGGACATTCCTCAAGACCACTATGGAGGCGGGCTCTGGCCGGCTTTGTCGTGAAAGGATTATAGGTAGTGGATTCTATAGTAAACAGGGGTCAAGTTCGACTCCTAACCATAGTTAGCTATAGCTAACTCGATTCCGAGTCGAACTTCAAATAGTTTATAGCTAACTAGATTCTGAGTCGAACTTCAAATAGTTAACTAGCTAGTCAACTATAGTCAACCGAGCACCCGAGCTCAGTTCAGATGGTTAGTGCGATATTTGCGTAAATTTCAAAATGGCGGACACTGATCGCTTGCCACGAATAAATGCATATCCCAAGCCCCTATTCCTTCCCAATTTATGTCATATAGATGCTTTTTGATGTTTTAGTGGACAAAAATAACCCATTTTCATAGGCCATCAAAACAGACGACAGAAAGGGTTAATGGAGACTGGTATCCGGCTCCAACTTTTCTGCAAAAGTAATCCAATGGGGAACTGGGTACCAACAAACTATAGTTAACTATTTAGCGTTCGGCTTGGCTGCACATGTTCAGTAAACCAGCAAACTGACTATAGTTAGTGAGTCGAACTTGCCCAGGCATGTAGTCAAGAGACATGTTCCAATTAAATTCAGAACATGTCTAATACCACTTCTTTTTTGCTTAGAAAATCAGGTTGTTAAAAATTATACATTTATGAATACAGGATTTATCAAATTCAATGAAATAAATGTAATTAATGCTGTTGCCAGTATTTTAATCCGATAAATTAAGTAAATTCTGATGACTATTTTTAAAAGAATCTAAGTGAAAGCTGTTTTTGCCTTAGACCACAACAACTTTCAGTCAAATCACAGCAGGTTTCTTATGCCAATGTATTGAAACCATGTTTGTGGGAATTGAGATTGAAAAGGTTTATCATAATATCAACATACATTTTAACCCTTTAGTGGTCAAATTTGGTCAATCGTTTATCGAGCCAGATATTCCTGTGACAAATTTTCAAAAATACTCTTCTCTTGGCCTGCAAATGGAAATTCCTCAAGATCACTGCAGAGGCCGGTTCTGGCCGGCTTGCCCATTAAAGGGTTAATAAACACAATGGAAGATTTATAAATAAATATTCAGGTTTAAGTCTGGCTCAAATACGCTTGCTTTCACACAGCTCTGGTGGTCACAAGTAATAGCATTGTGTAAAATCACGGACATATTATAATCCGCAGAATTTCCCATATCTGATCTAAAAGCACCAACTGGGCCAGAAGGAACAGCTAGAGCACTGAATGAACAGTATTCCTCATTATTCACTCAAGAAAGCATTAGCTTGATGTCACCCTTACAGCCAATCGCCATATAGTGAATCTACCATCAAGAAACATCAAGTAAAACTGCACAAATACTTGCCTCTTTCAGCTGACCCTAGAAGATCTGACTTGGAAGATAGCTAATATAACACTGATATTTAAGAAATGTTACAGAACTACCAGCCCATTATCGTTGCCGCTGTTATCTAGCGCAACAAAAACTATGCATTTTTTCAAAAATAACATTCAATTAACTGCAATTGTCTATTTCTCGAGATCCCTCAGGGCGGAGGTCAAGCTTATTGGGTGTTATGCTTTATAGCTGACAGAGGCTTTAAGAATTATAGAGCTATGGTAAAATAAGTAGCGCAAATGCTCGATTATAGTCGATCAGCTTTTGACGATTTGAGACCTCTCCATATTAATAACAAGAGGCCCAAGGGCATGTGACGCTCACCTGCACCATTAGCATTTGAAACATTTGCATTTAAATATACACAATTCTTTACATTAAACAAGATGGCCACCAGAAAAACTGACCAATCAAACTTCTGTGAATGGACGTTATGGAGCTTATCACCATAGAATACATCTAACCAAATTTGGTTGAAATATGTCAAGCAGCTATGGAGGAGTAGCATTTTGACCATTTCCGGTAGATTTTTCATAATCTAAGATTTTGACCAACAAAATTTATCAATCAAAATTCCGAATATAATTTCTAGAGCTTACCACCATAGAATCCATCTAGCCAAATTTGGTTGAAATATGGCAAGCAGCTATGGAGGAGTAGTATTTTGAGCATTTCCGGTAGATTTTTAATAAAATGTAAGGTTTTCACCCAAAAAAATTAACCAATCAAAATTTGGGAAAAAGAGTCTGGAGGGTACCATCCTCCCAGCCAAATTTGGTTGAAATCGGTCAAACCGTTAAGAAGAAGCGATTTGATGGACGACGGATGGCTGCCATAGCATAAGCTCACTTGGCCTTTTAGGTCAGGGTGAACTAATAATAATTCACATTCTGACCAATATTTTGAAAGTAATTCGGCTGAGCATTGTTTATGGCTATAGGTCTCAAATGACTTATTAGTTTTAAGATACACAAAATCGTGCCATAAACACAACCTGTCCTCTGTCCAACTCTGGAGCTGAAACTAAAGAACATTTCCTGTTATGGTGTCCAACTCTGGAGCTGAAACTAAAGAACATTTCTTGTTATGGTGTCCAACTCTGGAGCTGAAACTAAAGAACATTTCCTGTTATGGTGTCCAACTCTGGAGCTGAAACTAAAGAACATTTCCTGTTATGGTGTCCAACTCTGGAGCTGAAACTAAAGAACATTTCCTGTTATGGTGTCCCAGCCTTGAGTCATTGCGAATGTACGGAGGCCCTGAAGGGCTATGGCTGCGAAAAAAAATTATCTCGAGCACTCGATTTAATATCTCGAGCACTCGACTTAATAACTCGAGCACTCGAGATAATTATGTCAAGCGATCGAGATAATTCTCGAGCGCTCGAGATAAATTTGTTCTAGGAATTTGATGGATGTGATCGCATATAGTTGAACAGATGCACGTGGTAATCAAATTAAAGGAATACATGTTCGCCTTCCATACATCTCCCTCCTAGTAAACACTCACATGTTTAGACATCGATGATCCACCTGTAATTGCTGAAGCAAACACATGAGCGCCATTTCTAAATCCATATGATGTCCTGATTCAGAATCTGCATGTTGTACAAATCTTTACGACGGTGAAAGTTCCGTACTTATGACGTAAAACCGTAATTTTTTCATATCTAATTTGCATAAATCCAAGATGGCCGCTACTGACACCTAAACAATATTCTGAAGCTTCCAGCTGATAGAAAAAGGTCATCATGCTGTCTAAATAGTGGATTCTGGGGCCATGGAAGCTAATTGTTATCTTTAGAATAGTTATAGTATAACTCTAAAAATTAGGTCACATGATCACCAAATGCAATATGGCTTTCATATCGTTTTGTTATACGTTACTGTTCAGTTCCTAGATATCACATGCAGATTGTATATGTGAAAGAATTACAAGATTAGAGATCACAGGAATGTGGGCTGGCTGTAGTGATGTTTCAAATCTGTTTCAAGTTTAAATTATATGTCACATGACGGACAAATATCCAAGATTGGTGCCAAATATTTTAAATTGTTGTTTCTCAGCTTCTAGATGTGATGGAAAGATGATTTTGGTGGCTACCTGGGCTTAGAAGGATAAGGAAATGCATTCTATTCAGGTAAATATTATCAGGCTCAAAATATGGCTCGTAGGTTGCAGGACGGAAATGGTCCACTATATCCACCACAGAATTCTAAATTGTTGCACATTCTCTCTGTAATAGAGCAATCTGTTAGATGATGAATAGGTGACCGTGAAGCTAGAGAACTTAGATTTTGGCTTTCAGCGAACTGGTGTGTGAACAATTTGATGCAGTGTCCCTACTTGTTCTAATAAAGGTTAAAACCATAATACTCTATAATTCCAGTTCATTGTACTAGCATCTTCAACAGACTCTATGCTATATACACAACCCGCATCGTCATTAGTATCACATTCACTATCAAGACTGGAATCAGCTTCAGAACCACCATTGTTTATATACTCCTCATAGTATTCGTCAATATTACACACTTAGAGCTGTTTCTTTGGTCATGCACAATATTTGTCATTAGCTTCCACATTACATTGTTCATCTGCTCTATGATCTGTAAATATTAATTTACTTTTAGACTTGGATAGCAAACTGTGTGGGAATTGTGAATAATTAAACCATAATGCTATCAAGCCAGCATCAGATTCTAACCACCCGCTACCTTCGACAAATGAATGCTCCATTCATTAATACCAAATATAATAGGTACGACAGTCAGACTGTTTTAAATATCCATCCATGCTCTGTCAATCAGGTATCAAGCTAGAACTTGACATACCATTTTGTCTTTCATACATGAGGATTCTGGTTTCTACAATATCTCCATCGTCTTTGTCTGAGTACATAACAGTTTGCTTTTCTATCTGTACATTAGTAGTGTTCCATCGTCTTTGCCTGAGTACATAACAGTTTGCATGGCTATCTGTACATTAGTAGTGTTTCATCGTCTTTGCCCGAGTACATAACAGTTTGCATGGTTATCTGTACATTAGTAGTGTTCCATCATCTTTGCCTGAGTACATAACAGTTTGCATGGCTATCTGTACATTAGTAGTGTTCCATCGTCTTTGCCTGAGTACATAACAGTTTGCATGGCTATCTGTACATTAGTAGCGTTCCATCGTCTTTGCCTGAGTACATAACAGTATGCATAGCTATCTGTACATTAGTAGTGTTCCATCGTCTTTGCCTGAGTACATAACAGCTTGCATGGCTATCTGTACATTAGTAGTGTTCCATCGTCTTTGCCCGAGTACATAACAGTTTGCATGGCTGTCTGTACATTAGTAGTGTTCCATCATCTTCGCCCGAGTACATAACAGTTTGCATGTCTGTCTGTACATTAGTAGTGTTCCATCGTCTTTGCCTGAGTACATAACAGTTTGCATGGCTGTCTGTACATTAGTAGTGCTCCATCATCCTTGTCTGAGTACATAACAGTTTGCATGGCTGTCTGTACATTAGTAGTGTTCCATCGTCTTTGCCCGAGTACATAACAGTTTGTATGGCTGTCTGTACATTAGTAGTGTTCCATCGTCTTTGCCTGAGTATATAACAGTTTGCATTGCTGTCTGTACATTAGTAGTGTTCCATGGTCTTTACCTGAGTACATAACAGTTTGCATGGATATCTGTACATTAGTAGTGTTCTATACACTATACAGATGATGATGCCTCTGTTACCCCATACGAAATGTTCATCTTGCTGGGCTTTTTTATTATCGTCCTGAAAGGTTTCACCTAGTCTATGCCAAATGGAAAGTCGGTTGTGTCACAACCAGTGATACTATGATCACACAGTCCATTGCACATAGCGTTCAGACTAATGTATCGGTTACTGTTAATTTTCATCCCACACTCATCTCTAGGCATCACAATGCTACATGTGTATGCCAGTGGTACTAAATACCAGTATCATAGCTACCATAACTAAACATGCACACTCCTCCTGTATCATCTTCATAATGACTACAGCTTTCAGGATTCTTAATCCTCTCATCTACTAGAAACCAGGTATTCTCAGACAATGTTATGGCTAATGCAATTTTCAAATTAGCTCTTGCTTCATTCGATTTATAATGGTCCACTAAATATTAATCTATTCTGTTTTGTGTGTTCAGTGTTGGATAGGAACGCATAATTAGGGTTTGGGTATTGCCTGTCCCACAATTGTAACATCAGTCCTCTTCCAATAGCCTTTTCTGTATCTGTTATTGTATTCAATGTTTCCTATATGTGTCCATCACATTGTTTAATTTTGACGGATTTGTATATGTTGGCTTCTTAAAAGCACCAGCATAATCTCTGCAAGTATCTCTTGGAGATATTAACCACGCAGTTCCCATACCATCAATAATCCACTCAGCACATACTGGTACAGTAT
Organism: Chaetoderma sp. LZ-2023a; assembly: GCA_034401795.1. Taxonomy (NCBI): domain Eukaryota; kingdom Metazoa; phylum Mollusca; class Caudofoveata; order Chaetodermatida; family Chaetodermatidae; genus Chaetoderma; species Chaetoderma sp. LZ-2023a. The sequence goes on from CM067366.1 coordinate 27,399,032, forward strand.
TTGTGGCTGAATATCTGTCATCAATGTGATTACGTAGAGGCCTTGCCAGTATCTCTCAGGTAAAGCCAAGGCAAGAGATACTGATGTCAAAGGATACGAGTGTGCCTCTTTAGAACTAGTGTCTTTACCTACAGGTTATCCGAAAGCGTGTTTATCTTCTTTAAGGATATTCACAATTTTGTTTCCTTTTTATACCCCCCCAAAAAATTTGGCGAAGTATTATGTAATGCCACCATCCGTCCGGGCATGCGTGCGGGCGGCAGAGTGGTTTCCGGATGATAACTCCGTTACCGTTTGTCGGATTGCATTGAAACTTCATAGGGTGGTTGGACTAGCTCTGGGGAAGAAACTATGGAAATCGACGATGATCCAAAATTCAAGATGGCCACCAGTGGCGATCTTGAAAATTGGTTTCCAGATGATAACTCCGTTACCGTTTATCGGATTGCTATGAAACTTCATAGGGTGGTTCGACTACCTCTGGGGAAGAAACCTATCGAAATTGACAATGGTCCAAAATCCATGATGGCCACCAGCCACGGGCTGCCATCTTGAAAGTTTGTTTCTGGATGATATCTCCATTACCATTTATTGGATCACTTCCTAGGGTCGTTGGAATATGTCTGGTGAAGAAACATTTATTTGATTTCATCAAAATTTACGATAATCCAAAATCCAATATGGCCGCCAGTCAGCGGCAGCCATCTTGAAAATTGGTTTCCGGACGATACCTTCTTGACCGTTTAACGGATTGCTTTGACACTTCATAAGGATGACTGGTGTGACGAGTCTGAGGAAGAAACATTTTCTGATAGCTTTCATTCATTGGTTTGTCATCATGGCGGGGTATTATGCGCCGTTTACGGAGCTCTTGTTATATTTTGCAAACCGGGTTTGATCTTGGTGTTTCAAGTTGACTTGAAGAAGCTCACATGATCAGTGTGACATCTGTATTCAATTACCAATCAATTTTAGGTAAGCCCATTGTCCAGTCTGTGTGGAGTTGAGCAAGTATTAAATAATTCTGTCATCTATCTATGGTACAGCTTTGAGGTCTCTTACTGCTGCAAATGGAAATATAAAATATATGAGGTTCTCAACACGTCTTCTGATCGTCGTTTCATCTTGTTTTCCTGGGATAATGAGGTTTTCTTATGCACTGATGAAGTTAAAATGTGAGATTACTAGTCATTGTAGCACACAATGTTACCATTAAATGACTAGTCATGATGAAGTTGTTTGTTGTTACAATATTTGTACTATACACACACTGCACCAGACCACTTTCCACTTTCACATCATGAGACCCCAATAAACAATAGAAAATGGCTCACCACTGAAATTGCCACCAAAACAATTATCATTCAACCATTCTCAAGCATTTGGGTTGATATCTGTTAGGCTATGCAAACGTGATATCTGTTAGGCTATGCAAACATTACATACTGATATATTAAGTATCGAGCATAGTTAATGTGACCAAAAGCAAAACACATGAAGTAGAGCCCGCTCTGCTTGTATATGCTTTTCTATGCTAATCTCCCGAACACCATTATTCAGTAATCACACAAACAGTGCACCTTTATGTGGTAAGTGGATTATTGATAGTATGGCAGCTGTGCAGTTAGTATTGCCAATAGATATTTGAGGAGATTATGCTGATGCCTTTCAGAAGTTATGTACATCACCACCATATACAAATCGTTGGAAACCCTGTGATGGACATATATGGGAACAATTTAATAACAGACCAAACACAGAGAATGCATGCTAACCATTGGAAGAGGACTTATATCACAAGCGCAGGACAGGCAATGCCAAAAGGTAATGATTAGAATATGTCCCTATTCAACAGTGAAAACAAGAGTACATTTTCCCAAGCACGTCAGGTCAATGATCACAGCTAAGGCCTATGTAAGGTCTTACTAAATCAGGTTAAAGCTAAGTAAGGACTAGGTTAGACTTAGCAAAGCCTGGCTAAGACCTAGGTAAGGTGCTGCAAATCCTGGCTATGACCTAGGTAAGGCCTAGCAAAGCCTAGTTAAGGCCTAAGAAAGGCATTAAAATCTTGCTAAGGCCTAGTTAAGGCTTAGCAAATCCTAACTAAGGCATAGTAAGGCTCTAGCAAAGTCTGGGTAAGACTCAGGTAAGGCCTACGTAAATCTTAGTATAGTCTGTCTAAGGCCTATGTAAGGCCTAGCAAAGTGTGGCTATGGCCTGGGTAAGGCCTAGCAAAGCCTGGATAAGACCTAGACAATGTATAGGTAAGGCTTAACAAAGCCTGACTAACGCCTATGTAAGGCTTAGCAAAGCCTGACTAAGACCTAGGTCATGTCTAGGTACGGTCTAACAAAGCCTGGCTAAGGCCAATGTAATGCCCAGCAAAGGCAGTCTGGCTAAGGTCTGGGCAAAGCCCATCAAAGCCTGGCTGAGGCCTAGTTAAGGTCTTACAAAGTTTGACCAATGCCTAGGTAAAGCTTAGCAAAGCCTGGCTAAGACGTAGTTAAGGCATAGCAAAGCCTAGCTAAGTCCATCAGTCTGGACAATTCCTAGGTAAGGCTTAGGAAAGACTGGCTAAGCCCTAGATAATGTCTTGGAAAGTTTGGCTAAAGCCCAGGTTAGGCCTAGCAAAGCGTGACTAAGACCTAGTTAAGGCCTAGGTAAGGCATAACAAAGCCTGGCTAAGGCCTAGGTAAGCCATTCTAAGGCGCAACTTAAGTCTAACAAAGCCTAGCTAAGGCCGAGGTAAAGTATATTAAACCTGGCTTATACTTACTATGTAAGGTATGAGTAAGTGTGGCCAATGTTTGTGCAAGGCATAGTTACCAAAACCTAACTAAAGCTTACGTAATGGCCTGCAAAGCCTAGCTAAGGCCAGGTAAGGACAATGTAAGGCATAGCAAAGGTCTGGATAAGATCTAGGTAAGGCCTGGACAATACCTTGCAAAGCCTAACTAAGGCCTAGGTAACGTCAAAGCCTGGCTTAGGCCTAGATGTCTTACAAAATCTGGCCAATGCCTCGGTAATGTTTAGCAAAGCCTGAATAATACTTAGGTAAGGCCTAGCAAAGCCTGGCTAAGTCCATCAAAGCCTGGCATAGGCCTAGGTAATGTCTTACAAAGTCTGGCCAATGCCTAGGTAAGGCTTAGGAAAGACTGGCTAAGCCCTAGGTAATGTCTTAGAAAGCCTGGCTAAGGTCTAGGTAAAGCATAACAAGGCCTAGCAAAGCCTTTCTAAGGAGTGGCTTAAGTCTAGCTAAGGCCTAGGTAAAGTATATTAAACCTGGCTTATACCTACTAGGTAAGATAAAGTGTGGCCAATGCCTGCGCAAGGAATAGTTAAAGCTTACCAAAGCCTGGCTAAAGCTGAGGTAATGGCCTGCAAAGCCTGGCTAAGGCCAGGTAAGGACAATGTAAGGCCTAGCAAAGTAGGGCCTGGCTAATACATTGCAAAGCCTACCTAAGGGCTAGGTAACATCAAAGCCTGGCTTAGGCCTAGTTAAGATCTTACAAAGTCTGGCCAATGCCTAGGTAACGTTTAGCAAAGCCTGGCTAAGGCCTAGGTAATGTCTCGCAAAGTTTGACTGAAGCCCAGGTAAGCCCTAACAAAACTTGGTTAAGGCGTAAACAAGTCTTAGCAAAGCCTGGCTAATGCCGAGGTCAAGTTTATCAAAGCCTGGCTTTTGCCTAGGTAAGGTCGGCGAAAGTCTGGTAATGCCTGCATAAGGCCTAGCAAAGTGTGGCTAAGGCCTATGCAAGACCTAATAAAGTGTGGCTAATGTCTAACACAGCCTAGCTAAGGCTTAGCAAAGCCTGACTAAGCCCTAGGTAATGTTTTGCAAAGCTTGGCTAAAGCCCAGCTAAGGCCGAGCAAAGCCTTTCTAAGGCATCGCTTAAGTCTAGCTAAGGCCTAGGTAAATTATATAAACCTGGCTTATACCTACCAGGTAAGGTCTGAGAAAGTGTGGCCAATCCCTGCATACGGCAGTTAAGCCTGGCTAAAGCTTAAGTAATGGTCTGCAAAGCCTGGCTAAGGCCAGGTAATGCCAATGTAAGACCTAGCAGTCTGGATAAGGCCTGGCTAATACCTTACAGTCTGTCTTAGGCCTAGTTAAGGTCTTACAAAGTGTGGCCAATGCCTAGGTAATGCTTAGCAAAGCCTGGCTAAGGTCTAGGTAATGTCTTGCAAAGCTTGGCTAAGGCCCAGGGAAGCCCTAACAAAGCTTGGTTACAGCATACACAAGGCTTAGCAAAGCCTGGCTAATGACTAGGTACAGTTTATCAAACCAGGCTTATGCCTAGGGTAAGGTCTGAGAATGTCTGGCCAATTCCTGCGTAAGGCATAGCTAAGGCTTACCAAAGCCTGGCTAAGGCTTAGGTAATGTCTTGCAAAACTTGGCTAAGGTGCAGGTAAGGACTAGCAAAGCTTGGTTAAGGCCTGGGCAAGGCTTAGCAAAGCTTAGCTAAGGCCTAACAAAGCCTGGCTAATGCCCATGTAAGGCCTAGGTAAGACCTAGCAAAGTCTGGCTACGACCTAGGCAATGTCTAGCAAAGCATGACTAAGGCATACAAAGTTTGTCCATAATGCCCAGGTAATGCTTAGCAAAGCCTGGCTAATGCCTAGGTAATGGCTTGCAAAGCTTGGCTATGGCCCAGGTAAGGCCTAACAATACGTGGCTGAGGCCGAGGCAAGGCTTAGGGAAACCTGGCTAATGCTTAGGTAATGTCTTGCAAAGCTTGGCTAAGGCTTAGCAAAGCCTGGCTAAGACATAGGTAAGGCTTAGCAAAGCATAGTTAAGGTGTGACTATGGCCTATTTAATGCTTAGTAAAGCATGGCTAAGGCCCAGGTAAGGCCTAGGTTAATCTTAGCAAATCCTGGATACGGCCTATGTATGGCCTAGCAAAGTCTGGCTAAAGCCTGGTTAATTCCTGGCTAAGGCCTGTCTAAAGCCTATGTAAGTTCGTGCATACTTAGCAATAACAGGCTAATGCCAAGGTAAGGTCTTGCAAAGCCTGGCTAGGGCCCAGGTGAGGCCTAGCAAACCATGGCTAAGGCATAGTTAAGGCCTAAGTAAGGTTTAGCAAAGTATGGCTAAGGCCTAGTTAAGACCTAAGTAAGGTTTAACAATGCCTGGCTAATGCCTATGCAATGCCTAGGTAAATCTTAGCAAAGCCTGCCTAAGTACTGTCTAAGGATGGGTAAGGCCTATTTATGGTCTTGCAAAGCCTGACTAAGGCCTAGTTAAGAGGTAGCAAATCCTGACTAAGGCCTAGTTAAAGCTTAGTAAAGCCTGTCTAAGGCCCAGGTATGGGATAGGTAAATTTTAGCAAAGCCTGGCTAATGCCTATGCAAAGCCTGGTTAAGGCATGGCAAAGGCCTAGCAATGCCTGGATAAGACCTAGATAAGGTCTTCGTAAGGCTTAACAAAGCCTGGCTAGGCCTTACCTAGGCCTTAGGCAAGCTTAACAAAATATTACCTAGGCCTTAGCAAGGGTTTGCTAAGCCTTACCTAGTCATTAGTCAGGCTTTGCTAAGCTTTACTTGGGCCTTACCTATGCCTTAGCCATGCTTTGCTAGGCCTTACATGGACCTTAGCCAGGCTTTGCTAAGCCCTAACTAATGCTTTAGTCAGGCTTTGCTAAGCATTATTTAGGCCTTAGCCAAGCCTTGCACTACATTACAAAGACCCTAGCCAGGCTTTGCTAAGTCTTACCTGCGCAGTAGCTAGGCATTGGCCAGACTTTATTGGTCGACTGTCGATGGAAGTCTCCGTCAGATAATCACACAGATGTCAGATCTGAACTATGATGAATTTTGCCGCTGGACACAGCCAGAATCCAACCAGTGTTAGAATAGCCCTTGCTGGGATTCGTCCAACTTACACAGGTATGCCTATTCGCCCCTTTCTGGATCAGCACCTCCCCCCTCCCACCATGCAGCCTCGATCAGATCATTCTTTCCGATGTGGACGAATGGGACATTGGGCTGTGAACTGTCCAAACGTTCCACGTCCACTAGAAGCCCTGCACGCTGCTCGTGCGATAGAAGGTAGGGAGCCAATAGAGTATGCTGACCCTGAACCTGCCCTGGAAAACAAGTCGAATGATTTAAACCTGTTCGGGTCTCTAGCACAGATCTCCCTAGTGGCCCGGAAAACAATCATACATGATCTGCACCACCCCTGCCATGAATGCCTGCACTTTGGACATAAACGCCGGAATTGCGTTAATAATCTTAACACGCTAATAATCTTAGCGCACAACCTCCGACCCCGATTACTGAAGAAAAACAGCAGAAAATCCCGACAAAAAAAACGTCTCCCTTGATGAAAGTTTCCTCTGGTAGCTACGACTCTGAACCCCATCGAAACTCGACTGGACACCTTTACTTCGACTGCACTTCTACCGCCGAAGCATTGGAACTTGCAAACATAGTCAAGTTCATATTGAACACAGACTTTATCGCTACTGCCACCACTGGTCGTGGAATCTCTCTATCTCTCTCGCACTAGCTCCCTTCACTGTTACTTTACCATTCAAGGTACTCAAGTTCTCGTCTCTGTTGATATTGGAGCCACTGTTACCATCCTTAGCTCTCGTCTCTATGCCTGAACATTTACGACCACCCCTGATGGAACCACGCACCCACGTTTGTGGCGCTGCTGGAATACCCATAGGTGTTGGAACTGCCAACTCCACCATCCAGATCAAAGAACTCTGATTCATCCAGAGTTATAGTAGCTAACATCGCAAACGATGCACTGTTCGGGATCGATTTCCTTTAAAATTGTGGTGCCATAGTACACTGTGCTTGCCAGGAATTAGAAATAGACGCCGAATAGTGCTGGGCAAACATTTTGCCCCGCACCATACTTGTGCACTCGTCCTCGCTAGCACCTTCATGATAGAACCCGGCCATGAAGAAAGTCTGGGCCTCCAAGCTGAATCCATATCTTTGCATCCCCTACACCATACTGGCCAAGAGATCGCCGCTCCATGAGCAATTGTTCGTCCCCATGATTTTGAGTGCATCCCCTATCATGCTCTCAATCCCTCCACCCGAGCTCTCACTCTAGAAGCTGGGAATATATGCGGCCAACTTTTTGAAGCTGATCCCACTCACGATGATTATCGTCCACCAGATGACTTCTCCGGCTCCAAAAATGTGACCTCGTCCCTCCTTTGCCCCTACACTTGCAAGATTTATAATCCTGCACTAGGATTGAACGACGTGCCAAATCGTCAAGTCCACATCATGCTCCTTGTAGGGCTTCACAATATACCGATATTATATCGAATACTGGTATCATAGCTATACCATTAGTCATACCGATATGATTTTGCTGATACCGAAATATTGAGATATAAGTTAAAACCGGTATAACATTTTGTTAGGCAGATAATCTGCTTCCCATTAGAAATATTTCAATAGTATATAGCTGTCTAGCGATATAAGTTACTGCTCTTCGTACGGGAACGATCACGCTTTTCTTATTTATCGGTTACGAAAGTTGCCTACTTATAAGAATACTTCTCTCAAAGAAAATTGAATAAAACTTATTTTAATTACCATCATAGGACATTGGATGGTTAAAAATGTCTAAAACCTATCTTTTCCTGCGCTAATATTTTATAATTTCGGCCCGTTGTTTGCTAGAAAAATCATAATACAAAATTAATATTTTGAGTGATATTTTATATCAATTACTACAGCTTGGTTAGTCAGCGATTTCCTGGAATTGTGCGCCTTCGTAGTGACCGCCCAACAGCCCAAGTAAAGAGGAACCCGACAATATGAGAAAAACTTCTAAATTCTGTGAGCTTTATTCACCTCTTATGTTGGCGGGTATAATTAGATATCGATCGATACAAGCTACTCTAACGAGAGCGAGCTTAGGCCTATGTATTCGCAGCATATGGTAGTCTATTTAGACTGTGTTATAATGGCTAAGTTGTACCCCTGCGCGGAGATTTCCACGTTTCCTGGCAGTTTCGTCCCATTGCAAATTCATCCAATAAAGCACAGGCCATCGTGGAAATTTCATTTATTTTTCTAATATATACATGTATATCAATGCAGATAGCCAGGAAAATTAGTAAAATGTATGCTTACATTCATATCCAACGTGTTTGACTCATAACATTGCTATTTGTCAGTCGAATATCAACAGCTTTAGCTGTTCGCAATTTCACTGGGCATGTTTATATGGGACGAGATGGTCACTGGTTACAGGTATCTCGCAATCTCCACATGGAAATAGTTGTAATTTTGTGGCAAATTCAAATCATTTGCAGGGATGATTTGGGGGGAGTTTCAGCCGTTTTGGGATATGATTTAACTGAAGCGTTTAATATCAGGGTTCATGTAATTTCTTGGTTTTATTGTGGAAATTTGCGGCAACTATTTAAGCAGCGCCGATATAAGTTGAATATGGAATCATACTACTCAAGCCTCACTCCATTTTTTCCCATCGGAATAATACCAGTATTACAGGTATACCGGTATGAAAATTTATATCGATATCGATATTAATTTTTCTAATATCGTGAAGCCCTAGCTCCTTGATCATGCACAAACCTTCTCTAGCGGCGATTTAGACCTATGCGAAACCTATCTGGTATGCCATCACATCGATACTGGAGATTACTGCCCTGTAAAAGAACACATCCACTGTTTGCCCATCCATAAAGAACAGGAAGCACACCAGCAAGTAATGGAAATGCTGCAATCTGGCGTAACTGTCTACGTCACCATGGGCTAGCCCTATCGTCTTAGCCAGTAAGAAAGAGGGCACTTTCTGCCTTTGTAGTGACTATCGACGTCACAACGATCGCAATGCTAAGGGCACTTACCCGCTTCCACGCATAGACCACGCCATACGTGACTGCCATAAAATCTGTCAAAGTTGGTTGGACTGTTGGACATTGAGCATTAAGAATTGCCTCGGCGACTGCATTGTCAGTAGCAAAAGAAATGGATACAGCATGCATTGTGTTTATAAATCTAAATGTCACATCTCAATGAATTTGGCGTCAGGAACATACTTTTATATATCTAAAAGTCACAGCTCAATGGATTTGGTGTCAGGAACACACTTTTATCGATCTAAATGTCGCAACTCAATGAATTTGGTGTCAGGAACATACGTTTATAGATCTAAAAGGCACAACTCAATGAATTTGATGTCAGGAACATACTTTTATAGATCTAAAAGCCACAGCTCGATGAATTTGATGTCAGGAACATACTTTTAAAGATCTAAATATCACAGCTCAATGAGTTTGGTGGAACATACTTTTATAGATCTAAAATGAGTCTTACACTTGTGCATATTACATTGTCTCCTACACTATGGAGAAGCGATGAGGTAGGGTGATAATAAAATAAACCTGATACTATTATCATTAAAAAAAACTACAAACAGAATAATTTGTAATTGTTTTAATCAACAAACTCTATAACAGTTACTATTTATTATTAATTTATTGTTAATGTAATCATAATAAGAATGAACAGATATTAAGCACTAGAAGATCCTGGTAAGAATCATAGTGTGATTTAACAATTTCATGCTTACGCCGGCCAAAAGTGGTTGGTGTAGTGCTCTTCACGAATGTTCATTTCTAGACCAAAACAAGACTTTGTTAAAATACATTGCCATAATGACTGGCACAATACTCGAGCAAGTCATTCCCATGGTAAATTTTCCAAAATACTCTCTTGTTATGCAAATGAATGTATTGTTAGAAAATTGAAATTTTTTTTACCAAATTTGACCATTAACCCTTTCACGACGAAGCCGGCCAAAACCGGCCTCTGTAGTGGTCTTGGAGAATGCCCAGTTGCAGGCCAAGAGAAAACTATTTTTGAAAATTTACCACTAGAATGACTGGCTCGATATTCGAGCCAGTAATTCCAGTGGTAAATTTCCAAACATGCCATTCTCTTGGCCTGCACATGGACATTGAATAAGTAAATGTTTTTGAATAAATTTAGTCATTAAAGGGTTAAAGTGTTAAATGTTTGTAATTAATACCAACTTGTAACTAAAATGTAACTCAATATGTAAGCATTTCAACCCCGAAATTCCACTGCCTCAATTCCAACACATCCACAGCTAAGTTAAGCTGATGATAATTTGACTGGAAAGAGTTAAATTAGTTTTTAAATATTCAACAGAATTTTGCTTACTTTGCAAGAGTATATATATATATATATATATATATATATATATATATATATATATATATATATATGTGTATCAGGGCTTAAACAGAATTTCCCCAGCCGGACATGCCAACTTTGACGGGAGGGAGGGGGTGTTAGAGAAAATGCTTTCTAATAGGTTTTTAATGCGACTTCTATTAGATACATTTGCTGGGTTTTTTTATTCAAAATGATTTAACAAAATAGATACATTGCTGTCTGACTGGACATCACATTTACCGGTCATCGAAGACAATTCTCGGACATGTCCGGACAATATGGAAATTTTTGAAGGCCTGATATATATGTATAAGTATATATATATATATATATATATATATATATATGTATATATATAGATGATCATAATTAACATATTCAGATGTACAGAAGACATACTTAATTACAACCTCCAAAATATTCTGTTGAAATATTTGAAATTAGTTAGCGAAGAAGCTTTTTTCAGAATATTCAACATCGTTGACTGTAGCATTGGAATTTAGATAGAGAATTTCATCAGTGAAATAGTAAAAAACTTGGTATTAGGGGGCAGATTAAAAAAGCTGACTTAGAGAAACAGGCTTAACCCTTTAAACCCCTGAACTCTTTCAAGAAAATTTCCATTTTCTCATAGATGCCTGTTTGCAGACTACAGAGTATTTTTGAAAATTTACCACTGGAATGACTGGCTCGGTTATCGAGCCAGGCATTCCTGTGGTAAATTTTCAAAAATACTCTTCTCTTGGTCTGATAATGGACATTTCTCAAGACCACTGTAGAAGCCGTTTTTGGTTGATATGAGTGTTAAAGGCTTAGGTACTGCATCAGTGTGAAAATGATCTATTGTTGTCTACATTACAGCAAGCAAAACGTAAAGACACACATGCACACACGCACGCACACTGTGGACACAACTGCAGATACTTCATAGCTTTGTGCATTTATACTAATATACAACTCAGTCACTCATTAGTCTTTTAACATTATTTTAAACAACTATCATAATTCTGTAGAGTCACTAATGCACGAGATCATCGGTCCACTTCACCAAATACAACATCCATTGTACCTGGAAATATGAAACACACAACAGTTAATATTATACAGCAACATACCTATTAGTCAATAGAAGAAGGCTTTCATCATATGACCATCCAATAATACCATAAAACATTATTGGATGCAAAAATCCATATGGGACTGTACTAAATGTCAGAGTAATATAGTTACAATAATCAGACACTTATAGTATACAGTATATTAACAATGGCTTAGATTCTTTTTAGGTACATACACAAACACTGCCAACAGGTTCCCTACTATCTGAAATAACCACATCACCTACTACGGGGGTGATAACTATGTCATGCCGGGTGTCCGGCATTAAAAATGACCCCTATCCTGTGTTGTTGATGCCTTGCGGTTCCATATAGTGTAGTTGATGTATCAAGTGTGATTCCTCGGACCGTCTCCAAGGAGTGCCGTTGTCATCATCAGGATCTGATGATAGGACCTAGATGACGCGATATTGCATATTATTTCTAGTATGTCCCTGGAGGTTGAAATGTCTTGACACGGGTGTGTCATAAGACACGCGCTTGTGATTTTCGGTGGCCCATATGGTACCAGTCTGGCAGTGTCCATGTGCGTGGTCGGGTCTTCTAAACTATTGTGCCGGCGACTTTTCTTGTTCGTTGGTCTCTGCGAGCATGGGCTGGCTTCAGCCACGATGACGATGGAGCGTGGACGGCTGGTTCCGACATTGGTGTCGCCATAGGGTGGAACACCTTGGCGCTGTCCCTCACTGGATCTGGGATGGCAGATTGACGGCCATCGGACACGATCATGGATGCAACTGAGTGCAGTGAAAGGCCAGAGATCGAAGGCATGGGCAAATATAAGTGAAATCGGCCCAGTGGTTCTTGAGAAGACATAAATTTCCCATTGCTTCAGCATGGGAGCTTTTGGCGAGAAAATGATTCAAGATGGCCGCTAGACCGTTTATCCGACAGTTTTGAAAATGGCAAATTTGAGATCAGAATACCCAAAAACATTAATCCATCAAATAAAAAAATCCAATATGGCCGCCAAACACACTACATTTTGATTGGCCCATGGCGCCCATGTTTTTTGACAGATCAACTTCCCTTGAACAAACTTTAATGGCCCTAATCATATCTCCTAAATTTCTGCCCGATCCCGCAGCGGTTCTGGAGGTCGTTTTCAGAAAAACTAGGTCATTCAAGATGGCCGCAGAGGAAAATTTGAGATCAGAATACCAGAAAACATACATAAAACCTCAAAATTCGTCCAATAAAAAAAATCCAATATGGTCGAAAACACGCTACATTCTGATTGACCAACGGCGGCCATGTTTTTTTGACGGATCAACTTCCCTTGAACAATCTTTAATCTTTATAGTCAGGAGGAATCATCTCACATGGTGGAAATGTAGTATAAGGTTTTTCTGTTGATTAGTACGAGTTCATAAGGGGCCTAAATGATAATTTTCAGAGGGTGTGTAAATGCTTTAAAATCACTAATATCGCCATAACTTTCAAAGTACTGATGCTATGCCCATAAATCTGGGATCTGTCCCCATGTTTTCGACAATGAGGCATGTAATGGAAGATGTATCTTTGCAATTTGATCATTTTATATGGGCATAAATCCAATATGGCTGTCAAAACTCATCCAGAATGTTGTGAAAATACTAAAATTGCTATAACGTTGGATGTATTCATGCTAGAGATTGAAACTTGAGCTCTATACCCGCATTTTCCACCATGAGGGATCCAGTAGAGGGATTATTTTCATGATTTGATCATCTCCGCATCATGAATATCTGATATGGTTGTTAAATCTCGGCCTAAAATAATATAATGTGGCCTACTACCATTTTACTGATGCATAGATTTCATTAACTCATACTAATAAACAGGAAACAGTTATACTGTACGCCCAGCTTGTCGGCCATATGTTCAAATATCTCCCTGACTAATGAACTAGTTGTTTTCGTTAACTGAACACCATGCACTTAATAATAATATATTACCTAAATTGCTATGCACAAAAATACATTAACTTTATTATCTTTATTATGTTATGTTAGATCAATACTAATTTCTATAGTAATAAACAAATAGCATGTAATAGGCTAATAGACACAAAATCCAATAATTAATGACCGTCATGTCACCTCTGCAATGCATGCATCATGAATCAATATTGAGGTAAAAGAATATATCAAGAATTATAGTCACCAACCTCACAATCCGACTGCCAAATCAGTGACACATATCGTCGGATTATTATGAGGTTACTGCATATGCTACCTTACTAAACCCATTGATCGAACAATCAAAGTAATTCAATGTTGTGTGTTGAGGAAGGCCTTAGTGGTAGAAAGTAGGGAGCAGAGTTTTTGAGATGATGTCCCATTCCTTCCGGTTTTGAATTTCCACAGTCTCACTCTGCACTCTGTCACGGATGTGCATATGCATCACATATGAACCGTGTAGCTTGTGTCACAACAGAGTCCATACTGGCATTGATATCACCAATCTTGGCAAATGAGAAGTTCCCTTTCTTAGCGACATTCAATGCAGTGGCATTGTCTACTCCATGCAGTGATGCAACTGTGTCAGCGCCAGCTCGTCAATTATAGCGAGCAGGACACTGCAGATGTCACTGTGCTTTGCTGCTGTAGCATGTTGACCACAGCCCGCTTTCGAAGACATGGTCATTGATACTCAATTCGTACACATTTGATTGTAGTAGTGGATGAGTAGAACAGTCATCAGTGTCGTCACATACGGCACGAACCAATTTGTTCAGGATGGAAGTAGCAACTGCATGCTGTGTGATGATGATATCTGCCTCCTCATGTCAGGAGGAGATCTTGTCGATCTATCTTCACACCATGGACAATCTCGATGGGGGGGGGGGGGGGGCGGGGAATCAGTGAAGCTGGCAATGATCAGGCAATGTTTCTGTGTGGCTTTTGTGTCGAAATCTATATCAAGCAGGCCTTCCTACAACATAGCATTCAACTGGATCTTTTTTTTTGTCATAGATAAGATCACTTGTTTCGATGGAATCAGCATATCGTGTGTCAAACTATGCACCCGACTTGATCTGGACCTCCACATCTGTGTAGACGTTTTAATACTGCTCGCATAACACCTGCCAAACACTAAGGTAGTGCTCCCTACTTGCAGTGCTTTGTAGACAAATTCTTGGAATGGAATGACATACAGAGCTTGGCTTTGTCAGATAGCCAGCCGATTACGAGCTGAGACATCATAGATCACTGCGTCTGGAGCGGGGCAGTTGCAGTCTGACACGGTCACTTGCATGTTCTTATTCGGTGTTGACTTGCTTTTGGCAATCTTCACTTGCCAGTCTGGACAGAACATAGATGGAGGGTAGGCGACCAGTTCGCACTAGAGTATGTTATCAAAGTTAATGTCTTGTTCACTGACCAACAGTCCAATGACACGTGCATATATTATAAGCGCTTGGTCACATCTTTTCCTGCCCAACTAGGATATGCATCTTCTTGGAATCCATGGTGACTACGACCTTTGAAAGTTTGTTATAAAATGATGCTGGCCACCCACTCTAGAATGCTGGAATCTGCCATTAGCCGATGCTGAGGGCATCTGTCATGTGACGTGTTCATTAGAGCAGAATCAGGATCTCAGCGGCAGACATGTGGACCTCCAGTCACATCATGCGCTGCCTGCGAGAATGACATCATGATTATGACTGGTTTGATCAGGTGATCTCTCCAGTTTGGTTGTCCGGTTGTGACTGGCATGCCTATCAAGTGCTGTCATGAGGTCACTAAATGAAGCAACTCCCTCCTCCTGAACTGCAGAGCGGAGCACATGCTCTGCCAGCATACATATTGCTCGAAAGTTCTCTAGATGAATATTTCTTCCAACTGAGCATTTTGCTAACACTCCCAAATATACATGACAACACCTTCTTCAACTCACCCGCACTCATAGTTACAGGGACCGCATGTTTAAAATTCATCAGCATATGCATCGCCACCCCCCACCCCCACCCCACTGCCTCGAATAGGTATTATGCATTTGAAGTATTCTGGTTGATGGAAAAGAATATCAACTGTCACTTTGTACAACTGTTGATCACAAATAAAAATCAAAACATCCTCACCAGATCCTTTGATAAGAGACAGGCCCCTCTGAATTGCAGTTTTGATTGTATCAGGGTCAGCAGGGGCCGATCAATGAGGGGGAGGAATGACATATCTGTCTTGGGTAGAGGTACAATCCCTGCTTCACGACATAATCCTATGTTGTTTCTATTATAGTCTGGGCACTCTGGGTCAGTTATGGCATCACGGAAGAATGTGAGATCATTCTCAAGAGCTCTTCTCTATGCTATATTCTGGCTGACCAGGAACCAAAAGTGGTGCTACCTTACTTACAGCACGTCTGGTGGGATGGGATGTTTCTTTGGCCTGTGGAACACCATACTTGATTAGTTTTAATCGGTCTTCCACCCGTTTTCGGAGGATTGTTTTCCACCCAATAGTCATATCAGTGTCATTGCCAGGTAGATGTACCTGTGACATAAACTTTACAGTTGAGTGATGAGATTTCACAGTTTAAATTGTCACATACACAGTGAATGAGATTGCCAGTACCTTATAGACCAAACCCGATCTCAGCATACTTATAAGCAACATACGCAGCTGCTGACTACCTAAGAAGTCGTACCTCATCATATGAGCAAACCACAGAATATGTGTACACTGTATAGTTCACAAATGAGGCTTTTGCTCCAGCGCATGAGAACACCCAGAGCTTTCTGAAGATCAGCAGCTTGATAACATACATGTACTACACTAGTTATTATATTGCCAATTATGACTTGAGACAGTGAATCATTGAACTTGCTCGGTATCCTATACAGAAGCATGGCTAATGTGTCACTAACAGATTCACGAGCTAGTTCTTGATCAATGCTTGTATGATGTGTCTCTAATTTTCTGTTTCAAAGCAAGACTCCCAGTGGTAATTTGGGATTCAACCCTCTCTATAGACAATTGTAAGTCATGATCTATGTCCTTCTCCAAATGTAGTGACTTCGTTAACTCACTTTTGAAGCCCATAACATTTGGGGAACCAGGAGATGAGAGTGTCAACATAATTTCACCAAGATATTCAGTCATCGTCTTGAAAAATGTTTGTTGGCACATGCACGAGCCACCCTAATCCACATTAACAGACCGCCAAGATTTTTTTAATGGATTTTCTGATATTTGATTGTCATATCGTTTACTACATACATCTAAGATAAGTTGTTTGTACTCCTGACCATTGGCATTTTCACCAGTGCGTATGAGAAATGCCAGTTTACGGCGACCATGTGGAACCTTACTCTGATGTAAGAATACATACTGTTATTATCAGGGCAAACAGGCAATGTTTACTGAAATCAAATTTGTCAGGTCCAGATCGAAAATGTTTTGGAGCACTTTGTACATCATCATCAACACAAGAAAGCTTGCGGATGTGAGTGACGTGTGCTTCTACATTAGTGGAAGATGTATGCCTTGACACTCATGATTTATGGATTATAATGATAGGATTGTCTGGCTCTGATTCTAGCAGTAATGCAAGCTGTTGATGGTAATTGCCATTCAAATCTTTACTATATCTTATTATGGTATCAATACGTGGTCTGTAACCATTTTGTAACTTCTCCCTCTTATTTTTATTCAGGCAATCGCAGAGATCATTGAATAAGCAGACATCATAACATATGATTAAATCTTGAAAATAAACCCGCCACTGGATTCCTTATGGTCAAATATATGGGTATAGAGCTCGAGTTTAGGTCTCTAGCATGAATACATCAAAAGTTATAGCAATTTTTGTATTTTCAGCACTTTTGCGGGTGTGTTGATAGCCATATTGGATTTCTGCCCAATGAAAAGGATCAAATTGTAAAAATATATATTCCCCATAGTTGGAAATATGGGTACAGAGCCCGCATTTATGACACTAGTACTAATACTTTGGAGGTTATTGCGATATTAGAGATTTTGAGGCGTCATGGCGGCCATCTTGGGTTTTTTTAAATGCCACTGTACAAAATTTTACACACCCTCTGAAAATTATCATCTAATACCTTTATGAACTCATACAAATCAACAAAAAAACTTTATAATACATTTCCATCTTAAGCAACAAGCATGGACACATTAGTCCAGTCATGCAAGATCTGCATTGGCTTCCGATTGAACAAAGAATACTGTTCAAAATTCTAAGTCTAACATATCGGTGTGTTTACGGCTCTGCGCCAGATTATCTGTCTGAGCTTGTACAGATATACAATCCTCCTCGGCAACTCAGATCTGCAGATCAGATGTTATTAGAAATTCCAAACGTTTGCACAAAAACATATGGCCACAAAACTTTCTCTTTTGCTGCTTCGTCTAACTGGAATAATTTACCATTTGATATCAAAATCTCTCCCACTCTATCCAGTTTCAAATCAAATCTCAAGACCTATCTTTTTAAACAGGCTTATACATAAATATCAATTGTAAGCGCTTAGAGCATGCATTACATGCATGGATTTCAGCGCATTATAAATGTACTATTATTATTATTATTATGGTCCATATGGGCCAATATCCTCCTGACTATTAGACCCTAATCATATTTCCCAAATTTTGGCCCGATCCCTTCTAGGTATTTTTTGCCAAAATTAATTCATCCAAGATGGCCGCCAAACCATTTAGTCAATCAAATTCTCCTGAACAAACTTGGCTTAGCTCTTGCTCCAGATGATGTTTCATGAGTTTTGAATCGATTCCCTCAGCAGTTTCGGAGATTTTTAGACCTTTCCTAAAATCGGCCAAAATCCAGGATGGCCGCCTGTCAAATTGGCTGCCGGCTAAATTGGCTAATCAGCTTCATTTGAACAAACTTGGATCCCTATGCCCTAAGGATGCTTCCTAACAAATATAATTGAAATCGGCATAATCTCACTCGGCCATTTTGGCCAGGTGAGCTAATAATGAATTTCAGCCTGCTCCGTACAGCAATTCCTGAGATGTCATTTTCGAGAACAAGGCATCACTCGTCCAAGTTGTTAATGAGGAGTAGCGTTGTAAACGATTTCCCAGTATTTTTCGCAAAATCCAAGATGGCCACAAAAAGAAGAATGAAGCAGTCAAATTCTGTATACCGATTCTGAAACGTCCCAGCATAGGGACCTTTCAGCTGAGTTTGCTTGAAATCGGCCAAGCGATTAATGAAGAGTAAGTAGCCTTTTAACTGATCTACCAATATTTTTGGAAAATCTAAGATGGGCACCGGAAAATTTTACCAATCACAATTCTGTAGAAAGGATCTGAAACCTACTAGCCTAGTATCCTTTCAGCCAAGTCTGGTTGAAATTGCCTAAGCAGTTAATGAGGAGTAGCATTTTAAACGATTTCCCGCCATTTTCCAGAAAATGCAAGATGGCAGCCGAATAAATTGATCAATCAAAATTTTGCATACATGTGCTGAAGCATACCCCTCTAGGGTCCTTCCAGCCAAGTATGCTTGAATTCGGCTAAGTGGTTAATAAGGAGTAGGGTTTTAACCGATTTCTAGCCATTTTTCGTAAAATTGAAGATGACTGTCGAAAAAATAGACCAATCAAAATTCTGTATACATGTTCTGAAGCATACCACTCTAGGGCCCTTCCAGCCGAGTTTGCTTCACATTGGCTAAGTGGTTAATGAGTAGTAGGGTTTTAACTGATTTCCAGAAATCTACCGGCCTAGTATCCTTCCAGCCAAGTCTGGTTGAAATTGCCCAAGCAGTTAATGAGTAGCATTTTAAATGATTTCCAGCCATTTTTCAGAAAATCGAAGATGGGCGTCGAAAAAAATTTACCAATCAAAATGATGTATATATACTGAACCCACAAAAGAAACGTCACATCAATAGAGGATATCAAGCTTTATATTGAAATGTGCACAACTTTGACTATGGACACCGGAGGAAGCCAATTCTTTGCATGCATAATCGCCATAGTTTGTAGAATGTTTTACCAGTGTTTTCTCTTGGGGCTATCACACAATGACCAGAGATAGGGTGCGCAAACCTTGTGTGCCCACCATGGGCGTTGATCACAGACACACATCTCCTGTACATGGAATGGACAAGGCAGTTGATAAACACCATTAGGATCCGTTCCTATACCCTCAGGAAGGCTGCACTCAGTGCAGCTGGAGCTGTCGGCTTTGGGCGCACTGTACGAAGTCTTCTTTGGATCTCATCCCACAAGTGTTCAATGGGGCTCAAATCCGGACTGAGGGCAGGCTAGGGCATGGCTCTGATATTGTGCTGCTGGAGGAAGTCTCTGGTGACTCTGACATAGGCATTGTCATGCTGAAAGGTGTGATTCGGGTGTTGCGCAAAATGGGCACAACGTGGGGTCTCAGAACTTGGTAAATGTACCGAACAGCTGTGACCCCCTGACCTCTGCCTGGACTGATGTTCTGGAAAACCACAGGCCCAACTTTCTGATTCAGGCCAATTCCACCCCAAACCATCATGCTTGGTCCTCCCCACAGGTCTCTCCATGACGCATGCACCTGCATACCATTCACCCCTCCTTCGCCATACCCTGATTCTGCCATCTGTGGTAGAAATGCAGAAAACGGCTTTCATCTGAGAAGACAATGGTCCTCCATTGCTGATGATGCATGGCCAATTGCAGACATTCCTGACGGTGACAAGCTGTGAGTAGAGGACCCCTGGCTGGATGACAACATGACATGTTGTTGGCGGCCAAATAACATCGGACCGTGTCTTCACCAATGGGTCGTTGGTGGGTGCCAATGGTCTGACGAGCTGTTTCCTTTACTCTAGCGAATCGATCGTGGTGTTGACGCAGTATGTAGCGATCCTGTCATGGCATTGTGACCCTGGCGCGACCACTGCGTGGATGGTTGTTTGTGCTGTTAGTGACGTTGTATCACTGCCACTGTTGTATAGTGCATACAGTGCAATTGAAGGCATTATGACTTGATGACCTTGCCCGGTGTTCAGATGTCCAATAGCTTGTTCACGTTGTTTAGCAATTAGTCGTGGCATCGCTGCTGTATCCAAATCACAACAGGCAGCCTTTGAATTATGGGCTTCTTTTATACCCAGAGCTACCATTAGTTGCACGTGCATTTCAATTTTCTGGTGAATTGTTAGCAACCGCATCCCATTGACACGCATGAGACACCGCTTTTTAACAGATTTCAAGACGCACTCATCTGGGCATTTGCACACTTTAGCTCTGGTCATTGTGTGCTCACCACAATGGAAAAGACTTGCAAAACATTCTACAGACTGTGGGGATTATGCCCACAAAGAACTGCTTCCACCCCGATATCCCTAATCAAAGTTGTGCACATTTCAAAATAACGATATACTAGCTCTTGATATCCTCTATTGATACGACGTTTCTTTTGCGGTTCGGTATATGTTCTGAAACCTAGCACCATAGTATCCTTCCAGCCAAGTATGATTGAAATTGCCCAAGCAGTTAATGAGTAGTGTATTAAACGATTTCCTGTTATTTTTTGGAAAATTCAAGATGGCCATCAAAATAGACCAATCAAATTCTGTATTCAAGCATACCACTCTAGGGTCTTCCCAAGTTCATTTGAAATCGAACAACTGGTTAATAGTTTTTAATTGATTTCCAGAAATTTTTGGAAAATTCAAGATACCTGCCAGAAGTATATAAAATGATAATTCTGGACCACACCTTCCTGGGATGGCGGTGGGGCAAGTCTCACTCACCACCATCCAAACAAGAAATCTCACCAGACTGGCCCAGGATATCTAGCTGCTCACAGCCATAACATGCGTGGGCGAGATACAGCACAGACCATAGCCGATCTACACCACTGGGGCCGGCCCCATCACCCTCCCCCTTAAATGATAGGTCAGGTCCAAGTAACCCATTGGAGACCACATCAATGGACCACACCTCCCTATGATGTGGTGCAGCAAATTTTACCTACAAACTGGGCTACACGACAGAGGCCCAGCCCCACACCCCAAGGAAGGGCCTCGGGCTGGCCAATGAGTTTATGAGACACGAGCATACGTTCACACATACCGCAGCTCACAGCTGGGGCCGGTGCCACTGAACCACTCCCATCAACTCAAACTGGTCCAGAACTCCAGTTAGAGACAAATATCCATAGATAGGTTAACAAAGCATAGAGCTAAAACAAACATGGTTGGAGATCCTGCATGTGTGACAATGTGGTATAGATAGGCTACATGAGAGCTCTAGCAGAAAAATGGGGACTGATCTGGGATAGCCATATTTACGAGGTGGTGATCTGTGGGGAGAGCGCAGACACGGTCGGGTCGTATCAGAATGATGAAGTCGCACATAGGTGCTGGGCATCTATTTAGAGACACGTATCCACAGGGATATCATGACACAAAAAATGGGTGTTGATGATGCAAGACAGGTTGCAGTGCAACGTGGTGGTGTTTGCACCTCAGACACACATATGAACACCAAAACACATCTCAGCTGGAGATGGGCCAAAGCTCATACCTGGAGTGTTAGCCTGGACCACGGGACCTGGTGTTGACATTGCTCATTCAAGAACAAAGCGGAGTGTTGTACCATCCTCCAGTCATTGCTGGGTGCAGTTTCCTAAGCGTCGCCCTCACTGGCTATACGGCTTAGAACTTGATGGCTACTGTGAAGAGCTCGGGCTGGCCTTTGAATACCAGGGCAGGCAACACTATCAGGCGGCCACCTGGTGGAACCAAACCAACAGCGATTTAAAAGACCAACAAGATCGTGACTGATGGAAAGCAGACCTCTGTGAGGAAAACTGGATTATATTGTTCATGATCCATTACTGGGTGGTCAACAAACAGGCACTCATCGACGGAGAGGTGCTGGATCTATTCCCAACACGGGTGAGGTGTGGGTGAAACTTAGCTAGAGATGGGTGGGGCATAGCTAAAACTGGAAAGGTCCATTGTATGCTGTAGCAATGATGACCAAGTGGTCAAGGCCAAAGGAGTTAAGTAGTAACATTATTTAGACAGGGAGATTTAATGGGATTCCAGGGGACATGGCCACAGAGAAAACAGTTAGAAAAGACACTAAGAGCAAATCAGGACTCTTAGGTATAACACAGAAGAAATCTGCAGTTGTTAGATGGAGCTTATCAAGACACATAATAGGAGAATATTTGTCAGCCATTAAGGACTTCTGTTCGAAGACCGTTTCACGTGATGTCCAGTCACAAAAGTTGTCTCGTAGAGTGTCAACCTGTAAGTCTTGAGCATGATGAAAAGCATGTCAATAGTTGATCACATCCATACTAATATGACAAATCCATTTGATGTAGCTGTGCATGCACAGTTATTGTTGAAAATATCAATTGATTTTACCACATCAAATGAAGTGCAAAAGTTTTTACTCGGTATTGTTGCAACTGGACAAAAAATGATGGCGTCATTTGTACAATCATCACTTTCAGCTGGAGGGGAGAAAAGCTTGTACTCTGCTATAAAGAGATCTGAACTTCTTACATTTGATGACATGGACAAAAAGGCAAAGATAAAAACACGAAAATCATAACTAGGTGTGAAAGTGGAGCAAGTTACAGAAAAAGACAAGATCCTGACAAGTTCTTCCAAAGAACAGACTATTTTTGTTAGGGGTGGGGGGGGGGGCACTGCCAAATATTCAGTCTATGTATGGTGGCAAGCAGAATACATTGGGAGATCTTGCGATTGAATACAGCAAGCAGCTTCTGTCAGCCTCAGCTTCTGCCAACACAATTATTGATGTCTTTGGTAGATATGATGACATGTCTATAAAAAGTGCAGAATGACTTAGAAGACAAACAGTAAGTGCAGATAACTGCAAGAGAGAATTTCATGTAGCAAATGAACTGCCAGTGCCAGACTGGAAGAACTTTTTGTATGTCACCTCAAACAATGTGAAACTCATTAAATTCTTAGGTATGCACATATTAGAGGAGCTGCCAAAGAAGCTTACTTCACTCACACATTTAAAAGTGTGTTTATCTGGTTGCCTGGAAACCCCACAAGATTCTGTGTGTGTCAGTGCTGGTAAGTTGGAAAACAGACTCAACCTAAAATGCAACCATGAGGAAGCAGACACCCGCATCATATTTGACTGTCATCAAGCAGATGAGGTGTTTGTCAATTAGGAGTCAAAGGAAGAGTGCAAAGATGTAGATGTTCTAGTATTGGCTATTCACCACTTTCCAATGCTAAACAACGTGGCTGAACTGGATCAAAACTTGACAAGTGACAAAACTTGAAGACAAAAGGAGGTACATCCCTGTCCATCATATCTGTAACAAGTTTTCTTTAGTATTTTGCCAGATATTACTGACTCTTCATGCGCTTACTGGCTGCGATACAACTGCAGCCTTTTACATGAAGGGAAAGGTCACAGTGTAGGATCTTGTCAAGAAAAGGCCAAACAAATTCATTGCTCTAACAAGTCTTGTTGGTGAAGATGTACCATCTGCAACATGTGCAGCAAGGGTCTAAGTATCTTCACTGTATGGTCCGAGTGGAAAGTTGAACAAGCTGAGAGCGAGAATGGCTACTAAAGACACCAGTAATGCCAAATTGTCACCCTTTTAGTGTTTATTTGCAAAGGAAGGTCTATGTGTAATGTTTCATGTATGTGCAGTGACCAAGGTCTGGGTTGCACATCCATGCTAAATATGACATTGTTGAAAGTGACGACAGTAAAGAAGGTGATGAAGACATTGGTGATAAAAGACATTAGATAGTCATTACAAACTGAAAACAAACTACACTATGTAATATTTAAGTGTTTCAAGTATTACATATTTCTGCCAGCATATGGAGATTTTTGCCTGATTAGGTCACTAAAAATGACTAAATTACCTAAAGAGAATATCTACAAATCTGTAGTTCTTAATTTTGGTTGTGATGATGAATATTTGGAAAAAATGATTAGTGTTCAGAAATGAGATTTGATTTCACAAAAATATGAATTTTTATGCACGTTTACATACCTGCACATTCTTAAGCACCACACAAAAATGCACCACTTTCTAGTTCCAAAATGTGGTATGTTGTGGGCACAAGGCTCTCGGAATACTACTCTTTAAATAATGTCTTTTTCAGAGGTTCTCTGCAGGCCTATTAGCAAGCAACAAAGACGGCACTTTCTGCTTTTGTATCGACTATAGATGCCTGAATGACCGGAGCATCAATGACACCTACTCTCTTCCACGGATAGATCATGCCCTAGACTCCCTCATCGGTGCTGCCAGGCTCACCACTCTTGACTTGGCCAGCGGATACTGGCAAGTAGAAATGAATGACCACGACAAAGAAAAGACTGCTTTTGTCTGCCACAGCGCCCACAATGTTCCTGGAACTTTCGAACGCCTGATGGAACGAGTACTCTGCAAATTGCAATGGAAAACTTGCTGCTGTTATTTAGACGTAATTGTTTTTGGAACTACCTACAGCGATATGCTGAACAACCACCACGAAGTACTCGATTATTTTGCCACCACCAATCTTAAATTAAAACCAAAGAAGAGTCATCTGTTCCGCGAGGAGCGGAATTCCTTGGTCATATTGTTTCTACCCAGGGCGTCTCTACTCAACCCACTAAAATAGCTGCTGTAGCCGATTGGAAAGTGCCCACTACAATCACAGAGATTTGCTTTCTCTATTGCAAACCTTTCATGTTGCGAACAGACCATGCCTCCTTGCACTGGCTCCAAAAATTATGAAATCCCGAAGGACAGATTGCTCAATGGAAGAAAATCCTGCAGAGCTTTCAATTGGATGTGGTAAACTGCCATAGCAAATTACATGGGAATGCAAACGCTTTGTGCCAAAAACATCCTAGTCCTTGCGGAATGTTGGACGATTTAAAAGATCTGCCCATGCCTATATCTCCAAGCGCCTCCAAAATAATGGAAGTAGTAGAAACCAAGACACCAACATTCCTGCTACTCTCTGCTGAACAGTAAGACATCAATCACCTGCGGACCGCCCAAGAACAAAACACTGCACACCCTCCAAACACCCTCTCCCCCCCAACCCCTCCCCCCCACCATGGCCCTGTAATAAACACCCTTCGCATGAACAAATATGATCTGCTTCACCACCAAGTCAATGACTTGAAGAATGCTGCTTGCACGATGGACTACCTTACTACCGCAACCACGTTGTAGTACCCAGTTACCGCAAAATTTGTTGGACATTTCGGGCACAATCAAATTTTGGAATCAGACCCCGTTTCCACTGGATAGGAATACACTTCTGTACAAATTTTGACAACCAAATGCGTCCCATGGCAACGTGCCACCAAGACGCGCTCTGCAGCCATGCAAACTTACATCGTGAGCACACCGTTTGAATGTGTCGCTAGACATAATTAGACAGCTTATCACCTCAGACCATGGAAACTGCTTTATCCTCGTCTTCCAAGACTATTTCACTAAGTGGACGAAAGCTTTTGCTCTTCCAAACCTGGAAGCCATGACGATTGTGGATACGGTTGTACATCATGTATTTGGCAGTTTCGGAATCACCAGAGAATTACACTCAGACCAAGGCACTAATTTTGAGTCAGCCATTTAACAATTTTTGGCGCCTCTTGCATATTGTAAAAATGTGAACTACACCCTTTCATCCGTGTAGTAACAGAATGATAGAGATTTAACCAGACTCTTGCAACTATGTTGACCAAAGAAACACAACAGCATTGCCACGACTAGGATTTACGCCTTCCATTTGTGATAATGGCATACTGTACCACTGTTCATTCCAGCACAGGATTTACACCCGCACACATGATGTTGGGGCACAAATTTTCGCTGCCATTGGATGTTGTAATGCCGCAGGCTCCAGACGAGCTGAATTCACCATCTCTGTTCGTGGATGGTGTAATGCCAGGGGCTCCAGACGAGCTGAATTAGCCATCTCTGTACGTGGATGTTGTAATGCCATGGGTTCCAGACGAGCTGAATTCACCATCTCTGCACGTGGACATTGTAATGCCAGGGGATTCAGATGAGCTGAATTCACCACCTCTGTACGTGGATGTTATAATGCCACAGGCGCCAGACGAGCTGAATTCACCCCCTCTGTACGTGGACGTTGTAATGCCACATGCTCCAGATGAGCTGAAGTCACCATCTCTGTACGTGGACGTTGTAATGCCATGGGCTCCAGACGAGCTGAATTCACCATCTCTCTATGTGGATGTTGTAATGCCACGGGCTCCAGGCGAGCTGAATTCACCATCTCTGTACGTGGACATTGTAATGCCACGGGCTCCAGATGAGCTGAATTCACCATCTCTGTACATGGACGTTGTAATGCCACAGGCTCCAGACAAGCTGAATTCACCATCACTGCCCTTGGACATTGTAATGCCACGGGCGCCAGGCGAGCTGAATTCACCATCTCTGTACGTGGACATTGTAATGCCATGGGCTTCAGATGAGCTGAATTCACCATCGCTGTACATGGACATTGTAATGCCACAGGCTCCAGATGAGCTGAATTCACCATCTCTGTACATGGACATTGTAATGCCATGGGTGCCAGACGAGTTGAATTCACCATCTCGGTACATGGACATTGTAATGCCACGGGCCCCAGATGAGCTGAATTCACCATCTCTGCCCCTGGACGTTGTAATGCCATGGGCTCTAGGCAAGCTGAATTCACGATCTCTGTACGAGGACGTCATAATGCCACAGGCTCCAGATGAGCTGAATTCACCCCCTCTGTACGTTGTAATGCCACGGGCTCCAGATGAGCTGAATTCACCATCTCTGTACATGGACATTGAAATACCATGGCCTCCAGACGAGCTGAATTCACCATCTCTGTACGTGGACGTTGTAATGCCACAGGCTCCAGATGAGATGAATTCACCCCCTCTGTAGGTGGACGTTGTAATGCCACGGCCTCCAGACAAGCTGAATTCACCATCTCTGTACGTGGACATTATATAATGCCACGGGCCAGATGAGCTGACTTCACCATCCCTGTACATGGACGTTGCAATGCCACAGGCTCCAGACGAGCTGAATTCACCATCTCTGTATGTGTACATTGTAATGCCATAGCCCCAGACGAGCTGAATTCACCATCTCTATACAAGGACATTGTAATGCCACGGGCTCCAGACAAGCTGAATTCACCATCACTGCCCTTGGATACTGTAATGCCATGGGCTCCAGACAAGCTGAATTCACTATCTCTGTACGTGGGCATTGTAATGCCACGTGCTCCAGACGAGCTGAATTCAACCCCTCTACGTGGACGTTGTAATGACATGGGCTCCAGACAAGCTGGATTCACCATCTCTGTACGTGAACATTGTAATGCTACGTGCTCCAGACGAGCTGAATTCACCCCCTTTGTACGTGGATGTTGTAATGCCATGGGCTCTAGATGAGCTGAATTCACCATTTCTGTACATGGAAGTTGTAATGCCATGGGCTCCAGATGAGCTGAATTCACCATCTCTGTACATGGACGTTGCAATACCATGGGCTCCAGATGAGCTAAATTCACCATCTCTGTACATGGACATTGTAATGCCATGGGTGCCAGACGAGTTGAATTCACCATCTCGGTACATGGACATTGTAATGCCACGGGCCCCAGATGAGCTGAATTCACCATCTCTGCCCCTGGACGTTGTAATGCCATGGGCTCTAGGCAAGCTGAATTCACGATCTCTGTACGAGGACGTCATAATGCCACAGGCTCCAGATGAGCTGAATTCACCCCCTCTGTACGTTGTAATGCCACGGGCTCCAGATGAGCTGAATTCACCATCTCTGTACATGGACATTGAAATACCATGGCCTCCAGACGAGCTGAATTCACCATCTCTGTACATGGAAGTTGTAATGCCATGGGCTCCAGATGAGCTGAATTCACCATCTCTGTACATGGACGTTGCAATACCATGGGCTCCAGATGAGCTAAATTCACCATCTCTGTACGTGGACATTGTAATGCCATGGGCTCCAGACAAGCTGAATTCACCATCTCTGTACATGGACATTGTAATGCCACGTGCTCCAGACGAGCTGAATTCAACCCCTCTGTATGTGGACATTGTAATGCCATGGGTTCCAGACAAGCTGAATTCACCATCTCTGTACGTGGACATTGCAATGCCACGTTCTCCAGATGAGCTGAATTCACCCCCTCTGTACGTGGACATTGTAATGCCATGGGCTCTAGACGAGCTGAATTCACCATCTCTGTACAAGGACATTGTAATGCCACAGGCTCCGGACGATCTGAATTCACCATCTCTGTACGTGGAATTATTACATTAAAGAATGGACTATGAGCACAAAAGTGTGAACACTTTCCCATTGTATATAAGCGACAAAAGGCCTATGGCAAATCTTTGACATGAGTGACCTCGTCCAGGTGAGCGACCTGACTCCGCCAAACAGAGCCAATCCTAGTTTGATCTATAAATGGAAGGGACCATACACAGTCCTTCCGTGGAACATACCACCTCCGTGCACCAGATGGTAAAGAGGTTCTGCTCCATTTTGACTACCTCAAACCTTGCGTAGAAGAGAAAATTATACCGCCATGGGAAGGTGATATCAATGAGTACCGAACACCTACTGTTTAGCCACCGCCCCAGCCAACCGACACCTGATCTGCCCAACGGCGAGGACAGTGCGACTGACGACGTCCGCCCCGAGCGAATTGTGGGTACTATGCATTCAGGAAAAACATACTTACATGGTCCAGCTTGGCTTCACTTTGAGACATATGTAGAAACAGTACAAGAGGCCCAGGGGCCTGGGGCGCTCACCTTGACCATTGGCATTTAAACCATTTGCATTTTAAATAGACATGATGGATGATTTTCGGAAAATCCAAGATGGACACCAAAAAATTTACCAATCAAGATTCTTGTTTAATATGTTGAAGCCTACCGGCATAGGATCGTTCCAGCTATGTTTATGTTGAAATCGGGCTATTGATTGAAGGAGTACCGTTTTGAAAATGGTTCCAGAAAACTTTCAGAAAATCAGAGATGGTTGCCAAAACATTGACCTATCAAAATTCTGAATAGAATTTCTAGATACTATGACATATGATCCTTCCAGCCAAATTTGATTGAAATGGCCCAAGCGATTAATGAGTAGCATTTTATATGAATTGCCATTTTTCGGAAAATCCAAGATGGCCACCATAAAAATGAAGCAGTAAAAAGTCTGTATACAAGTTCTGAAGCATACCGGCATAGTTTGGTTGAAATCGGCCAAGCGGTTAATGAGTAGTAGACGATTTTCAGACATTTTTCAGAAAATTCAAGATGGCCACCGAACAAATTGATCAATCACAATTCTATATAAAGCTCTGAAGCATACCACTTTAGGGTCCTTCCAGCCAAGTTTTCTTGAACTCGTTCAAGTGGTTAATGAGGAGTAGCCTTTTAACTGATTTCCCAATTTTTTTTTAGAAAATCCAAGATGGCCACCGTAAAAATGGCCCTTTAAAATTCTGTATACATGTTCAGAAACCTACCAGCATAGTATCCTTCCAGCCAAGTCTGGTTGAAATTGCCCAAGCAGTTAATGAGGGGTAGCGTTTAAAAAAATGTTTCGGCAATTTTGGGAAAATTCAAGATGTCCACCGGAAAAATGGACCAATTAAAATTCTGTATACAAGCTCTGAAGCATACCAAGCTAGAGTTCTATCATCCAAGTTTGATTGAAATCGGCTTGGTGGTTATCGAGTAGGCTTTTAAGTGATTTGCATAAATTTTCAGAAAATCCAAGATTGCCACTGAAAAAACTATGTATACAGGTTCTGAAACATACCAGCGTACTATCCTCCCAGCTAAGGCTGGTTGAAATTGCCCAAGAAGTTAATGAGGAGTAGCGATTTGCTGGTATTTTTTGGGAAAATGAAAGATGGGCAACGAAAAAATTGACCAATCAAAATTCTGTATACACGTTCTGAAGCCTACCCCCATAGGGTCCTTCCAACTAAATTACGTTGAAATCCGCCAAGCGGTTAATGAAGAGTAGCATTTCTAAGCAAAAGTTGATGGATGGACGGCAAGACGGACGGTCGGCATGGCATAAACTCACTTGGTCATTCTAGCGAGGTGAGCTAATAATGTTGTGGACCCCTTTCTAAAAAACCCTCCACCTCCGCCGCCGCAAATTAAGCCCACCACTGACGACAAGTTCCCGAACTGCAATGGTGCCCTGGTTATTTATACCCGGTGCCATTCCCTTAGCTTAAAGGCTACCCCCACCTATGTTTCGAGGGTGAGTATCACACTCAGTGGTAGCCCCCTTTCCCTTGCCA
This sequence comes from Chaetoderma sp. LZ-2023a, assembly GCA_034401795.1. Taxonomy (NCBI): domain Eukaryota; kingdom Metazoa; phylum Mollusca; class Caudofoveata; order Chaetodermatida; family Chaetodermatidae; genus Chaetoderma; species Chaetoderma sp. LZ-2023a. The sequence continues at coordinate 27,429,668 of CM067366.1, forward strand.
CCACTGTATGGTGATCCGTTTCCACTCGATTCCCCTTCCCCTGTCTTGAGGTGACATCCAAATCCTCATGATTTCCGCCGCCAAATCCCAATACCAAACCCCTGTTACAGGCACACCCATGCCTGGTGGCACATCTGGCCCTGCAGAAAGCAGATATTGTACAAGTTATATGCTCGGTATGCATGTGTAAATATTATAAATGTTGTATTGTATGTTATATTGGTTTAAATGCACAGGAGACAGTAGTAATGACCCAATGCAGATAAACTCCGCCTGGCGGAATAAATACAAAACCTGCCATTACAAATACTGCACAGTGTTGATACTAGGCATCAAATGAGAAAGGTTCTGCTTTGTGAAGAGAAATTTCCTAAACACTGGTAACCGAAAGAATGAGGACAGACATTGCGGACCTCCCAGACACAGAGGGTAACTACACCTGTAATCTCGCTCATATTTCGTGACCTCACCTCGCCAGTTTAGGCATAGACCATACCAGGATGATCCGCCCCTTGTGAAAGCAATCAGCGATGTCCCATAGTTATGCACATTGCGGCCCCGCCTCTAAGTCCACAAGTGACAATTGAAGTCGCTTCAGAAAGGAGTTCAGAAGCGACTTTTTCCACTACATCGGATGAACCGTGGATAAGTTTAATTAAGGGTGACGAACCCTATTAATTTCGCCGGTCATTATCTTCTTAGACGAAATCATCCCTCTAAGTCTGGATGTTTATCAAAACTACACTTCGGTTATTGATACAGTTAAGCATCTGCCGTCTGAAAAGTTCCAACACATACACAACCACGCCCAAGCAGGATGTTCTTGATGTTTTAGACTAGAAAGGATGTTTGACTCAGAGGAGCCCGCAATCACTAAAAATACCTTTCTCTATGTAGTAGGTAGCAATTTTATTTAAAGCCTTTATATTATTAACAAGGACCTGGACCATTAACATTTGAACCATTTACATTTAAACAGACACGGATAATTTTCGGAAAATCCAGGATGGTCACCAAAAAAATAGACCAATCCAGATTCTCATTTGACATTTTGAAACATACCGTCATAGAATCGTTCACCCCAAGTTTTGTTGAAATCGGACCATTGATTAAGGAGTACAATTTTCAAATGGTTCCGGAATAATTTTTAGAAAATCAACGATGGCCACCAAGACACTGACATATCAAAATTTGGAATAAAATTTCTGGAGGCTACCACTATAAGATCACTCCAGCTAAATTTGCTTAAAATTTCCCAAGGGGTTAATAATGAGAAAAGCGTATTAAACGAATTCCCTTTTCCCGGAAAATCCAAGATCTGGCCACCCAAAAAAATCAAGCAGTCAAAATTCTGTATACCAGTTCTGGGTCTGTTCAGCTGAGTTTGGTAGAAATCGACCAAGCAGTTAATGAGTAGCCTTTTAAATGATTTCCAAAAATTTTCAGAAAATCCAAGATGGCCGTCGGAAAAATTGACTAATCAAAATTCTGCATACATGTTCTGAAGCATACTACGCTAGGGTTCTTCCATCCAAGTTTGATTTAAATCGGCCCAGTGGGTATCGAGTAGGCTTTTAAGTGATTTTCAGAAAATCCAAGATGGCCGGCGGAAATATTTACCAATCTAAATTCTGTATACATGTTCTGAAATCTATGAGCCTAGTATCCTTTCAGCCATGTCTGCTTGAAATTGCTAAAGCAGTTAATGAGGAGTAGCGTTTTAAACAATTTCCCGCTATTTTTCAGAAAATCCAAGATGGTCACCAGAAAAATTCCCCTGTTTAAGACTATATGCTCGGCCTCAACGTGGCGCTGGGGTGTAACCCACTGGGTGTCAATCCAGACATTTGGAGGGGCTAACCAGAGCATTATGCACAACGCTAATGAAATGACACTTGGAGATCGAATCAACCGAAATGGTGCTCGCCCTGTGAGGATCCGCCAGGCAGGTGCAGCGACGGGCTCTACACCTCGAAGGAGCCCACCGTCAGATACTGGAGGTCCCATCAACTCGTCTTGTGGAGCCAGGGGACGAGGATGGAGAGCTACTGGCCAACCGAAAGAGAAAACCAAACCCAAAGAGAACCCCAGTATCAACATCATGCACTGGAACGCAGAAGGGGTTACCAACAAGAAATCAGAGCTCGAACAGTTCCTGTACGAAAACAACATTGATATCTGCTGCATCCAAGAGACACACCTGCAAGAAGGAAAACCATTTAAGATCAGAGGTTACCAGATTTACTGGTGTGATCGAAGAGGAAGAAAGAAAGGCGGGGTGATCACCTTGTTTCGAAACAGCGTGAACGCCAGCCAGATCAAAACCTTTATGGAAGAGGCAGAATATACCAAGATCAAGGTAACAACCAGCAACTCTGTGATTGAAATTGTCAATTATTACTGCCCTAATGACAAGAATCTCTCACTTGACACAATCCAGGTCCCGGACTGCCACTTCCTCATTGCGGGAGACTTTAATAGCCAGTCCCAGAGCTGGGGATACAGAACACTTGATAAACGAGGAGAAGACATTGAAGCATGGCAAGATGAAAAGCACCTTTTACTTGTCAACGATCCCACAGTTCAGCCTACCTTCTACTCGCACCGGTGGCACTCGACAACAACGCCGGACTTGGCATTTTGTACAGAAGACATTCACAGAAACCTCAGTAGAGTGGTCAAATCGCAGTTAGGAGGAAGCGACCACCACCCAGTCCTCCTCTCTCTTTTTGGAAGTATTTCGACAAGTTCACCTCAACATCCAAGGTGGAACTACAAAAAGGCAAATTGGAGTCTGTTCGGCATTCGTTCCAATGAGCCTACCCAAAATATAGCAGTAGAAGGGAGAAACATCAACAATGTGGTCAAGGAATTTAATTCAAGTATCCTCAAGGCTGCCAACGAAGCGATTCCGTGAGGGTTCAGGGAAAACTACCGCCCCTACTGGACAACAGAACTGCAAGCAGCACATGATGAACTAGTCAAGGCCAGAGAAGGTGCAGAGGGTAATCCCTGTCATGAAAACCACTTCACTCTACAACAAACTAAAGCCAGGTATCTAACGACCAAGCTGGAGGCCAAAAGAAGAAGCTGGAGGGAAAAGACGGCAGGGTTTAATTTAGAGAGCGAGACACCATAAAGCTATGGAGACTGACTAAAGCACTGAATGATGAGGGTGTTTGGGGAGAGAAGATTACTCTTGAAGAAGATGGACAAACACTGACAGGAAAGATGGCTGCACATGCCTTTGCGAAGGAATATGCAAAAGAAAGCAACATTTCTATACCACGAATGCATCAAAAAGAGGTTAGAAAAGAGCAAAAGGAAAGAACAGACACCAACACTCACGATGCAATGAAAGTTGACATTAGTTTAGCAGAACTGAAGAAGGCTATCCGCCAATTGAAGAAGAAGAAATCTCCCGGGCCAGATGGGATTACGAATGAAATGATCCAACACCTTGGTAATGCATCTCTCCGCAAGTTGCTAGACATCTTTAATCTCAGTTGGACCAATGGAGAGGTTCCTCAGTGCTGGAAGGAAGCCAGAATGACTCCTATTCTGCAAAAAGGGAAGAACAAGACGAAAGTGCTGAGCTACCACCCTATCAGTCTTACAAGCTGCATATGCAAGACCATGGAGTGCATCGCCAACCAGCGGTTGCAGTGGTACCTGGAGTCGGAGAACATTATAGTTTCAGAGCAGGCCGGCTTCAGAAGATACAGGAGCACAGAAGATCAAACAACACATCTTGCACAGTCATAGAGGACACTTTTCAAGCCAAGAAGGTGATGCTAGCTGCCTTTATCGATCTGCAGAAGGCATTTGACAAGGTGTGGAAGGATGGCCTACTCGTGAAGCTCCGGCGCACAGGCATCGGTGGCAACATATTCTGATGGACCAAGTCATACCTACGCAATCGCAGAGCTAGGGTGCTGGTGGATGGACAATCTGGACAGAATGTATTGCTCAGACAAGGGGTGCCACAAGGCGGAGTATTATCACCGACTCTGTTCATACTCTTCACTAATGACATTGTAGCAGAGCTGCCCAATGGGATCCAAGCAGCCCTCTATGCAGATGACCTCGTACTCCGGTGCACCGAGGAGTACACAACGACTGCCACGTACAGAATGCAGCCCGCCTTGGACAGAATTACAGCTTGGGCCAATCGCTGGTGTATTACCATCAACAAAGAACAATCATCAGCCATGCTATTCACACTGTCCACCAACACCAAGGTTGGCAATCTGACACTGGGCGGTACTCCACTCGAGTACGAGGATCAGCAGACATACCTGGGAGTCACCTATGACAGAAGATTAACATGGAAGGAGCACATCCAGAAGAAAGCTAAACATCATGAGGAAGCTGGCAGGAACAAAGTGGGGTGCCAATGAAAGGATCCTCAAGACCATCTACGTAGGTGCCGTACGACCACATCTTGAGTATGGATCCAGCTCATGGATGACAGCAGCTAAATCTCATCAACAGAATCTCAACAGAGTACAAAACCAGGCACTGCGCATCATCACTGGTGGAATGAGATCAACACCAATAGAAAAAATGGAGCAGACAGCAGACATCCCCTCACTTAGGGAATGCAAAGCTGCAAAGTTCAAATCGTTCAACAACCACCCGATGAAGATCAGGCAAGCACAGCTGTCATCAGGAAGACTTAAAAGATCAAGTTTTGTGAAAGAGACAAAAGCACTTCAAAGAAAACACCACAAAATGTTGCCAGCACAAATAGAAGACCCAAACCACACCCTTGATCCTCCACCCTGGGAAAACAAACTAGAGAGCATAGCTATTCACACCACAGTACCTCATCTCACAACCAAAGATGAACACAGTGATGTGAGCAAGAAGGCCCTGACCTAGCCATGCTGGAAGAAATGTACCCTCAGGAGACATGGATAGGGATCTAGACAGATGGATCAGCCAAAGATACAATTAGGAGCGGAGGTGTCGGACTACACATACAGTATCCAAACGGACAACATGAGTCAGCTGCAATACCAACAGGCAAACACCTCACAAACTACAGAGCTGAAGTCGAAGCACTGGTTCATGCAGCTAATACAATCAGCAGAACAGCAGACCCTATTGCACAGATTGTCTTTTTATCTGATGCCCGCTCTGTCCTCAAGGCTATCACCAAAGGTAAGCTGCCACAGCTTGAAGAAGCACTACAAACCATCAAATGCTTTCAGATGGCATTGCAGTGGATCCCCTCACACTGTGGAGTTCAAAGAAATGAGGAAGCAGACAAGATGGCAAAGGTGGGTGCAGAAGAGAATCAGACAGAAAACATGGTTACCCATACACAGATGAAAACTATCATCAAGTCACTCTATACAACACCTCAATCAGAAGATGCCTACCATCATCTCTCGAGGCCAGAGCAAGTGACCATTTTTCGTCTCAGAACTGGACACAACAGACTAAACCAACACATGTACAGGCGGTTCCACCTTACGACACCGCCCGCTTGTCCTTGTGGAGAAGCAGAACAAACCACAGAGCACATACTTCAATGTTGCAGTACGTATCAGCTGCTGAGAGAAGAGATCTGGCCTTTGTCAACCTCTTTTCTTGAAAAGCTGTATGGGCCTGTGGAAGAACTGCAGAAAACCACAGATTTCATCTTGAGAACGGCTCTCCAAGTGTGATACCAGCGATCGAAGACCAGAAAAATTTACCAATCAAAATTCTGTACACAAGTTCTGAAACCTATTAGCCTAGTCTTCTTGCCACCAAATCTGGTTGAAATTGCCAAAAGGAATTAATGAAGAGTAGTTTTAAATGATTTTCAGGCATTTTTCGGAAAATTCAAGATGGCCGCTGGAAAAATGGACCAATCAAAATTCTGTATATAATTTGGAAGCATACCACGCTAGGGTTCCCTCAGACTAGTTTAATTGAAATCGGCATAGTGGTTACCGAGGAGTAGGCTATTAAGTGATTTCCAGAAATTTTCAGAAAATCCAAGATGGGGGCTGGAAAAATTGAGCAATCAAAATTCTGTATACAAGTTCCAAAACATTAAAGCGTACTATCCTCCCAGCTAAGCCTTTGAAAAAAGCAGGTAATGAATAGCCTTTTAATTGATTTCCCACCTTTTTTCGGACAATTCAAGATCGCCGCCGAAAAAAATTGACCAATCAAAAGTCTGTATACAACTTCTGAAGCCTACACCCCTAGGGTCCTTCCAGCCAAATTAGGTTGAAATCCGCCAAGCGGTTAATGAGTAGCACCTTTAAGCAAAAATTGATGGACGGATGGACAGACAGATGGACTACGGATGGTTGCCATGCCATAAGCTCACTTGGTCATTCAAAATCTTGAACCTATAAAGGTTACTTCTTCAAAAGGCACATCTATCCATCATGAAGAAGACCCCCCGCCAAGTTTCATTATTTTAAGCAATTCTGTGTGATATCGTGTTTACGAGGAAATTGACAACAAGAGGTATCAGAAGATACCAAATATCTCTTATATGTTTTAAAGTTACCGCAGGACCCGGCTGCCACAGGACCAGGTCTGCCCTGGACTAAATTTTCTGCCAAAGAACAAGAGGCCAAATGGCACTATATCGCTCACCTGGACCATAGGCATTTCAACTAGAATGTTCATTAACAATAAGTAGAACTCTAAGGAGCTGAGCAGACTTGTAACAAGGAAAACAGAAGCCATGTTTCTTTATGTATGAACTTTTCTTGAACAAACTTTAATGGACCTTAGTCATCAATATTAGCTCCCAAATTTCATCCCGATCACCAGCGGTTTTGGTGGTAATTTTCTCGAAAACTAGGTCATCTAAGATGGTCGCCGAATGATTCGGCCAATCAAGTTCACAAGTGAACAAATTTGGTTCCTGACGCTTGCCCTAGATGATATTTCATGAGTTCTGAATCGATCCCTCAAATGGTTTGAGATTTTTAAAGAAATTTATAAAAATCAAACAAATTCAAGATGCCCGCTGACCCAATTGGCCGATTGGTTTCGTTTGAATAAACTTGAATTTCTTTGCTATAAGGATGCTTCCTGCCAAATATACTTGAAATTTTCCCAGTAGTTCTCGAGAAGACATTTTAAGTTTCCCATTGCTTTAGTATGGGAGCTTATGGCGGGAAAATGATCCAAGATGGCCGCCAAACCGTTTATCCGACCCATTCAAAAATTACAAATTTGAGATCAGAATACCCAAAAACACATAAAACCAATTTCGGCCTCAAAATCCATCAAATAAAAAAATCCAATATGGGTGCCAAACACGCTATATTTTGATTGGCCCACAGTGGCCATGTTTTTTGATGGTACAACTTCCCGTGAACAAACTTTAATGGCCCATAGTCCCTAATAATATCTGCCAAATTTTGACCCGATCCTTTCAGCGGTTTTGGAGGTCGTTTTTGCTAAAACTAGGTCAACCAAGATGGCCGTCGAATCATTTGACCAATCAAGTTCCCTTGAACAAACTTGGTTCAGCCATTGCCCTAGATCATATTTCATGAGGTTTGCATCAATCCCCCAAGCAGTTTCGGAGAAGATTTTTAAAGACGTTTCCTAAAATTGGCAGAAATCTAAGATGGCCGTCGGCTAAATTGGCCGATCGCCTTCGTTTGAACACACTTGGATCCCTATGGCCTAAGGATGCTTCCTGCCAAATATAATTGAAATCGGCCCAATGATTCTTGATAAAGTTGTTTAAAGGAAAAGTTGACAGACGGATGGACGGCCGATGGACACACGACGGACAGTCACCATGGAATAAGCTCACTTGGCTTTTCAGGCCAGGTGAGCTAATAATGTCCAAGCCATGTACCTATATCGAACAAAGATATCAGAAGATAGCAAATAGCTTACCTGTATATTAATTGTACATCACCAGATATGATGGACCACCGGATACAGTCTCATTTTGAAATTTGACAATCCACTTGTCGAATCAAAATACCCATGGATGGTACTACTCAACAGGCAAGCATAGCTTCGTAAAAGCATAGCTTGCACACTGAACCATAAAGCCTTTTTGCCCAGTAGTAACCTGCAGTACAATGACTACTGGCACCCCAAGACTTACCGAAAGGCAAGTGGACCAAACATAAGCAAAGTTCAGAGCCTGAAAACCAAAAAAATATTTACAAAAGAAAGAACATTAATATGATGCAGACTACATTTAAGAAGCCTATATCTCAGCTCAAACATGGTAAAAGTACTTACCTATAATGGCCACAACATCAGCTAGCATGTGATTTTTTGATAGCTTGTGAGTAGCAGCCTACAAATAGACAATAATAGACATACTGAAAACATTCTTCCATCGCTCATTTGCAATTTGCTATGAGTAAAAAGAGATATTAAGTTTAACTGAGAGTATGAACCCCCCCCCCCACACCAGGACCCCCCCCCCCCCCCCCCCACATGCACAGATGTAATACACACAGGCACAATTATTACACACATGCTCTCGCAATTACGTGCATGCATATACATGCACACAAACTCCCAAACACACGCACGCACACGCATGCATGCATGAAAGTTGAAGCGTACAATGTCTCGACTGCAAAGGCATGGATAGTGTGGATTGCCAAAGCAAACTTCGCATGGTTCATAATACATATATTCAGTAAGGCACTAACAAACAAGTCTAACCAATGAAACATGGACATTTGACCAAACTGCCGATAGTGTGATCTTGAAATTCTTTTCCAAAATGAAACTAGTAATGAGGCAGATAGTACACCTGCATAGTATAAAGTGATTTAAAGGGTTCTGGAATATTTAATTTTAAATCCAAGATGGCCATCGAAAAAATTAACCAATTAAATTCTTTATCCAACTTTGGACGCATATGAGCATAGGATCCTTCCAGCCAGGTTTCATTGATATCTGGCCATTGGTTAAGGAGTAGCATTTTAAAGAAAATCTTTTGGAAAATTCAAGATGGCTAATGAAAAAATTGACAAGTCAAGGTTCTCATTAGACCTCTTGAAGCCGATCACCATAGGAAACAAGTTCAAAGTCCAAAGCCATGAAAAAAGTAGTAACGATTGCCCAAAAACATATCAGTAATGATGTAGATCATATCCCTGTATTGCATAGAACACTTCTGTAGTTTCATTGAAATCAGAATGACAATAGTTGAGTTAGATGGTCCATAAAGAACCTTAAACCAAAAAAACAAAAGTCCAAAATTTGAAAAAGCAGACGTTTCGAAGAAGAAAATGGTAATGTTGTGGATAGTACCTCTGCATATCAACCGCCTGGCCTATGGTCTGGCTAAAACGATTAGTTACGCGACTCTGCGGTTATCATCTTTTATTAGGCGACTGAAATCGGGTCCTCAGGCAGCCGTCATATTAGACCTTTGCGGCACCGGGACTCGAAAGACTCTTTATACCACTCCAGTTTGACAATCCATGAATGTATGTGCATATACTTTATTTTTATTTTTAAGAAACAATTAGTTAAATTCTAATCTGTTGGTTGGGAAAACCCATGCTATGAGATAACTCGTAGCTGGCAGTAGAGTAGCATTTTTCAATTCCATTTGCCGGGTACAAGTTACATCGTATACAAGATAACTCGTAGCTGGAAGTGAGACATCATTTTTAAGTCCCATATGCCAACTACGAGTTATCTCATAGGAGTATTATTTAGCAATTTATGACGTCATAATGCGTCATTACTAATTATAGTTCCTCTGCTATATAGCATGTGTTTTCTCTTCATTGACACGCTCATTCTAGTTCAAAATGTCGCGTTTGACAGTCGAATAGGTGGCTGAGCTGCTGATGGATACTGACAATGACAACAGTGATGATCTTGCCAATGAACTTGATAATGATTCTTCAGAAACGCCAGCAGATGACACTGATTTTCAGATTGAAACACAAGTTGATGACAATAGTGACAGTAGTAATAATCAATCTAGTGATAATGGTGACCCGATGGTTTCATCTGACTCTTACCTTTCAAGTGACGAAAATATAGTACCATTAGCACATGGAAGACCTAGAGTTTGTGGGTATGGGGTTCGCACAAGAGGATGTGCTCGTGGTGTTAGAACAAGGGGTGGCACACATGATTCAGTTACACCAGGCCGTACACCAATTACACCAGTTCGTGGTTTAGACAGTCGCAGACAATCACAAGTAGGACGTGGATCAGTTAGAGGCATGAGGCCTGATGTCCCATTACATAACTGTAACCACTTCCAATTGCTCTTATGGTTTTGTCATTTCACAGATAAGTCTCAACATCACGACGACCGTTTGTATAAGGTGCTACCTGTACTAGACCATTTCAATTATGAGGGTCCATATTTACTATCGAGGAAAGGATTTGTGCATTGACGAGTCCATGGTACTTTGGCGTGGCAGACCCCTGTTTCGGCAATATATTAAAAATAAACATCACAAGTATGGAATCAAACTCTTTGAACTTTGTGAATCTAGAGGTATTGTGCTGAAATTTCACATTTACTCGGGAACTGGCCTTGAAGATAAGGCCGGACTGGGACAGGCTGCTGCCGTTGTACTTAAGCTATTAGATGATTACCTGGAAAAAGGGCATGCTGTGTACACTGATAATTATTACAATTCTGTGAGTCTGGTGAAAAAACTGACTGACAGATCAGCGTACACATGTGGAACACTCCGATTTGACCGTAAAGAAAATCCAAAACATGTGGTTCATAAAAAGCTAAAGAAGGCTAAATATGTATGGAAACAATCAGACTCTGTGGTAGTTTGTAAATGGAAGGACAAACAGGATGTACTCACAATAAGCAACATGCTCCAAATGTTCCAAATTGGAATAACACAATTTCGAGCAAACCAAATATTGTGCGAGACTACAAGCATGGGATGTCTAACATAGACAGATCGGATCAGATGCTGTCATACTATTCAGCTCTGCGCAAGACAATACGATGGTATAAGATTGCCTTTCACATCATTGAGATATGTCTTTTGAACGCTCACATCATGTACAATGAAAACAGCATGGAACAAATGAATCTATTGAAATCTCGCGAACATGTAACAATTCATCTGCTCGGTGATGCTATGCTGGATCTCCAAGGGCAAGAGCGATGTGCACCAGAGCTCTAACAGTTGAGGCGTTTCATTACCTTTCCTGTTTGCCACCAAGATAAAGGAAAGAGAGGCCAACAAAGCCATGTTGTGTTTGCTCAAAGGCTGGTAAGAGGCGAGAATTGCGCTATGTTTGTTGTGTTTGTTCAGAGAATCCAGCACTCTGTGTAGACAAATGTTTTACGAAATATCACGTGCCTCAACAATAGACAGAAAAGGACAACAAGGTAACATTATCATATATGTGCTGACATTATACATTCAAGCATTTTATTGGTGCGCAAAAAATTGATAAATGCTATTGATTATTGATCCAGACCTGATCAATGCGTCTTGCAGATAATGAAGAATGATGACAGTTCACATAGAATCATTAATTTTCATGTTGCAATGACATACCCATTGGTTTTAGTTGATTTGAAGTAATTGTGTGAGACTATAACACTGGCATGTAAAAATGTCACTTTTTCACACTCTTGTCAAACCTTCAAATTTTGCCGATTTTTATACGAGGGATCATTTTTTTTTCTAAAATAATATAATCTTTTCATTATGCATTTTACATGGATTCAAGTTCTCCAGACTGCCAGTACATTGTTTGTAGCATTAGCAAGTATGCCAGCATATTTGGTTTACAATATCACAGCCATTCATTTACTACGAGTATACTCATAGTGGCAGATTCTGGTACAACCATAGCTGTGACTATACTCGTATTTGGCAGCCAACGTGTTACTTTCCTCTTAATTACACGAGTTGGAAGCCGTGTCTGAATCTCGGTCAGGTTGTCCTTGGACTCCATCAAGTCTTTCTTGACGCCACTCAAGATCTTCATTTCTGAAGGGAAGATTCACCTGACTGCGAGGGCAGAGGTTCTCGAATAATCTAATCAATAGCATCCTTCTGCGGCTTCTAGAGGCTTTAACTGCAAAAACACTTCGCCAAGTTAGGCACACATAGAAGGACTGCCTCTGGACGACTGCAGAGAACATTGGATCAACCAGGCAGTGGGCACTAAATGTCGATTGAAGAGATTCTTTCCGCCCATACCAAAGCCCCCTGGTTGTCCAACTTCACGATACAGATAAAAGACCTCTGGTCTATTCAGCAAGTTTTTGTAGCAAACATCACAAATGATGCATTGCTCGGCATCAACTTCATGAAGAACTGTGGAGCCATAGTACATTGCTCCCGCAAAAAATGTGAACTGATGGATGCTGAGTCACCCTTGGTGAACGTTCTGCACTTTATATAAACGAAATCTAGGATTTCTTTTTTCACGAGAGAGTTGATACTTACCTCCCTAATACTTTTGATATTGCTAAATATCGGCTTTCACTCAATAAAACACTCAGATTAAAAACAGTTAGGTGCCCCTACTGGGCAGGGAGTCAGAGGTAGTCCGGCGGATGCTCGCCCCACCACCGCGCATGCGCCGACTACTACTTCCTCTAGCTCATTTATTGGCTAACACATGCAACTACCAAGAGCCTGAAGACCGAGCCTCTGTGGGGCGGAGAGGCCGGGTCAGTATCTAGGGAGGTAAGTATCAACTCTCTCGTGAAAAAAGAAATCCTAGATTTCGTTTATTTCACATCAAGAGTATACTTACCTCCCTAATACTTTTGATATTGCCAGAATTCGAAAGTGAATCTGGTGGGAGGGAGGCGAGGTCAAAAGACCAGCTCTTCCCTATACGCTTTCAAGCGTTTTAAGGCACTTATGACGTCTGAAACTGTGTGAAAACACAGTCAGGATTTGATAAACCATCGGATAACACAACCGATGCCTGAGAGATGACCGATTTGTCATATGCGCTCCCCCCCCTCCCTTGGGAGGAAGATTAAATGACCTCAATGTCCTACACGCTCTCTTCGTACTAGTGCTAAGTACTATAGGACAGAGACGAAAAGGCTCCATTTTCGTATACTCTCTATAAAGAACCACAACCCACATAAACCATCACCATATTAATAACACTGGGTAACGTGACAATACAAACAATGAACAACACATGAACAAGACTGACCTTGTTGTCCTAGGAAGCTGTCATCATGAATCCAGTAGAGAAGGATGATACAGTCCCGACAAGTGGTTGTCACCGTCGCTGAATGGCGAAGTATATAAGCAATGCGGAGGCACTCTTCACAAACATAAAGCGGTTATTGTTTCAAAATCGACAAGGCGAGAGGGTTAGAGGTGTCACGGAGGTAATGGTCTGTAAAACTAGACTCACAGTGCCACTGAGCCACTGACATAATATCATCCACAGGGACCCCATTAAAAAGGGCAGTGGATGTCACGACACCGCGGACACTGTGAGCCTTGGCCACGTCAACCTGTCGCCCGGTGGCGGATTTGTGACAAAATTGAATACATTCCACAATCCACCTAGAAATGGTGTCCTTAGACGCCCTACCATGGGGTTCAATATATGACAACCATAACGCTGACTGGTCGGTACGCCACTCCGAAGTACGCTGTTTGTACCGGAGCAGCGCCCGTACGGGGCACCATACTTTAGAATTAGGATCATATCTAGTTAAAGATGGCAAAAAAATAGGTTGACCTGGATATTTCAATGACTGATTTTTAGACAAGAAATTAATCCTAGGTAGAAGCTTAAGGCCTTCCCCTGTAACCACAAAACGGTCAACCTCGGCTGATAAGGCGTGAATTTCACTCCTACGCCTAGCCGAGGCCGCAGCAATTAAAAATACAGTTTTAAGAGTTAACATTTTCATAGAAATGGAACTAAGTGGTTCAAAAGGCTTATCACCTAGTACCTGGAGCACCAGTGATAAACTCCAAGACGGAATCAGTGGAGGATTCCTTGGTCTTAGATTGCCCATGCCTTTAATTAATACATTTAATGTACTTACTTCATCACTCCCCCTATTAGCCAAGCAAGGAATAACAGTCATTAAAGCTGACTTATAACCAGCAATAGAGTTAGGCTTGAGGCTATAGGCATCATATAGGTGACAGAGGAAATCAGCCACTACCTGAATAGATGATTCCATTGGATCAATACATCTTTTTGAGCACCATTCTGCAAATCTGTTGATTTTATAATTATATGCTCTGGAGGTTGACCCCCTCCTGGCTTTGGCCATAAACATGGCCGCTTGCTCAGAAAAGCCCTCCTTAATTCTAGATTCCTTGACAACATCCACGCAGTCAATCGGAACATTGACGGATTGTCGTGAAGGGCCTTGCCCTGGAAGATAAGGTTGTCCATCAGAGGCAGCGGAACCGGATTGCAGACCAGAAGGTCCAGCAGATCCGTATACCACGATCGGCTTGGCCAATCCGGGGCGATCAGAAGCACTTGGCACTCCTGCTGCCTGATTTTCTGAAGCACCTTTGGAATCAGGATTGCTGGGGGGAATGCGTATGCATACATTCCCTCCCAGCTGATAGCTAACGCATCTGTTGCGAAAGCGCTCGGGTCTGGAATCGGAGAGACGTACGTCGTCATCTTCGCATTCTTCTTCATTGCGAACAAATCTATGTTGGGTTTCCCCCAATGGTCGAACAGACGATCCGCCACACATTGATTTAGTTGCCATTCCGTGGGTAAAACACTCATCCTTCGGCTCAATGAGTCTGCTAGCAGATTTAACCTCCCCGGAATATGAACTGCTTTCAAGGTGATCCCATGATCCAGGCACCAACAAAGCAGTCCCCATGTCATCATACAGAGACTGGGCGACTTCGTTCCGCCCTGGCGGTTTATGTAAGTCACTACTGTTGAGTTGTCTGAACGAATTAGAACAATCTTGCCCTGAACTTTCTGTAAGAAATGTTCCAGGCCCAGGACTACTGCTCTTAGCTCTAGTAGATTGATATGTTCCTTGGACTGATCCAGATCCCAAAGCCCTGATACTGTGGACTCTTCCAGACAAGCTCCCCACCCCTCCATCGATGCATCTGTATACACAGTCACCTGAGGGTGGGGAGGGGTTAGCAAAACCCCCAGCAAGAGATTCTCTGTATTCAACCACCATTGCAGGTGGTGAATCAGAGGCGCCAACACCGGCACGTTCGAGTCCAGCGAACCTGAACTCTGGGTCCACTGTGTCATGAGAAACAACTGGATCGGACGCCTGCGCAAGGCGGCCTGTGGAATGACTGGTTCCAAAGAAACCATCAAGCCCAGCATTCTCAAGTAAACCCGTGCCAGGACATGACGACTGTCGCACACCGACTGAATTACCGAGATGAGTACTTGAACCCTCTCCTGAGTGGGGTACACATACCCCGTCTCCAGATCGAAGAACATGCCCAGGTAAACAAACTTCTGGGATGGAGTTAGCTCTGATTTCGGGAAATTGATCATCCAGCCCAAGTCCGAGAGAGTTTTCAAAACAATCTCCAGATTGGCTGACAACGATTCCCGGGTGTGTGCTTTCAATAGCCAGTCGTCTATGTACGTGTGGACTGCTATGCTTCTCCTGCGGAGGTATGCAGTGATCGCGAGAACCACACGGGTGAAGACCCGAGGAGCCGTGGAAATTCCGAAGGGTAACACCCTGAATTCCCACCGCCGGCCCTGAAATGCAAATCTCAGGAATCGACGGAAACTCCTCTCTATGGGAATGTGGAAATAAGCATCCTTCAAATCTATCGACGCTGTCCACATCCCTCGCTCTAACCCCGCCAACACCGAGCGCACAGTCTCCATCTTGAAACTGGGTGTCTCGATGAACTTGTTCAACGGCTTGAGGTTGAGAATCGGCCTCCACCCTCCGGTGTTTTTTGTTACTAAGAACAGGGTTGAATAGAAGCCCGGGCACCTCTGTGCCGGCTGAATGGCTTCTTTTAGTATGAGGGAATTTATTTCCTCCTCTATACACAACCTCTGATCCGGATCCCGTGGAATGGGAGTCCAGATCGGCGCGAGAGACAGTCGCGATGGCGGGCCTGTCACCCAGTCGGGACGATACCCGACCGAAAGCCATCGCAAGACTAAACGGTCCTGAGTCAACCGCTTCCACTCTGGCAAGCGGGCGGCCAAACGGCCGCCCACCGGTCCACCTAGGGATAGAGGTGGACATAAGGAGGGCCAGAGTGGCACTGTTCTCTCGGCCTGAAACACCGGAGTGGTTCCCACCGCGGTAACCAGGCCATCAGGCCCGATTACCGCGACCAGATCCCCGCGCGCCCCGCCCAGCGCCGCGCGCACCACGGTGCACGGGCTGCTGTCTGGCTGGGTGCGGCTGGGGAGCCTGCGCCCCCCTCACTGCTGGCCGAATCGCCCGTGGCCTAGGCCTACGTTGCGACGGTGGCTGGCCCCTGACCTGGCCAGCACCACCTCGAGCCTGCAGAGGACGATACGCAGGGGGTGCCGCGCGAACACGCTCCCGCCGGAGCACCTCAAATTGTTCCCGCAGCGCCCTCTGGTTATTAACCAGAGTGACCGTCTCCTGGAGGTGCCTGCATCCCTCACCTCCAAAGAGACCAGGACCTGTCATAGGCGTCCGCAGCAGCCTATTATACAGGTCCTGGGACGGGCACAGATTGTCAAGCGCAAACGTGCGCCTCGCCCGGACACTTCTGGTTACCGCCCGCGTCAAACAGTCCAAAGCCAGGTTGATACCATCCTGAATGGCTCTCTGGACTGTCACCGGGCTAGGTTGGCGTGATGCGGAAGCCGCTACCACCCCTTGTAGCAGCTGGGAAACGTGGGATAGAGCGGCAATCGACGCTCTCCCACTCTCCTCCGCATCCCGCAGCGCGGCATTTGCCGAACGCAACGCGTTCGAGCACAAGACTCCCGTGTCAGAACGGGAGCCCGGCCGCGCATCTTCGCCCAAAGCCGCGCGATCATCAACGCTCGGCTTTGGCACCACACCGTACTGCTGGTAATCCAGGGGCACGATGCGGCACCGCTTCGCCACCTCGCGAGGGGCCTTCGCGAGACGTCCATTCACCTTAATGGACGCCTCTGCCGCTTCGAACATGTCCACGACATGCTCAGCAAGCGGCAGAGATGGCATAGCGGTAGCCGCCGGCCTACCAGCTAACCACGGCCTATGGTCACGCTGGCTAGCCGGCAGCTCCACGGGTAGATCTGGCCGAACACTTACCAGCCACTGGCAAGCGTCCGACCAATCCTCCTCCGTGGCTAACTGCGAGCGCTCTACTAGACGAGGGCCTTCGTCTTCCTCCAGAGCACTCGCAGTTGATGTCGACGGCGGGTAAGCTGATACCCCTGGCAAGCCTGGAAAAGCATGCGGGCCCGAGAGAGCAGGCATGCTAAAATCCGCGGCTTGACCAGGAGCAGGCGCCGTGGCAGAGCGCGGGGTAAACACCGCTCTACCACGGGTCTGACCAGCACCAGCCATACCATCGGCAAGCCGAGGTATGCGGTATCCGTGGTCAACAGCACCGCCCGGGGACACCCTCTGGACCGTGAAATCTACTCCTGCGTGAGTAGAACCATGGAACACGTCGCCTGCATTCCCCGCGAGGGGTGCACAGACGTCGTATTCCATGGCCACGTCCTCAGAAGGCGACCCCAGCAGGAGATCCTCTTCTTCCTGGCCAGAAAGATTAGACTCCGGGTCAGCAAAGAAAGCTAACCCGGACTGGCCAGGAAAGGTGCCATAGGAGGGTTTGGCACCTTCGGCGCGCGGATACCCGGGGTCTGATGAGCAGACCGCGGGTCCCAGCAACAACCGTTGTCCACGGCCCCTCGGCGCGGCGCCATGCCTGCTGCCAGGGCCTTGGACTGCCCCCAACAAAGGGGCCACCTCTGAATCCACAACCGGACCGGACCTAAAGAGACCGGATTCAGAGGCGGGGATCACCTGCTCGTAAGCAGATGCCGAGGACAACAAAGGAGCTGGCCCAGGGAGCATGCCACGAAGCAACTCTGGGACCAGATCCTTTATTGTCCTCTGCATCTCTTGCAACATTTCGGACCTGAAGGCCTCCATATCCACCGCGGATGAGGCCTTCTTCTTACCCTTCTTACACACTTTCTCCTTCTTCTTCCTCTCTTCCTCCATTACCTTCTCCCTTGCCTGCAATGCGAGAAAATCAGACATTAATTCGCCCCCCCACAGCTTACATACGTCGCACTTCAGCAACGGTCCACAGAGACTGCAGCTGAAGCACAAGTGCGGGACGAAGCGGCTTTTAAGAAACCTCCCGCAGGACGGGCAACCAGGTCTCTGAAACAGGACAAAGGACAGGGACAATGAGCAAGATAGTTAAGGTTAGCAAACTCAAAACCAACTAAAAAGAGAGGACAGGATCATCAAGATCAGAAATCAAGAAGAACCAGCCATGGACAAAACGTTAATTGTTAATAAAAAGGCCAAGGCCGATTATGACGTCATCACTCTCGTGACCAAATTAATCGATCCGCAACAAGCACCAAGAGCAAGAACGAATTGTATAAGTAAACGGAACATTTCCGTTGAATTGGCATTTCGAGTACACAACAATCAGATATACAGAGATAACTCCTTCCAATTCTAGCATTGGCAAAAAGGGAAATTATCTCCCCTTTTGTTTACATTATAATTAGATACCTGATCCTTGTATAGACAAACCATCCAACGTGATGAACCGGAGAACTCCACCATAGTACGCCTCTACATTCTCTCCACCTCAGGGGAAGGAATTGGAGCAAGAGGGCAAAGTGAGAAGACCTTTATAACAGGCCTCCAACTCACTGAACATAGATCTTTTGGTTAGATAACCTAACAGTATTAGTAGGAAATGGAACCGTGGTGGAGAGAAAACATATCCTCTTGTGCCGAAAAGTCCACCAAAGCTTCTATGCGATACCTGTGGACAAAACACAAAGAGAAATGAGACATATGAAGCACCATGTTGTAAAAAACCAACATAATCAGGCGCTAATCACGGTAAGCGCGAGTCCCGGAAATACATTAAACCGGGACAAAACACGCTAGCATATCAAAGAATTCACCTGATAAAGCGATCCCGCTCCTTCTAAAGGCGAATCCTCCCTTTCCGACATGCTTCCACCAAAAAATAATCGTCAAACGTGAGCGAAAAACAAGGCAACGCGCAGAAAAGTATGAAAAACACAAAACCGCATGTAACCCTTTGCCAATAAATGAGCAAAGAGGAAGTAGTAGTCGGCGCATGCGCGGTGGTGGGGCGAGCATCCGCCGGACTACCTCTGACTCCCTGCCCAGTAGGGGCACCTAACTGTTTTTAATCTGAGTGTTTTATTGAGTGAAAGCCGATATTTAGCAATATCAAAAGTATTAGGGAGGTAAGTATACTCTTGATGTGAAAACACCTGTGCCCTCATTCTTTCTTGTACCGCCAGTCTTGACAACGGCGACAGAGAAATTCCTTGGGTTTCTGCTTTAAACCTGCACCCTTGAACATCCGACACTTTTGGAACCTAACAAATATTTTAGACTGATTGCCGAAAGCGCCTGCCCCGAAAAATAGTCAGCCTTCACGACCCTGACCACATCTCCTATAGAATTTTTAACACTGCTCAGACCATTATTTTAGAGGCCGGCCAAATCTGTGACCGTGTTTTCGAGATCAACGCCATCCATGACGATTGTTGCCCCCAGGTAGATTTCAGCCACCAGGTAGAGACTAGTCCCGGTTCCTGACTACACTCACACCTACAGGATGTATTTCTACATGTGACGGAAGGACTGAATGATGAACAGAGTTCTCAGGTTTACGAACTGCTGAGTGATCATGGAACAACTTCTCCAGTGGTGATTTGGACCTAGGCGAAACCCAGTACATCATAGCATCGATACGGGTAATCACCGCCTGGTCAATGAACCCATTCGTCGCCTCCCCATATGTAAGGAATAGGAAGCACATCAGCAGGTGACAGAGATGCTGCATTCTGGCATCATAGAACCATCCACCTCACATTGGGCCAGCTCCATCATTCTGGCAAACAAGAAAGACGACATCTTCCGCTTTTGTATCGACTATAGACGCCTGAATGACCGTAGCGTCAAGGACACCTAAGATTCCCTTGTTGGCGTCACCTGGTTCTGCACGCTGGACATAGCCAGCAGATACTGGCAGGAAGACAAAGAAAAAAACTGCCTTTGTCTGTCGTCACAGCATTTTCCAATTAAAAAAAATGTCTTACGCCTTTACAACACTCCTGGAACTTTTGAATTGCAAATTGCAATGGAAGACCTGTCTCTGTGACCTAGACAACGTAATCGTTTTCGGAACTACTTTCAATGATGCAGTGAATAATCTCCGCGATGTACTCGACTGTTTTGCCACCGCCAATCTAAAATTAAAACAAATAAGTGCCATCTGTTTCACGAGGAAGTAGAATTCCTCGGTCATGTTGTTTCCACCCATGGTGTCTCTACTCAACCTGTCAAAATCGCCGCTGTACCTGAATAGAATACCTGCCAATACTATCGCGTTTATGTACTCAAAATCAGCAAAATCGCCACACCCCTCTTCTAGCTCACTGAGAAAGACCGTCCCTTCCACCCCAGAGTTACCGCGAAGCCATCTTTGAATAACTACATGATTGTGCAAGAGATTTTGTGCTTGATCAAACACTGGAGCGAATAAAACCTCGCTCCTGTTCAAACGAGTCGCCAATGATGTGATGGAACCTCTTACAACCTCGAAACCGCTATATCCTTGTGTTTCAAGATTACTTTACCAAATGGACTGAATCTTTCGCCCTCCCAAACCAAGACGCTGCTACCATCGCCAATACGCTCGTCCACCATGTATCTTGCCCCTTTGGGATTCCTAGAGAATTACACTCCAACCAAGGCATCAATTTTGAAAGTCGGATATTCCAAGAACTTTGGCACCTGCTATGCATCGTAAAAACAGGGACTAAGCCCTTCCACCCTTGTAGTGACAGAATGGTAGAAAGATTTAAACGCACCCTTACGACTAGGGCTGCGCTGTTTGGCTTACACCCCATCGGTTTTGATATGACTTTTCATATTGGTTTTAACCGAATATTGGTTTTATAGGTGTCTTCTATCACGAAAAAGTTGAAATCCATTCTCTAAAACACTTAAAAATGATCGTGAATAACATGAAAATAAAAGTTTTATTTCCCGGTACAAATTCGTGCCGCCTTACACATATATACTTAATATAACCCCATGCCCATCATTGTGGGAGTGAACTTATTATCTGGGACCACCTAAATATTAGTTATGCTCTAATAACCATCGTTTATTACATCAAAATTAATATACAATTTGACATTTCATGTTGTCATGAAAAAATACAAATCATGTGATATTCGGATTTATTTCCGGTATTCAGAGCATGTACTCCTCTCCGACTCACAGGCTGCGGTTTGGACTCGGAACACGCAAATTACTATATACACAATACAGACTTAGTACTATACTTTAGATTCGATCCAAGTTTCATACAAGAAGTTGGGATCACTCAGTTATCACGTGCTGGTGTATGAAATCTTGCGAGAATATGAATGTGTGTCGTCAAGCAAACTCTTCCATGAATACTTCACCAATTATTTACAAATATATATCAGAATTATTTTCTAAATAGATCGATCGCATGACCCAGTTGTTATTATTAGCCTGTTAGATTCACATGCTAGTCGAAGAGTTTGTTTTAGCCACAATGGGGCGAAAAAATATATTCCGCTTTCAACTGTCTATCAAGGGTGTGTCAGATATTTAACGTCATGTGTGTACTGTGTATAACCATTCATTGTGGTAAAGATCATAAAGTATCAGTCACGACGTGATTAAATAAACAGTGATCATTCGTAGGGAGAAAACTTTCTTCATATAGCGATTGGATAATTTTGTCATGCTAGCCAATGAGAAAACAGGAATGGAATGATCAGCAAAAGCGGCTGAAACGATAGATATATTTGTCGCTGGTTAGTATCCTTTATCACAGGCATTTTTATTATACATAAAATAGGGAAATATGTGGTACTGGGATGGGTGGACGGAAATTTGAAGACCTGTGCTTTCATTTTAACAATGCTGATACTAAAAACCAAAAATATGTTCATATTCGGTTTTTCAATATTTATATTTTATAAGCGGTTTTGCATTCGCCAGTGCGTGATATCGGTTTTAAATATTGTATCGTTATATTGCGCAGCCCTACTTACGACCATGCTAACCAAAGAAATGTAACGGCACTGCCGCGATTGGGATTTATGTCTTCCCTACGTAGTGATGACATACCGCACTGTCGTTCATTCCAGTACCGGATTCACACCTGCACACATGATGCTGGGCCACAAACTCCTGCTACCCTTGAATGTTGTAATGCTACAGGCGCCCGGCTAACTGAATTCATCATCATTGTACGTAGAATTACTGTTTCAAATAATAGAAGCTGCGCACGAAAACACACTTTCCGCTTGTATAAGCTACAAAAGGCAGGTCACAATCATCGAGCATATGGCGACCCTAACACCATCGGCAGCCGCGTCTGGGTGAGCGATCTGACTCCATCTAGTCGAGCCATAAGTGGAAGGGACCCTACACTGACCTCCAATGAAACTCGGATGTTACGTATCATCTCTGTGCGCCAGATGGCAAGGAGGTTCTGCTCCATTTTGACCGCCTCAAACTTTGTGTAGAATAGAAGACCAAACCGCCCCAGGAACATGACCTCAGCGAGTATCAGACACCTACCATTCACCTACTGCCTCGGCTGGCACAGCACCCTCTACTATCTCTCCTGATGGGGAAGACAGTATGATCGAGGACACCCGCCCCGTGCTAATCGCGGGAACTACGCATTTCAGAAAACCATACTTGCGTAACCCTAGTCGGCTTCCCTTCGACATGTGATAAGCCTGTAAATAGTTGTAAACACAGCTCCAAACCTCATTTCACCCCGCCCTTGGATACAACACTCCCACCCGATGATGGTTCCCAGAACTGCACTGATGCCCCAGTTATTTATACAGTGCCGTTCCCTTGGCTTGACTGCTACCCCCACCTATGTGTTGAAGATGAGTATCACGCTCAGTGGTGGCACTCCTCCCCTTACCCCTGCTGTGCGTTGATCCTTTATCCGCTTGATTCTTCCCTTCCCCAATACCTCATCACATACACCACCTGCACACCCAATGCCCAACCCCTGGCACAGGCACACCCATGCCCTGTGACACACACAACCCTCCTCCTGTGAGAAGCAGGCTATGTATAGTTATGTTTTGATATATATGCTATTTTATGCATAAATGATGAGAATGACAAGCGACTCCAGCGTGGGATATTCCACTTGACGGAACGAGAGAAGTTCCGCCCGCCGGAAGAACTTAAAGAATAATGCAGTGGCTGGAGAGGTGAAGAAACAGACATCTCATACCTCCCAGACTTGGAGGCTAACGTTAATGTCTTGGCACAGCATTTAGTAATTCCACTTGGATCACGGCTGCTGAAACCATATCTTCCCAATCTAGGCCCAGATTTCCCGTACAACCATGACAGGCTGATTTGCTCCTTTGCGAGAGCAATTAGCGATGTTCCCTAGGCATGCACATTGCGGCTCCGCCCCTGACTCACATGTGATAATTGGAGACAAGGAGTTTTAGGAGCAAATCTTCTGCTGTATCAGATGATCACATATGTACTGATGGTTACAAACCTCAGAAATTTGGCCGGCCATCATATTCCTGGACGAAATCATCCCAGTAGGTCTGGGTATGTTTTACGAAACAACATGTTGACTGTTGACGGCTCCCTATCTGCCATCTGACACGTTTTCTCACTTGTGCAGCCACGCACAACCTGTGTCCTTGCTTCCTCCCGACTCAATAAACCCAAGAAATCCCCGTTTCTTAAATAATACAGGCACTATTGTTACCGGGATACTAAAAATGTCAGGATTATACGAGGTCGGCTTGATCATGTTATGTGCACTCCAACGACCTCTTTGAGTCGAGAATACCAGACTCGATGACGCTGCATTGTATATATTATAAATCAAGTGTGTGTATGTATATATATATATATATATATATATATATATATATATATATATATATATATATATATATATATATATATATATATATAAATATATATAAGCTTTAATTAAGGGGTCACTGTGATGGTGATGTTTGACCACAAATTCAATAGGGTTCCTCCGTCCCGCAAGCGCAACCTCCCTTCCATGGTTGGTAAATATCCCTTTAATATAACTTGCGTTATCGTCCGGAAACTTCAACATAATTCCTTTAATTTGGTCATATTGGGTTAGTGACCTTGACCTTTTGAGGCCAATTTTGGTAGGGTTCTTCAGACCACAAAGGGCAACTTTCCTCCCAAGTTTGGTAAAGATCCCTTCAATAGAACTCCAGTTATCATCCGGAAATGCAATATAATTTTCTTAATTGGGTCACTTCGGACCACCAAGCACAACCACAAAGTCAAGCTTGCTAAAAATCACGTCAGTTGAACTCGAGTTATCATCTGGAAACACACGATAATTTCCTTTATTAGGTTACTGACCGTGACCGTTAACCTTTTGACCGCAAAATCAATATGGTTCCTAGGACACCCAACCACGCTCCCATGGTTGGTAAATATCCCTTCACTATAACTTGAGTTATCATCCGGAAACTCAACATAATGCCCTTAATTCTATCATCATTGACCCCAAAATGAATAGGGTTCTAGGGATGGCAAGAGCTCCCTAATACTTGACGTTATTGATAATAGTTGTAGTAGAACTTGCGTTCTATCACAGAAATGAAAGCCTGAATGGACGAAAGAACAAAGCAAATGCTATAAATATATAGGGGGAGAGGCATAATAACTTTCTAGGTATCTTATTTATTGCTTCACAAATGATATCTAGGTGAAAGATCTTGCCTCATCCAGCTCGGTAAGCAACTCCAACAGTTAATTTTGTATTTGGAAACAGATTTACGGAGATCAGTAACATTACTGCTTTTATGATGTCTTACGAGATCTTGGGATTCAACGTAGATTTCATAAGAGCTACACTACCGCTTTACTCTTGTATGTAAGTACATTCCGGATAGTTTTTTAGAGCTTGATCCTTCCTAAAGGTTATGTAGACGTCATGTGAAAATCCTGTGCTTGATACTGATTTGTCTAACCATATTTCAGTCATACCACAAATCTGGTAATCAGTTTCTATGATGAAATCTGTACTGCACATTAAAATGATAAATGATTATGGGATACATGCTTTTTTGTTTACTGGATAAACATCTGTATGTTTTCAGATTCTGTGAACTTGGCCTTGAAGAATGCCCATTTACTGGTCAAGAGATGACTATTTCTGATAATTTACCACTGGAATGGCTGACTCCATAATTGAGAGTTACTCCAGTTGTAATTTAAAAAAAATAGTCATCTCTTGGCGTATAAATGGACATTCAAGATTTTCTTGAGCAAATATGAACTTATTAAAGTATGATGAATGTGTTACCAGATGAGCAAATCCTGGTGCCTTGATCTTGCACCTGTATGGCTTATTCGTTCCGTCAGACACCAGGTAGACACCAAACTCTCCCTGCAGACAAAAACAAAGCCATAAACATGTCTGCACATCTATGTGCTGCATGAATGTATGTGTATGAGCCTGTGCACACGTCAGCGATTGATTGACTGAATGCCTACCAGCATACATCGTGGTGCATGTATGTATGTGCATGAGCCTATGCACACGTCAGCGATTGATTGACTGGATGCCTACCTGTATGCATCGTGGTGCATGTATGTATGCGTTTCTGTGACCATGCGTGCATGCTGGTGTGTGTGTGAGCGTGCGTGCATACACGCATGCATCTTATGACATTGATAATTCATATTTTGTCTACCATTTGTATTCGAGCATTAGATGCTAATGTGTATTGGACACTTGCTCAATTTTGTCCCAAAACATCCCAAAAAACCGTATACCAATATATAGGCAGCATAGAATATATGCTGGTAACAAGTACAGTATTCCGCATTCTGCATATTAGTAGCCTAGGCTTCTATTAGGACAAGGTGTTCAATTTCCTAACAAAATAATTAAATGTATACTTAAAAAAACCCTGAAATCCATTCTCTAAAATGGTTAAAACTCATAGACAGTAACACGAAAATTGAATGCAATTTCATTGTATAACTATTCTTAGCACCGTACCACTATGTTTAATGTAAGCCACAAAAACATCATTGCAGAAATGAAATTATTAAATGGAACCACCTAAATATTGCGCATCGTTCAATAAAATCATTTATTACATCAAAATCAATGCTAAATTTGACATAAGATGTTGTCTCCAAAATATCATGTGATATCTATTAGGAATGCCAGGCCGACCATCTCTCCTAATTTATCGGAAAGAATGTGCTCGTAACTCAAACTCTATTTATGTTAATGAGTCTGCATATTGGGCATTCACAGAAGCTTTGGAACCGGCTTACATTCGTCGTGTATAGGCCAGTTTGTGCGAGTGACCGAATATACAACTCCCAACAAATTTAAGCGGGTACAACTCTGGTTTCGTTTAAATACTTGTGGACTCCGTCTGATCTCTGTTTAACTCACTCTTTTAACGACACGCTCGACTGCCGATTTTAAAATTGATAATTTGCTGGTCGAACGCATTAATAATCAGGACAATCCAGATTGAAAATAGCGCACTCCAATGTCAAATGCCGGATTATAGTTTGAGAGTCGAGCACATACTCTGATGGCATGGCCGATATTCACGTGAATTATACTACATCAATAAACAAGAGGCCCGCATGGCTTGTCAATCACCAGGAATATTAAAATTTGAAATGCTTTGTATGCTGGAACCCATTGGTGCCTAAGGCATCAATGTTTGTCAGACAAATTTGTTTTAAAATATTCAACATATTTTGAAAATGGTTGGCTTTAAATTGATATTCTAAAATTATACCTGTACAAATTCTGAATACAAGGCATATCAGTAAACTGATGTATGCTCCCCCGAAGGCATACTCCCTAGGGACACTGTATAAACTATGGTTCAGACAAAAATTCTCTGTAATGTTCAGTGAACCATGAAAAGTAGGTCAAAAGTAGGCCACACATACCAAGTTTCATGATCGTACATATAAGTCTTGAAACTATGGCTTGTACACTGTAATGTTCAGTGAACTGCGTAAAGTAGGTCAAAAGCTGGTCATGCTGACCTACTTTCCATAGACTGCACACTTCCTCCCTAAGATGCATCCATATATCAAGTTTAGTTCCTGTATACCAAAAACTTTTGAAACTACAGCCTGGACAAAAATGTTCGATAATATTAAATGAACCGCGAAAAGCAGGTCAAAAGTTGTCATGCTGACCTACTTTTTACACACTGCACATCTGCTATTTTTAATATTGTATAACATTATGTGCTATTGTGCTATTAGATTTCATGGTCATACCGAATTTTGTTATTAAAGTATTCAAATTTAAGAAATATCGCATTTTATTTATTTAGTTATTTATTGTGTTCGCCAGCCATTAATAAGGTTCGGTTAGAGATAAAAATTTGTGTACTTTGATACTGTTTCATATTGGCCCAAATATAGCGATTTCAATATTGGTCCCCTGCGCCATTGGCCAACAGCCGTGCCGATATCAAACTCGATATTGGTCCCCTGCGCCGTTGGGCAACAGGCGGGCCGATATCAAATTCGATATTGGTCCCTTGCGCCACTGGCCAATGGGTGCACTAATATCAAATTCTATATTGGTCCCTGTGCCATTGGCCAACATACATGCCAATATCTAATTTGTTATTGGGCTTGCGTCGTTGAGCAATGGGGGCGTCTATATCAAATTCGATATTGGTCCCTGCCAACGGCGCAAATTCGATATTTTGGTGAAAAGTACTGAAAAATTAAAAAAAAAAAAGTTTTCAAAATGCCCACCAAGTGCACATTTTAGTAAAAAAAAAATACCAGTTTTCATTTTTTGCAGAAATGAACGTAGGATGCCAAACGGTAAAACATTTTTCAAAATTGCTGCAAAAATTTATTTTGCTCTAATCGACTTGAAACGTGGTGATCTAATAGGCCGTATATAGACTTTCATATCACTTTTAAAGAGGCTCAATCCAATAGTTTTCATGAAATCAATTTTTCCGTGCCACATATCCGCATAGTAAACATATGGAAGCAATGTTTTTATTCCGATTCTCTTCAAACCCGGTCAGATTCTAGAACATTTTGAGATCTAACTAATTTCCAATGAAAATTTTAATCTCCCTTGGGGCCAGAGTCATGTTTGGCATAATTAATCTCCCTTTCATCATATACCTTTGTTATTTTATCTTTTAGGGTCAAGGTAACCTTTTAGTGGTCAACACTATCTGCACCCATGAAGAAGCAAATTATATAATGCTGTTGTGCGCAGAACTTAAACAACTATAATAATTTAAATGTAATAAAATCACCATATGTTAAGATTTATTGTGTTTCCTTACGTCTAGACACACAAGATAAGCCACTAGCACTACACAATTTTAACAGTTTTATTTTTAACCATTTTAGTGTGACTATGCACCTTTAATAGACAGAAGTTATCTAATAATAGGAGCCATCATGACTGATTTCAGGAAAGCCTTCAATCTATTAATTCTCCCACAATATTTTGTTACAAACACTTGCCCTATAGAAATATGAAGATCAATCATTAAAATAGATGTCTTCATAGGATAGAAAACAGTATGTTTCAGTTACTACAAAGACATCTGACCATCTGTCTGTCAACATTGGAGTGCGACAAGGATCAATGTTAGGTACTCTTCTATTTATCCTTTATATTAATGAACTTCCCCTGAATACTAATAGTAATGTAGATATGTATACCGATGACACTACTATGCATGCTAATAACCCAAATTTAAACAAAATTCAAGATCAAACTAATGTTACTGAGAAGAAAACAGACGCTAACAAGAACGACAATCAGAGATTGCTAAAGAATGCCCACCCATTCCATAAAGCACAACCTCCCACCCAAGATTAGTCACCATGACCTTGAACCTTGACGCCAAAATCGATGGGGTTCTGCAGACCACCGATGACAAGCTCCCACACCACATTGGTAACGATCCCTTCAATAGTGACGCCAAAATCGATACATATGGGATACATGCGTTTAGGTTTACTGGATAAACATCTGTATGTTTTCAGATTCTGTGAACTTGACCTTGAAGAATGCCCATTTACCGGTCAAGAGATGACTATTTCTGATAATTTACTACTGGAATGCTGACTCAATAATCGCCAGTGGCTGGCGGCCATCTTTGATTTTGGATCTTTGTCGATTTTGATAGGTTTCTTCCCCAGACCTAGTCCACCGGTGGCCATCTTTGATTTTGGATCATTGTCGATTTCGATAGGTTTCCTCTCCAGAACTAGTCCAACCACCCTATGAAGTTCTCTCAACTTCTGCTCAAAAACACATTGTCATCTTCAACTTCCAAAATTCAAGACTGATTATGGAAAAGCTACATATACACAGCAGTCAAACATTGGAACACACTACCTCAAAGCCTACACAATCCGAAACTATGTTCTCACATAACATACAAAAGCATTATAATTCAGGCTAAGCTCACATACACAAGCAATACAATTCTTTAGTACATATATGTGTATCAGTATGAGTAACACTGTTCAGAATCTGTAATATGCAATAAGTACCGTAGTTTCGCGACTAAGGGCCGCCCTCGAATATAGGTCGCAGGCCCAAATTCCTCCCCAAAAACTGTTGTATTCAAGCATAAGACGATATGAAATTTAGAAACGTGTACCTTTAAAAACTTTTAAAAAATCGAAAATCGGTATAAAAAATTACCATCACTCAGCACTATGTTTAATGTATGCCTAAAAATATCATGGTGGAAGAGAAATGATTAACTAGGACCGTGTAAATATAGCCTATCTTCAACAAAGATCATTCATTACATTAAAATCAATCTAATTTTGACATAAAACGTCGCCTCGAAAACATAGAAATCACATGACATTAGGAATGTGGTAAGATAGTCACCAGTTGTAATGCTGACCAACATCAGATGATCCAAAAATGGAATCAAGTACGACAAAAATTGCTTGAAAGTCTGAGAATTAGAATGAGACAGACCACTTCTTATGTTGGCTAGCCGCTGGCTCTTTGGCGATTGGAGACGCTGTGTGATCCTATGTGCTAACAGGAGTTGGTTATCTGGCGAGCCGCTGGCTCTTTTGCGATTGGAGACGCTGTGTGTGATCTTATGCGCTAACGGGAATCTTATGCGCTAATGCCAGTTTATCAAATGGGTACGGGAACATTCAGTTCCTATCGCGCTATGATAATATATAGCAATTTCTGAGTACAGAATCTTTATATCCGAGCACTCGATCTAAATAAAGATCTTTTGCGATTGGAGGTGAATCATGTGATTTATGTTTTCTCGACGCCATTTTATGTCAAATTCTGGATAAAATTTATGTAATAAGTGATATTAATTAAAGAATAAGCAATATTTACACCCCCAAGTTAATAATTTCACTTCCGTGTGATGTTTATTGAGTGTACATTAAACAGTCATCAAGTGGCGAGAATTTTCTAGTGCAAAATTTAGTTCAATTTCCGTGGTATAATTTTTAACCTTTTAAGAAAAATTTAGACCAAAAAATGTGCTCAGAGAATGTGCTCCATTATAAGACCTTCCTAGACCATGTAATTTGACCCAAAAAATGTGCCCTTTTGTCAAATTTTTACTGTAGTAGAATATTGAAATTCACAAATAAAAACAAGCATATAAGACTTCACATACATACAGAATTGCCAACTCCCCATGTATACACAAAGACTTCCACAACAAATTGACAATCTCCTTATGTACTAGGCGTATCCCATGGGACACATCCCAGCTGATCATATTTACACTGCCACGCATGCATCATCCCGTGATGCGGGTATACCGAGCCACCAAATGGCGTTAACGCTACAGCTGACTGGTATTGACATTTACATGACGCTATCGGTACCGGTACCATAGACAAATACCGCAGTATCAGGGTTTACCGTCATCTGAGAGTGATGACAATAAATGCCACAAAATTAGAACGACTGTCTTCACTTCCTTTTCACCTCCACTTCCAATCAACAGTTAAAATAGGTAAAACTAGAGAACATTTACTGAAGTAACCGTAAATCTGCGATGACTGGACATTAAGGATTATTGTAAGGTCTCTTCTTATATGACCATTGAACACATCTGGTACCATCCGATAAAAGGTTCAGGTGCAGTCGCTGTTCAAAGAGCCATAGTTGAAATTCCCATAGGTTTACATTGGGAATGGAAAAGGTAATTTCTCGAAAACTGATAGCATTGACCACTAAAAGGTCACCTTGACCCTAAAGGATAAAATAACATGTCTTCTAACAATCTCCTTAAAGGTGTATGATGAAAAGGAAATTACTTATGACAAACATGAAAATTTTGCCCCGCGAATGACATTTGCTTTATATTCCTCCGTCATCAGGGTGCTTTTCATGATATCCTACAGATTTATTAGCGTTCAGATTTTTAAGTTGATCATATACATAATCTATAGTTGTACCCCTACCTACTAGGTAACCTAAAGTACTACAGTTGTACAACAAAATTCTAGTAGATGATGTGATGTACCTTTGGAGCCTCCACAGCGGTGTACGTGGCTCCTGGTGGAACTTGGAATCCCTCGGAGAACAGCTTAAAGTGGTGTATCAGAGCTTCCATGGATTCCTACAACACATAACAATTTCTTTATAGAGACATGGCAGGTGATATTTTAATATAACCTACACGTACAAAATATGCCTTCTGGGTCAACAAGATGTTGCTTCTTAAAACTGCTCAAAGGACTTTAATCTTCCGCTCTTAGTCCCTGATCATATTCACAAAGTTTCAGCCCTTGTGGCTGCAAAAAAGGCCTTTAGTGGCAGCCCTTAATCCACCCCGATCATATTTAGTCTGTGATCATATTTCCAAAGTTTCAGCCCTTGTAGCGCCAAAAGAACCGGACTTTAATGACCCTTAGTCTGTGATGACATTTCTAAGGTTTTGGCCCTTGTGGCTCTAAAAACAGGCTCTCTCAAGCAGACCTGTGTAAAGATAAAGAAAAATTACTGCTACTCAAATACAGGACCTCTCATCCACACCAATATAATTTCCTCAAATTGCGTCAACATGACCTTCAACCTTTTGATGCTAAATTCAGTTGGGATCATTGGACAAGTAACCGCAACATCCTACCAAAACTTGATAAAAACACTTCAGCAGAATTTCAGTTATTGTCCTGAAATGCATCACAATTTCTGGCTCTGAATTTCTACTAACTAATCTGAAAGAAGAACCATAAATTATGATGCATTTCTAATATGTAACACAATGCCCGTAATAACGTCATATTGGGTCGCCATGACCTTGACCATTGAGTACAAGTTTGGTGAGGATTCTTCCAATAGAATAAAACAAGAGGCCCAAGGGACTGCAGGGCTTTAGATTTACCTCATTTGGGCACAACACCAATCTGGTCCGGGATCCATCAATGCTCCTAGAAACTAGAAAATTTTGAAATCTGAGATTGATTTTGAGCCATTTTAGTTTTAATAGCACTATAAGACCTCCGAATGGCCATAAAATGTCACAGCATCCATCTGAATGGCCATAAAATGTCACAGCATCCATCTATGAGTATTTAATTGACTGTACATCAGTTAATTAGTGTTCATAGCAGCCAGTAAGATTTTAATTTGGGCTCACTAATATGGGCAGATTTCATTTGGCCATGACAGTCTAAGGGGTAATCTAAAGCCCTGGACTGTGACGCTCACCTTGAACATTAGCATTTCAGAATCCAAAATACTGAATGGTATTTGTGGAGACTATCACCATGGGGTACTTCCAGCCAAAACAATCCAAGATGGTCGCCGGAAAAATGGACCAATCAAGATTCTGTATAAAACTTCTGAAGCATACTATGCTAGGGTTCTTACATCCAAGTTTGATTGAAATCGGCCCAGTGGTTATCGAGCAGTAGGCTTTTAAGTGATTTCCAGAAATTATCAGAAAATCCAAGATGGTTGCCGGAAAAACAAGTTTTGAAACCTAGCAGCCTAGTATCCTTCCAGCCAAGTCTGGTTGAAATTGCTTAAGCAGTTAATGAGTAGCATTTTAAATGATTTCCTGCCATTTTTTTTGGAAAATTCAAGGCCGTCAGAAAAATGGACCAATAAAAATTCTGTATAGAATTTTGACGGATACCATGCTTGGGTTCTTTCATCTAAGTTTGATTGAAATCGGCCCAGTGGTTATCGAGTAGGCTTTTAAGCGATTTGTAGAAATTGTCAGAAAATCTAAGAGGGTCGATGGAAAAATTGAACAATCAAAATTCTGTATACAACTACTGAAACATACCAGCGTACTATCCCCCAAGCTAAGCCTGGTTGGAATTGTCTAAGTAGTTAATGATGAGTAGCGTTTTAAACGATTCCACACAATTTTCCAGAAAATTGAAGATGGGCGGCCTACGTGCATAGGATCATTCATGCCAAATTAATTTGAAATCTGCCTAGGGGTTAATGAAGAGTAGCGTTTTTAAGCAAAGGTTGACGGCCAGACAACGGATGGACGGATGGACAGTCGCCATGGCATAAGCTTACTTGGCCATTCTGGCCAGGTGAGTTAACAAGAAGCCCAAGGGCCTGTGACACTCACCTGGACCATTAACATTTGAACCATTTGCATTTAAATAGACATGATGGATAATTTTTGGAAAATCCAAGATGGCCACCAAAACAAGAGGCCCAAGGGCCTGTGGCGCGCACCTGGACCATTGGCATTTAAAACATTTGCATTTAAATAGACATGACGGATGATTTTCGGAAAATCAAAGATGGCCACCAAAAAATTGACCAATAAAGACTTTCGTTTAATATGTTGAAGCCCACCGTCATAGGATTGTTCCACCTAAGTTTGGTTGAAATCGCGCTATTGATTGAAGTACTGTTTTTAAATGGCTCCAGAAAACTTCCAGAAAAATCAGAGATGGCTGCCAAAACATTGACTTATCAAAATTCTGAATAGAAGTTCTAGAGGCTACAACAATAGGATCCTTTCAGCCAAATTTGGTTGAAATTGCCCAAGCCATTAATGCATAGCATTTTATACAAACTCCCATTTTTCGGCAAATCCAAGATGGCCACCATCAAAATCAAGAGCTCCAAATTCTGTATACATGTTCTGAAGCGTACAAGCCTGGGGTTCTTCCAGCTGAGCTTGGTTGAAATCGGCCAAGTGGTTAATGATAAGTAGTCGTTTAACTGATTTCCTAAAATGTTCAGAAAATCAAAGACAGCCGCCGGAAAAATTGACCAATCAAAATTCTGTATACAAGTTTTGAAGACTACCGCCCTAGCCTAGGCTTGTTCCAACCAGTCTGATTGAATTTGCCCAAGCAGTCAATGAGTTCCGAATTCAAGATGGTCACCGAACAAATTGACGAACAAAAATTCTGTATACAGCTCTGAAGCATATCACTTTAGTGTCCTTCCAGCCACGTTTGCTTGAACTCATTCAAGCGGTTAATGAGTAGCCTTTTAACTGATTTACAAATATTTTCAGAAAATCCAAGATGGCCTCCTGAAAAATTGACCAATCAAAATTCTGTATATAAGTTCTGAAACCTACCAGCCTAGTATCCTTCCAGCCAAGTCTGGTTGAAATTGCTCAAGCAGTTAGAGTAGTAGCATTTTAAACGATTTCCCACCATTTTCCAGAAAATTCAAGATGGCCACAAAAAAATGGACCAATCAAAATTATGTGTACAAGATCTAAATCATACTATGCTAGGGTTCTCCCATCCAAGTTTGACTGAAATCAGCCCAGTGGTTCTTGAGGAGTAGGCTTTTAAGTGATTTCCAAAAATTTTAAGAAAATCTCAGATGGACGCTGGAAAAATTGACCAATCAAAATTCTGTATATAAGTTCTGAAGCCTACTGCCCTAGGGTCCTTCCAGCTAAGTTTGGTTGAAATTGCCCAAACGGTTAATGAGGAGTAGCATTTTAAAGAATTTCCCGCCATTTTTCAGAAAATTCAAGATGGCCACCGAAAAAATTGACCACTCAAAAACCTATCCCCATAGGATCATTCATGCCAAATTAATTTGAAATCCACTAAGTGGTTAATTAGTAGTGTTTTTAAGCAAAAGTTGACGGACGGGCGGATGGAGGGCGGACCGACGGCTGGTCACCATGCCATAAGCTCATGTGGCCATTCTGGCCACATGAGCTAAAAATAGACCAATCCAGATTCTCATTTGACATTTCAACATTCGGAATAAAATTTCTAGAGGCTACCACTATGGGATCCTTCCAACTAAATTTGTTTTAAATTGCCCAAGGGGTTAATGAGGAATAGCATGTTAAATGAATTCCCATTTTCCGGAAAATCCAAGATGGTCACCCCAAAAAAATCAAGCCGTCAAAATTCTGAAGTGTACCAGACTAGGGCCTGTCCAGCTGAGTTTGGTTGTAATCGGCCAAGCGGTTAATGAGTAGCCGATTTCCGAAAATTTTCGGAAAATCCAAGATGGCCACTCGAAAATTTGACTACCCTATTTCGCTTAATTGTAGCCTATGCTCTAATAGAAGCCTACCCCCTAATTTTGACATATGAGCTCCACTGGTTTCTTAGCAGTTTCAAAACGGCAAAACTCTGTATTAGAAGCCCACCCCCTAATTCAGCAGATTGTATGGGAAATTTTTTTTTAAGAGCAAATTTTTAAGAATAGCGTGTATAATAATAATAACAATTGTGTCACACAGGGTGTGTTTACTTCAGACCGATCTCTGCCCTGATACATTTCCGGCCCCTCTAGAAGTCAATGCAGGCCTCGGATTTGTAAATCTCGACCACCTATTAGATTAATACTAATAGTAGGCCATGTATGTTCAAGATATAAAAAAGTTTATTCCACACTCTTGTAGTCAAAATGCACGTAAAACAGTCTTGGCGTGATTAAATAGCTTCCTTATGAATATATTTTAAAACCAAATTTATGTACCAAACAAGCACGGGAGAAAATGTGCATCAATTTTGTAACGCCAATCAACATTAAATGATCCAAATTGAATTATTACGAATGACAATATAGCCGGCTTCTTAAGTTGGCGAGCCAGCGGCTCCTTTGTGATGGGAGGCGGCCTGTTCTCGCGAGATTTTATACGCTAACGGGAGTTTATCAAACGGGTACCCATTATTCAGATCAGTATAATACTCAGTTCCTATCGCGCAATGATAATATATAGAAATTCCCGAATTCCGAGTTCCCGATTCCAGAATATTTATATCCGAGTACTCGCTCTATAATAAACTCTTCAATTGGAGGCGAATCACATGATTTGTATTTTTTCGCCACACCATTTTATATCAAATTGTGGATTAATTTTGATTTAATAAACGACCTTTATTAAAGGATACGCAATATTTAGGTGCTCAAATCAAATAATTTCACTTCCCTGGTGAAATACATTAAACATAGGCGTAGGCAGTGGGAATTTTTTAGGGAGAAAATGCCTTATATTTCCGTGGTATCAGTTTTAGAACTTTTTTGGGAAAACTCTATAATATAAGTCCACCCCTTTTCTTAGAGATGTTGGGTTGGAAATTGAACACCTTTTGTCCTAATAGAAGCCTAGGCTTCAATTAAGCGAAATACGGTAATCAAAATTCTAAATACATGTTCTGAATCCTACCGCCATATGGTCCCTTCCAGCCAAATCTGATTTAAATCGTCTAAGCGGTTAATGAGGAGCAGCGTTTTAAAGGATTTCCCAACATTTTTTTGCAAAATTCAAGATGGCTGCCAGAAAAATGGACCAATAAAAATTCTGTATAAAGGTTCTGAAGCATACTAGGCTAGGTTGATTGAAATCGGCCCAGTGGTTATCGAGTAGACTTTTTAAGAGATTTCCATCAATTTTCCTAAAATCGAAGATGGGCGCCGAAAAAATGGACCAATCAAAATTCTGTATACAAGTTATGAAACATCCCAGTAATATCCTCTCAGCGAAGTCTGGTTGAAATTGCCCAAGCAGTTAATGAGGAGTAGCGTTTTAAATGATTTCCCACAATTTTTTGGAAAATTCAAGATGGTGACCCAAAAAATTGACCAATCAAAGCTCTGTATACATGTTCTGAAGCATACCTCCATAGGGTCCATCCAGGCAAATTAGTTTGAAATCTGCCAAGCGGTAATGAGGAGTAGCATTTCTAAGCAAAAGTTGATGGACAGACGGACAAATGGATGGTTGCCATGGCATAAGCTCACTTGGCCATTCTCGCCAGGTGAGCTAAAAATCAAAGATGGGCGCCGGAAAAATTGACCAATCAAAATTCTGTATACAAGTTCTGAAACCTCCCACCATAGTATCCTTCCAGCCAAGTCTGGCTGAAATTGCCCAAGCGGTTAATGAAGAGTAGTGTTTTAAACACTTTCCCGTCATTTTCAGAAAATCCAAGATGGGCGGCAAAAAAATTGTCCAATCAAAATTCTGTATATAAGTGCTGAAGCATCCTACTCTAGGGTCATTCCCACTGTTTAATTGAAATCGGCCAAGTGGTTAATGAAGAGTATGCTTTTAACTGATTTCCAGAAATTTTAAGAAAACCTAAGATGGCCGCCGAAAAACTTGACCAATCAAACTTCTGTACATAAGGTCTGAACCCTACAACCCTAGGATCCTCCCATCCAAGTTTGATTAAAATTGGTCAAGAGGTTAATGAGCAGGCTTTAAAGAAAAAGTTGACGGACAGGCAACAGACAGACAGATGGACGGTCGCCATGTCATAAGCTCACGCTAATAATGTAATATGAGTCTAAATAGTTGGCTATCACCGGTTTTCACACCAATGACAACGATACCGTAATATTTTGACATTCGCTGTCAAATCTTTTTAGCGTTTCCATTTCGTGTAGCCTATAGCTATACCGTATTTATTATGGCTTTAGTTCTTCCACATAAACGCGCGAATCGGTTTGCTGTATGGCCAGGCGGCCGCCGTCTGCCGATACCTGGTCTGGTGTCATGCGGTGGGACTGGGTAGTCGGTCCTCGCGAACGTGTTCCTCGTTCTCTTCATTCCCTTCAGTCGCCGGGTCGGGGCATTCCAACGTGGTCAGGTTGCTGAAACGAAGGCCGTCCATGACCAGGGTTCATCCTGTGCAGCGCTTGGTTACTGCTGGTCTCGGGATTTGCGATGCTGTCCCATGATGCTTTCTCGGGGCTCTTCCTTAATCGTTTGCTGCCCAGAGTGGACAGCCGTCTCCTTGGAGATGTGTGGGTCTGGTCTGCCATTACCAACATGGTGGAGTGCTTGTACCAGACGAGTCCTGCTGGCTGGGCCCAGCTCGGTGGTGGATGCGTTGTCCTCTCCCTTGCCATGGGGGTCCGGAGGCGACAATCCGGAGTTAGAGGCAGGCATCTTGGTGGTGGTGCGGTGGTTGCAAGTAGAAGTCTTCTTTTTTCCTCAGGCAGAGCAGAGAAGGCTGGAACCGATGTATATGTTAGTGCCAGACATGTCGGCGGATCTCGAGGTGCCTGTAGTGGAGGTGGCGGCGGA
This sequence comes from Chaetoderma sp. LZ-2023a, assembly GCA_034401795.1. NCBI lineage: Eukaryota > Metazoa > Mollusca > Caudofoveata > Chaetodermatida > Chaetodermatidae > Chaetoderma > Chaetoderma sp. LZ-2023a. The sequence continues at coordinate 27,468,386 of CM067366.1, forward strand.
CGCAGTGGTAGTCGTGACGGCGGTGGCTGTGGCATCGGTGGTTCTGTCAGTGGTGGTGTTGATGGTGGCTTCTTCCGCGATGAGGGAGGCTAACCTCGATACGATGAGTGGTTCCTTCGAGGGAGGAATCTGGTTGAGTTGTCCTGCGGGATACGGGAGGTGCGTGCGGGTGGAGTGAGGGAGTTCACAGGTGGAAAAGGCTGATGGTGGCTTTTCCGGTCTTGTTTGAATGACTCTCTCAGGTGCTAGTGTTTGGGAGCGGGTGAGAGGTGAGTCGTGGGGCCGAACGTGTTCTAGTTTTATTCCAACGGCTCCGTGCGCAGTATTTTCCGTCAGCCGAAAGATGTGCAATGGGGGTGGCAAGTGGACCAATTTGCGCTCTTGTCGTCCTTGTTAAAACGTCACTCTAACTTCGAAGGTCGCCGGCCGAGAGGCGAGAGGGCCTGTCTGGTGGCAGGGGTACGGTCTCTCGGAAGCACGAATTCTTATGGGAAGGTAGCTGGGATATAAACGAAATCACGGATTTCTTTTTTCACGAGAGAGTTGATACTTACCTCCCTAATACTCTTTGACATTGCTAAATATCGGCTTTCACTCAATAAAACACTCAGATTAAAAAAGTTAGGTGCCCCTACTGGGCAGGGAGTCAGAGTGCAGTCCGGCGGATGCCAGCCCCACCACCGCGCATGCGCAGACTAGCACTTCCTCTGACTAATTTATTGGCTGACACACATGCAACTATTAAGAGCCTGAAGACCGAGCCTCTGTGGAGTGGAGAGGCCGGGTCCGTATTAGGGAGATAAGTATCAACTCTCTCGTGAAAAAAGAAATCCGTGATTTCGTTTATTTCACTTCAAGAGTATACTTACCTCCCTAATACTCTTTGATATTGCCAGAATTTCGACAGGGAATTCGGTGGGAGGGAGGCGAGGTCAAAAGACCAGCTCTTCCCTACACGCTTTTCTGCGTTTAAGGCACTTAAACTTCTGAAACTGTGTGAAAACACAGTCAGGATTTGAAAAAAACGGCTAACACAAACCGATGGATGAGAGATGACCGAATTTCATATGCGTGCCCCCCCCCCCCTTCCCGGGAGGAAGACTCGAATGACCTCAATGTCCCATACGCTCTCTACGTACAAGTGCCATGTACTATAGGACACAGACGAAAAAACTCCATTTTCGTATACTCTCAATAATGAACCACATAAAACACGTACCATTACCATATTAATAATGAAGGGTCACGTGACATTACAAAACACCATGGACAACACACACAAGACTGACCTTGTGGAAGATTGGCGCTGTCATCATCTCCCCATTGGTGAAGACTGATGCAGCCCATAAAGTAGATGTTTCCATTGATTAAATGTGAAATATATAAAAAATGAGGATACCTCATCAAAATATGTACACCTAGATTAGCTTTTCAAAATCGATAAGGCGAGAGGATTCGAGGTGTCACGGAGATAATGGTCGGTAAAACTTGAATAGAGCAGTGGAAGCCACTACACCCCAGCCACTGTGAGCCCTGGCCATGTCAACTTGTTTACCTGTGGCGGATTTATGGCAAAACTGAATACACTCTACAATCCACCTGGAAATGGTGTCCTTTGACGCCCTGCCATGGGGCTCAATATATGACAACCATAACGCTGTTGGGTCCATCCGCCAATCTTGAGTACGTTGTTTGTACCGGATTAATGCTGGGACTGGACACGATAGTTTTGAATTAGGATCGAACCTAGTCAAAGCTGGTAAAATTGTCGGTTGACCCGGATATTTTAAAGACTGGTTTTTCGCCATGAAATTTATCCTGGGTAGAAGCCTAAGGCCTTCCCCTGTAACCACAAAACGGTCTGCCTCGGCATGAATCTCACTCCTACGCCTAGCCGCGGCCGCAGCAATTAAAAATACAGTTTTAAGCATCAACATTCTCATAGAAATGGAGCTTAGTGGTTCAAACGGCCTATCAGCTAGCACCTGAAGCACTAGTGATAAACTCCAAGACGGAATCACTGGGGGATTCCTTGGTCTTAGATTGCCCATGCCTTTGATTAAAGTATTTAATGTATTTACTTCATCACTTCCCCTATTAGCCAAGCAAGGGATAACTGTCATTAAAGCTGACTTATAGCCAGCAATAGAGTTAGGCGTGAGGCTATAGGCATCATACAGGTGACAGAGGAAATCGGCTACTACCTGAATAGATGAATCCATTGGATTAATACATCTTTTTGAGCACCATTCTGCAAATCTGTTGATTTTATAATTATATGCTCTGGAGGTTGACCCCCTCCTGGCTTTTGCCATGAACATGGCTGCTTGGTCAGAAAAGCCCTCCTTAATTCTAGATTCCTTGACAACATCCACGCAGTCAATTGGAACATTGACAGATTGTTGTGAAGGTTCTTGCCCTGGAAGATAATATTGTCCATCAGAGGCAGAGGAACCGGATTGCAGACCAGAAGGTCCAGCAGATCCGTATACCATGATCGGCGTGGCCAATTTGGGGCGATCAGAAGCACTTGGCACTCCTCCTGTCTGATTTTCTGAAGAATTTTTGGAATCAGGATTGCAGGAGGGAATGCGTATGCATACATTCCCACCCAGCTGATAGCTAACGCATCTGTTGAGAAAGCGCTTGGATCTGGAATCGGAGAGACGTACGTCGTCATCTTCGCATTCCTCTTCATTGCTAATAAATCTATGTTGGGTTTCACCCAGTGGTCGAACAGACGATCCGCCACACATTGATTTAGTTGCCATTCTGTATGTAAAACACTCATCCTTCGGCTCAATGAGTCTGCTAACAGATTTAACCTTCCCGGAATATGAACTGCCTTCAAGGTAATCCTGTGATCCAGGCACCAACAAAGCAGTTTCCAAGTCATCATACAGAGACTGGGCGACTTCGTTCCGCCCTGGCGGTTTATGTAAGTCACTACGTTTGAGTTGTCTGATCGAATTAGAACACTCTTGCCCTGAACTTTCTGTAAGAAATGTTCCAGGCCCAGGACTACTGCTCTTAATTCCAGTAGATTGATATGTTCCTTTGACTGTTCCAGATTCCAAAGCCCCGATATCGTGGATTCTTCCAGGCAAGCTCCCCACCCCTCCATCGATGCATCTGTATACATCGTCAACTGAGGGTGAGGAGGGGTTAACATTACCCCCGCCAGGAGATTCTCTGTCTTCAACCACCATTGAAGGTGATAAATTAGAGGCTCCAACACTGACACGCTTGAGTCCAGTGAACCTGTACTCTGGGTCCATTGTGTTATGAGAAATAACTGTATCGGCCGCCTGCGTAAGGCCGCCTGAGGAATGACTGGTTCCAGAGAAACCATCAATCCCAGCATTCTCAGATAAACCCGTGCCAGGACATGACGACTGTTGCACACTGACTGTATTACTGAGATGAGTATCTGTACCCTCTCCTGAGTAGGATAAACATATCCTATCTCCAGATCAAAGAACATTCCCAGGTAAACAAACTTCTGGGATGGAGTCAGCTCTGATTTTTGAAAATTTATTATCCAGCCTAAATCTGTGAGAGTTTTCAAAACTATCTCTAGATTTGCTGATAAACTTTCCTGGTTGTGTGCTTTTAACAGCCAGTCGTCTATGTACGTGTGGACTGCTATGTTTCTCCTGCGGAGGTATGCTGTCATCGCAAGAACCACCCTGGTGAAGACCCGAGGAGCCGTAGAAATTCCGAAGGGTAAAACCCTGATTTCCCACTGTCTGCCCTGGAATGCAAATCTCAGGAAGCGACGGAAACCCCTCGCTATTGGAATGTGGAAATAAGCATCCTTCAAATCTATTGAAGCTGTCCACATTCCCTTCTCCAACCCTGCCAACATCGATCTCACAGTTTCCATCTCAACCGCTGATCTGGATCTCTTGGAATTTGAGTCCAGACCGGCACCAGAGACAGTCGCGATGGTGGACCTGTTATCCAGTCAGGATGATACCCGACTGAAAGCCATCGCAAGACTAAACGGTCCTGAGTCAACCGTTCCCACTCTTGCATGTGGTTGGCCAATCGGCCTCCCACTGGTCCACCTAGGGAGAGAGGTGGACATAAGAAGCGCAAGAGTGGCACTGTCTCCTGGTGCAGATGCACTGGAGTAGCTCTTACTGTGGTAATCACCCTGTCAGGTACGATTACCACGACCAGATCCTCGCGCACCACAGCCCACACCGCGCGCACCACGGTGCGCGGGCGGCTGCCTGGCTGGCTGCACCGGAGGAGCCTGCGCCCCCTCGCTGCTGGCCGAAGCGCACGCGGCCGTGGCCGACGCTGTGCCGTTGGCTGGCCTCTGACCTGGCCACCGCCACCTCGAGCCTGCAGGGGATGACATGCAGGGGGAGCCTCGCGAACGCGCTCTCTATGGAGCACTTCAAATTGCTCCCGTAATGCCATCTGGTTATTGACCAGGGTAACCGTCTCCTGGAGATGCCTACATCCCTCACCTCCAAAGAGACCAGGACCTGTCATAGGCGTACGCAGCAGCCTATTATCCAAATCCTGGGACGGGCACAAGTTATCAAGAGCAAACGTGCGCCTCGCCCGGACACTCCTGGTTACAGACCGGGTTAAACAGTCCAAAGCCAAGTTAATTCCATCTTAGATGGCTCTCTGGACAGTCACCGGACTAGGCTGACATAATGCGGATGCCGTTACTACCCCTTGTAACAACTGTGAGACATGCAAAAGCGCCGCAATGGACGCCCTCGAACTCTCTTCCGCATCACGTACCGCGGTGTTAGCCGAACGCAACACGTTCGAACACAGTGCTCCCGTGTCAGACCGGGAACCTGGCCGCGTATCTTCACCCAGCGCTGCACGGTCATCCGTGCTTGGCTTCGGTACTACACTGTATAGCTGATATTGATCAGCTGTAATACGGCACCGCTTTGCCACTTCGCGGGGGGCCTTCGCTAAACGTCCATGTGCACTAATAGACGTCTCCACCGCAGTGAACATATCAACAATATGATCAGCTAACGGCAAAGATGGCATAGTGGTAACAGTCAGTTTACCTGCCAGCCACGGACGTTAATTAGCCACTGACAAGCATCAGACCAGTCTTCCTCCGTGGCCACCTGTGAATGCTCTACAAGACGAGGGCCTTCGTCATCCTCATGGGCAATCACAGGTGTGTACGTGGCTGGAGGAACTGATACGCCTGGCAAGCCAGAGAAAGCATGCTGGCCTGAAAGAACAGGCATGCTAAACTGACTGGCTTGACCAGGAGCAGGCGCCGTGGCATTGCGTGGGGAAAATTTTGCCACACCACGGCCCTGGCCAGCACCTGCTACACCATCGGCAAGCCGCGGTCTGCAGTAAAACTGGCCATCAGATCCATCCCGGGCTACCTTCTGCGCCGTGAACACTACTCCTGCGTGAGTAGTACCGTGGACAATGTCTCCCGTGTTCCCCGCGAGGGGTGCACGCATGTCAATGTCCATGGCGCCAGAAGGAGAACCCAGCAGATAATCCTCTTCTTCCTGGCCAGAAAGATTAGACTCCAGGTTAGCAAAGAATGCTAACCCGGACTGGCCAGGAGAAGTACCATAGGAGGAACTGGTACCTGCAGGGTGCGGATAATCCTGGCCTGATAGGCAGGCAGGTTCCAGCGACACCTGTCCACGAACAACCGGCGCGGCAAGCCTGCTGCCAGTGTCTTTACCGTGGATTTCACCCTCTATTAGGGCCACCTCTGAATCATGGTCGAAAACTGATAGGTCCATAAATAGCACCGATTCAGAGGCGGGGATTATCTGCTCCGGAGCAGATGAAGAGGAAAACGAAAGATTTGGACCAGGAAGCATGCCACGAAGCAATTCTGGGACCAAATCTTTAATTGTCCTCTTCATCTCTCCCATCATCTCAATACGGAAGGCCTCCATATCCATAATGGACGAGGCCTTCCTCTTACCCTTCTTACCAGAAGACTCTTTCTTACTCTTCCTCTCCTCCTCTGGAGCCTTCTCCCTGGTCTGTAATGAGAGAAATTCAGACATTAGCCCCCCCCATCTTTTACAGATCTCACATTTAAGCAATGGCCCACATGGGCTGCACTGGGAGCATAAATGGGGGAAGAATTTGTCAAGGATAAATCTTCCACATGAAGGACAACCAGGCCTCTGAAACACAGCAGAAGACGAAGACAATGAGTATTACAGATATTGAATTAGAACACAACACGAAATAAACAAGGAGGAAGGGGCCATAAGACCCAAGCTAATAATGATAATAAATCAGCGTTGGACAAAACTTATAACTGATAGTAAGGCGCAAGGCTGATTATGACGTCATAACTTCAAAAATAAGAAGTTAAATCGATCCGAAACAAAACCTCCAGGTGTAAGGACGAATTGTAATCCTATCCAGAACATCTAACTAGACCAGATAGTTTATACAGACTATACAAACATCAGATAAACAAGGATAAATGGCAGTAAGATTTTATAAATATTGTCAAATATAATTGAAATGCCTCAAATCATAACTAGAGTCTTTAGCATAGACAAACCATCTGATCTGATGAACCGGACGCTCCACCAACCTTATGACCTCTTAACTCTCTCCACCTTAGGGGGAAGGAAGTGGATCAAGAGGGCAAAGTGAGAAGACCTTCATCCGAGGCCTCCAACTCAGTGGGAAAAGATTTTTGGTCAGATAACCTTACAATGTTAGTAGGAAATGGAACCTTGGTGGAGAGAAAACCAAACTCTCTGAAGATGTGATGACCTAACACTCCTAGGTAGATACCTGTGGACAAAAACACAAAGAGAGATTAGTATTTCATAGCGCCATTTCGAAATAAACTAGTTATTTTAGGCGCTTATCATGATAAACGCGAGTCCCGGAAACACATTACACCGGGAAAAACTCGCTAAAATATAATAGAAGTCACCTGATAGCTAGGTCCTGGGCGCTCCTCTGGAGTAGTAACACGTTCTGCCATAGTAATCCAGGAGAAATAGAACTTCTACACACCCAAAACTTTCAGAAATTAAGGAAAAGCCTATGAGCATAGAAAACATGAGTTGTCTCTCAGCCAATAAATTAGCAAAGAGGAAGTGCTAGTCTGCGCATGCGTGGTGGTGGGGCTGGCATCCGCCGGACTGCACTCTGACTCCCTGCCCAGTAGGGGCACCTAACTTTTTTAATCTGAGTGTTTTATTGAGTGAAAGCCGATATTTAGCAATATCAAAGAGTATTAGGGAGGTAAGTATACTCTTGAAGTGAAAAGAGGGGAGTGAGCGACAGCGGAGGATATTCCCAGCGGTCGCTGACAGTCGCTATTCGTTCAGTCAGTATTTACAGAGTTATTCTGTCACGACAGTCGTTTAATGCTAAGAGCTAATTCCTGAAAGTCGGCGTAAGTTTTTTTAAGGTATCCCGCGCAAGGCGGTAATTTATCTAACCAGGGTGTTTTTGTGGTTTAAGGCCTCAGTCAGCAGTAGTAGGACACGATTGGTTATGTCACGCAAGAACCTCTACCCTCGCAAAGTCAGACAGAACTTTCACTCGGAGCATAGGTCGGCTTGAGCGACATAAAAAGGTTTTGACGTGATCGGTGGTGAGCGGTCTTACGTAGCGCGAAATGAGATCATGGCATTACGATCGTTCGCAATGGTGAAGGGAGTCCTTCCGAGTTGCAGACATGCAAACCGGCTCGTGTAAATCAAAGAGGAAAGAGTTTAGGGAATCTCTGTCGATTCAGGGTGCCGCTGAAATCTAAATGTGACAATTGCTGAGAATGATGCGGATGACTAGAAAAAGATTTCGGCTGATATGGTGGTTATTCTGGTTCAGTCGCCTTGAACGGTGATAACCTCCCACAGACCCCCCCCCCCCCTTGCGGGTTGGTCTGTTGTTTTATTAACCACTATAAAAACATATTTACTGTTCAATCACTACTTGCTAAATCAATTATCTGCATTTAGCTACCAGAATAAGATTTTTATGCTTACATACACACCTCCCCATGCCTATTCCTATTAATATGGACCCGCAACCAGGCTACTGGTTACGTCCATCTCCAGTATATTGACTGATATAGACTGGCACCAGTCTGTACTCACTCCATAGTGACGCCTGTCACTAAGCGCGCTTGCGCATGCGCACTGGAGCCCAAATAGGAAACAGATTCACTTTTCTGAATTTAAGTGCCAAATATTATAGGCAAATTCTCAAATCATTCCACACCGAGTGGCTGAGGCCGGGTCGTAGTGATTAAATGGTAAGTATGTTTTTATAGTGGTTAATAAACCAACAGACCAACCCGCAAGGAGGGTCTGTGGGGGGTTGTTATTACACCACAGAAACATCCATTACCGTTCAATCACTACTTGCTAAACCCGTAGATCTGGTCAGTGCCCCACTTAAACATTAGGTGGGAGATTTGAGAATCAACAAACAAGGATAAAAATCAAACCAATCTTATCCAAATGTTAATAACATAACATAATAGTGTATTTAAATCAATCACACTGTGCTTATCAAATAAGGAAAACTTGAACTTAAAGAAATAAATAAAAACCAAAAGAAGACTGTCACCATTTCTCACAGATGCACAGTCCTAACGAAAATGGCAGGATGTGCTTGGTAAATGGTCTTCGGCTTTTTCGGCTAAAATCGTAATATTACGAAAGAAGGAGGCTGCTGCACTCTGATCTTTCAGATAAAAAGTTGTAAAAGTGGATTCAGATTTCCATCCTGCCACCTGCATGACTTCATCTAAAGACGAACCGCCAAAAAGCGCAAAAGAGGTAGCCATACCTCTAACATCGTGAGCTTTAATATGGGAGAGATTAATTTGATCCGGAGAAGTTATCTCGTAACAAAGCTTAATTGTCTCACAAATCCATCTGGCAATCGTAGACTTCGAGACCAACTTAGCTAACTCTTCCGCATAGGAAACCCATAAATGGGATGGATCAACTCTTTCAAAATCGGTTCGCTGTTTGTACATTCTTAATGCCCTAACAGGGCACCAGAATTTGTCGGATGGCGAAAAAGACGATAATGATTTTTAAATGATCGGACTAGCGGGAAAGCGGTTAGACTGAGTTTTAGATAAAAAATCCCTTCTGGGATATAAAACTAAACCGTCTCCTGAAACTATAAATCTGTCCCTTTCAGTAGTAAGAGCATGAATCTCTGAACACCTTCTAGCAGAGGCAGCAGCAACAAGAAAAACAGCTTTAAAAGTTAAAAGTTTAATACTAATAGAGGAAATAGGTTCAAAATGGCAACCTGCCAGTACTTGAAGAACCAAAGCCAAATTCCATGAAGGTAAAGGCTTAGCTATCGGAAGATGAATACTGCCTAGACCACTAATAAAACTATTAAGTCTTAGTGTCCTTAACATTGGCATTCAGAAGGCAAGGAAGAGAAGATGCCAGAGAAAATCTATACCCCCTAACCGTATTAGCTGATAAATGTAAAGAATCAAACAGATAAGATAAAAAGTCTAATACTTGGGGAATAGAAACTGAATCGGGCACGAGACCTTGGTCTGAACACCATTCTCCAAAAATTTTAAGTCGACCCTTGTAAACTCTGTGGGTCGACTCCCTTCTGGCAGAATCGATAATTTCCTGAGATCTTGAAGAAACTTTATTCTCGAAGACTTTAGTTTTGATATTCTCCAAACACACAGATTGAAGATTTCTGGGTTTGGATGAAGACAAAGACCTCTTACTTGAGACAGAAGATCCTGGGAGACTGGAAGAAGACGAGGGAAGTCTACCAGGAGATCTAGAAGGTCTACAAACCAAATCCTCTTTGGCCAAAAGGGAGCTATTAAATTAATCTCGCAGATTTGATCTTTGACCTTCTTCAACACTAACGGAATCAAAATCGTTGGAGGGAACGCATAGGCGAACATTCCTGTCCAGGACTGAGACAGGGCATCCACCGCCGGTGCTGGACTGTCCGGAAAAGGAGACATGTAAGAGGAGATCTGAGCATTCATAGATGTCGCAAACAGATCTACCAGAGGACGATCCATAAGACTGAAAATCGCTTTGACAACCGACCTCTTTAACCGCCACTCTGTGTGGGCGAATTTGCTGGGACGTGACAGTTGGTCCGCAAGAAAATTCAGACTGCCTGGGACATGAGAAGACACTAGTAAATCTGATTCTGGCGACACCATAAGAGAAGGTTCCACACTTCTAGACAAAGGAGGGATGACCTTGTACCCCCCTGCCTGTTGATATAAGAAACCACTGTTGAATTGTCCGACCGAATCCAGACTTTGAGACCTGTCACAAGAGCTGACCATGAAAGGAGAGCCTTCTTGACAGCCCACAATTCCAGAATGTTGATATGAGCTGTCGACTCCTCCAGGGATGAAAGACCGGAAACCGACAGGGAGTCCCAGACTGCTCCCCATCACTCCTGAGAAGCATCTGTGAAGATAATCGCCTGAGGGGAGGACCAGTGGAACACCCATCAAAAGCAGAGAAAGATCCTTCCAAAAATCTAGATGAGGAATCAAGTGTTCTCTGATGGGAATCTGATGGTAAATAGAGTGAACCAACTGCTTCCAAAGAGACATTAAATACATTTGGAAGGGTCTTCTCATCAGCGCCGCCCAAGGAATTACATTCTCTACACTGACCATCATACCTATCACTCTTAGCAGAAATCTTGCTCTGATCATGAGAGAAGAAGACAGGATTTCCATTGCCACTGATAAAGCCTCTATCCTGGGATCTGAGGGGAAGACTAGACCCCAGGCCAGGTCGAAAGAAACGCCTAGATGCGTGAAGATTTGAGATGGAACTAGGCTTGATTTCTTTAGATTTAAAATCCACCCTAGGTTGCATGCCAGACCGCAAACCTCTGGAAGAATTCCTGAGAGAATTGAGGATGACTGCTTTTACCAACCAATCCTCTATATAAACATGAAGATGGATAGAACGACGGTGTAAAATTCCTGCCACGGCTGAGACTAAGCGAGTAAAAAGAAAAGGAGTAGTGGTCAGGCCAAAGGGCATGGCGCAAAACTGCCAAACTCGATCCTTGTAAGCAAACCTCAGGAATTTTCTGAAGGAAGGGTGAATGAGAACATGAAAGTAGGCGTCCTTTAGATCGATGGAAGACATCCACATCCCCTGATCTAGACTGGAAATGATCTGGGAGATTGTCTCCATCTTGAACTTGGGAGTAAGAATCATAAGATTTAGCTTCAAATTTATGATAGGACGCCAACCTCCTGTTTTCTTGCAAACTAAAAAGATGATTGAATAGTAGCCCGGGTCTACTCCCCAGTGGGGAACTTCTTCTAATGCCCTCTTGACAATCATGGATTCCAACTCCTCTTCCAAGGCAACCAATCTTTCTGGATTCGATGGAATAGGTGTCCATTTTGGAAGAACAGAAAGAAGAGGAGGATGATGGATCCACGACGGTGCATAACCCCAACGTATCCGAGAAAATAGCCAGTACTGAATGAGGGCCTGCCAATTCTCCCAAAACAGAGAAAGGCGCCCTCCTACTGGCATGTTGGGTAAAAGGCACTGGACCGACTGATCCAAAGAAACAAGAAGAGGGGGATGGATCATTAAAGGAAGAGAGAAGGTTGGACTTACCCGGGAACAGTCCACACCTACAAACTCTCTTTCCTTGATACCCTCTAAAGGAAGAACAACCTCTGGACCTGGAACTAGGACAACAAGAAAGGGACTGACCCCCTCTCGCCCAAGGAGAGAAAGACTTCCTCCCTTGGGACCTACAATGATGAGAGGATATGGAATCAAAGCGATCCTCCTCCGTGGATCGATCTTGAATATTGGAAGAACGGTTAGAATTATTAATAATCCTACAGGGATAAGCCCCAAATTGGTCTGGTTTGAGGCTCTTTCTTCTAGGAGATGAATTCGGACTCTTCACTGAAGAAACATCTCTTTTCGAAGAAGGATTAGCAAAGGAAATCTGAGCCTGAAGCTCCCTAGAATATATCCTGACCAAACGGGGGTGCTGAAGTAAGACTATTCTTCAAAGAATTAGATATCTGAACCTCAGAGAGCTTCCTGGACCTTCTCTTAGAGGTAATGAATCCCAGAGACCTACAGACTGAACTGAGCGAACCACAAGACAGATTCGCCAAGGAACGAAAGACTGATAAAGGAACCTGATCACCACGTTCTTGATCCTTAAGAACAGCTTCAGATAACAGAGCAAGGAAATTGGCCGACTTAAGCTGAGATCTGCAAACAGACTCCCATCTAAAAAGATCAGTGGAATGCTCAACCTTGGAAGACTCCTTTAAATGTGAGGAAAGAACATCCCAACAGGAACCAGAAAGAGACTGAGGAGTAGCAACCATCAAATAATCCTCTTTGGGAACTTGAACAGGCGCATCATATTTAGAAGAAAGAGAAAACTCCTTACAGTTAACATCATTAACAAAGAAATCCAGCATATCTATGACTAAGTTATCAATAGGGAGAACTTGAGGAGAGGAAGAAGAAGAAGAATCAGACATAGAGAGAGCAGACCCGAAAGAAGGAGGGTCAATAGCAAATTCCTCCTTAAGAGGAAGAGAAAGAGTAGGGGCGATCCACCTGTGAGCCATGGACCAGTCTTCCGAAGAGGCTCTGACCGGACAAAACCTCTTCAGATCCCTGGCCCTGTCTGACTTGGGAACTGATGGAAGAGAAGAATGATTAGGAGAGGAAGAAGAGATGAGAAGAAAAGAATCACCTGAAACTAAAGATTCACCCGTTCTAGAGGAAATAGGAGAACAGGGTCTTCTAGCAGACTCAGGAAAGGAAGAAGCTTGATCAGAAGGAAAAGACTCCCTACCATGATCCTGACTAGAAGACAAGAAAGGATGAATCAAAGCACTGGCAGAAAACCTCGAGAGGATAAAAAAACTGAGCCGAAACAAAAGAACGATCGCGAGAAGAATCCCTAACCACAGAAAACAGAGAAAAATCTAAACCTGAATCAACAGGGGAAAGAACAACGGAAACAATTGGATCAAGATGATCAAAAAAAGGAGAGGCAGATGAGGAAGGAGGAAGAGAAGAAATTGGAAGAACAGATGGAGAAGAAGGAGAATGATCTAATGATCCCTGAGAACCAATAGATGAAGAAAGATGGGAGAATCCCGTAGGAAGAGGAGGAATAGATGATTGAAAAAGAGATGACGAATTAGACACATGACTGGACGAGAAATCCTTAGCTGAAAGAGAAGAGGCAGATGAGGAAGAAGGAATAGGATTAAAACCTGGAGGATGAGAGAAGGCAGAGAAAGAAGAAGCCCTCGAGGCAGATGAACTCAAAACAGCCTCACAAAAAGAAGGAGCAGAGGAAGAAGACAAATCAACCTCAACTACCTGAGACGGTGGGAAAGAACCATAATTGGAAACTAAAGAATCATGAGAAAAAATTCTGTGAGAAAAATCAGAACCAGAACCTACAAAACTCCTATCATCACACTCCTTACGCCTATCCACTGAAAAATTCTCCGAATCTAAAGAAGAAACTGAAAATGGAAGCGTAAGTTGATGCTCAGATAAATTCTTAGTCGACGCTAACCGACTATGTTCATTCACTATCCCGGAAGTGGAAGTCGGAAGTCTATCCGGATCTGAACGACCCGTAAGTACACCCCTAAAAGCAGAAGCGGAAGTGTACAGACCGGAATCCAACCCGGAAATGGAAGCGCTTCTATTGGAAGACGAAAAATAATAAGGGTCCACAGACCCCGGATATCCGGTATGACCGGAAGCGCTGCTAAAACCGGAAGCGGAAGTAGGAACCGGATCTTGAAGACCCGGATGTCCTGTAAAACCGGATACGGTAGGAACGGTAGATCCGGAAAACGGAAGTAAACCCGAGTCTCGAGGACCCGAATACACTACAGCTGAATCGGAAGTACTAGAAAAGCTTGATTGAAGACTTTTGGCTATAGGCGATCTATGAACAATTTTGACGACCAGTATGACCAAAATCTTGGCATTAGCATTTAAGGCTTTTGGACGGGGGCTTCCGCTGCCGCCACCACTGCTTGAGGGTCATGTCTATCACCCTCAAGACTAATGTGGATTTGACCCGGTGACCTGCTCAAGATCACCTTCGAGAACTTTTTCGCTCTAGTTTTTTGTTTTGGAGACCTGATTTCTTGCATGGACGTAAGAGGAATCAGTTTTCCCCATTTAGCCCTCGGGCTATTGTCCGAATCAGAAGAAACTTCCTATTTCTTGGCCTCCAGGATGGCAGAAGAAATTCTTTCGTCTAACGACTTAGTCAAGACAGCAGCGAAGGATTCAAACCTAGCAAATAAAGCCAAAACAGCTTCAGAATTCGCCAAAGAGGTCCCCCCCCCCTCCGTTGCTGATGGATTAGACACATTAGTTTTTGCAAAAGACAGCTTTTGTCTTACCACCAACGGAGGTAGGGGAAGATTGACCAGAGGGCAGCGGTTGTTTAGTGGGCAAATCCTTAAAAAAGGCCTTAGCAACTGACGCTGATCACCCCTTGCAAATCCCGCACATCGCTGTGGGGTGCACGAGGTGCATTTCGAACACACATGTCCTCCATACTTCGCAGAGTGAAGACGATCACACTTGGAAGACATGGATTTTGTCTTATAGGTCGATTTAACAGACTCCTGAAAACGAAAAAAGGGAACAATGAAGTGCATACAGCTTGGTATTTCGTCAAAAAGAGTCTGGAAACATAAAAAACGCATTTCTAAGAAAGGCGGGAAAGTTCAAATTTGTTAACAAATTCCTAACGACAAGAAACAAACTTTCATAGGGAATAAATGTAATTCCTTATAATGCACTAATTGAAAAGTGATAAAGGGCTCTTGGAGTACACTAGAGATTTAAGATAATGATGATGATATAGGCCTAGTAAGCGTGTTACCACGAAAACGTTAGTACCCTCATGAAACCCGGTAACATTTACATACATAGTTATAAAATTCAATATAACCACGAATATACTTCCTAAACGTAACCTATGGAGGATAGACTTCATAGGAGGGATAGTTATCAATATGAAGTACTCTCAAAGTATAGCTGACACAGCACAAAGCTATAAACCGCTCTGGATAATATTTGAGCAGTTATTCTGCTTGCAGAAAAATTGAAAAGTGAATCCGTTTCCTATTTGGGCTCCAGTGCGCGCTTAGTGACAAGCGTCACTATAGAGTGAGTACAGACTGGTGCCAGTCTATATCAGTCAATATACTGGAGATGGACTTAACCAGTAGCCTGGTTGAGGGTCCATATTAATATGAATAGGCATGGGGAGGTGTGTATGCAAGCATAAAAATCTTATTCTGGTAGCTAAATGCAGATAATTGATTTAGCAAGTAGTGATTGAACGGCAATGGATGTTTTTGTGGTGTAATAACAACCGCAGGATCGTGTAACTAAGCTTTTTATCCTGACCGCAGGCCAAGCGGTCCAAAAGAAAAGGAAGGTTTCTACTTTTTAGGGGATGCACGCTTAGTCAATGTAGTGCGATACTTTTATGCGGCAAGACCTTCTCTTAGAGAAAATGTGAGACAAGTATCGCCAGATCTGTAGGAGTAAGTCGAAAGGATGGCGGAGGTATTCGAAGGCTTTCTTGGAATGCGTCGGTGGTGAGCGGTCTTACATAGCGTGAAATGAGATCGCGGCATTAAGATCGTTTGCATCAGTGAAGGGAGTCGGCGACAGGGTTTCAGGTATAAGGAGGCGAGCTAAGAAACACGCTGAACTGGTAGACACCAAAATAGGCTACTCTTGCCAAAAGTTGATGAATTATATGGATGCGAATTCTATATTCAGATGAATGAATGTGACTAGAATACAGGTTAGCATACCTCCATTGCTGTTGCGTGTGCCCTCTTCATATGATCCCATGCATAAGCCAAGTCCTGAACTTTTGTCCGCAATTCCGAGTTTACCCAGCTTGGAGTTGAAATCTCCACACACGAACAGTTACCATCTAGCTGGGATTGTAATGGCGGAGCTCAGTTCTGCATAGAAGGAATCTAATATTGCTGGATTCTCTTTGGGTTTTTTTCGGTAGCTGGGCCATATGCGTTGACAATGCGACACTTAGTGGTGGTGTGTTTTCGCATAGGTATAGACAGGTCGCTGCAAAGCTATCACTGACGTATCCAAAACTATGACATGGTCCAAGACCCTTGGTGCAATTACAAAGCCTAAACCCTGGTATGTGGCCTGTTTTGGCTCCAGGAGTACTAGATTATGGCCTGTCTGTAGTTGCTGCTCTGAGTGTTTTGCTACTTTAGTCTCTTGAATGCAGGTAATATCAATATTATAGTGTTCACAGTCTACACCTAAGGTTTGCCTTTTTGATGTTGCACTCAGACACATACATTCCACGTAGCTATGGTAAGCTCGTGTGAAGATTGTGTCGTCCGAGGATGTTGAGCACAGTTTCTTGTTTGAAGAAGGTTAGACATAATCAGAGTTGCCTCTGTATGCGGATGTCTGCGCGCAATCCTTGATGACTTCGTTTCCCAACGAAGTTGCTACTTACGGAGTAGACCAACGTAGAGGTGTCATCTTTCTCCCCAAAAAGAGCAATGGAGATGCACTGGTGGCATTCCTTAGCTACAACAGCTGTCTTTAAGCAAATAGAATTCATACTATGCAAGACAGAAGCAAAACCCCTACTTCGGAATGCTCATGGCCATTAGCTAGTCATTACACGCCTTCAGATGAACGATCTCTACCTAATATATAAACACCATACCAGGCAAGAGGGTAGAGTCACCTACAACCTACCCAAGCTCATCAGCGACACTGACACTCAAATGTCATACAAAAAAGCCCTCGGGGAGCAGATAGCTAACATCGACATCAGCTCTGATCCGAACGAAACCGTAACCAAATTACTGAAATCTATGGAATCATAAGCTACCAGCACCATAGGTGTTCTTAAAAAAAACCACTAGGTATACTGACGACCCTCCAGTAGTAAAACTGTCAGCAGAGCAGAAAGGCTGTGCATCTATCAAAGTGGCCAATGTGAAGACCGCACCAAACTACGCCAGGAGCGCAATAATATTATTTGCCACATTAGCAAATGCTTAAAAGATCTTGCTATTCAACAAGCAGACTACCTAGCAGATGAAATCACTGCCACGGAAGACTGTCACAAAATGTTTCAGGCAGCCAGAGCCCTGAGAGTTACTGACCATACACCACCACTCACTGTACACAACTCTGAATGATACTTTATCGGGACTGACCAGGGTAAAGGTGAGGCGATTCAAGAATGGTTCAAGGAACAGTTCACTGACCATGATGATGAGCCCTTTCACCCATTCTCAAGAGATCCCAGGCCATTACTTACACCAATTTAAACAGCAGAAGTTGAGAAGGCACTTAAAACCCTGAAAAATGGACGTGCATCTGGGCTTGATGGCATGAGCAATGACTTATTCAAATATGCTAGTGACATTATCTCAAAACCGATCCCGCACCTAATCAATTCAGCTTTTATGCACAACCTTCCCATCGACGTTGTAGGCTAAGGTACCCTTATCACACTACCCAAGCCCAAGAAGCCACCTGGCCACCCAGCCAATCTGCGGCCCATTGTGCTCCTCAATAACATACGGAAAAGCCTATCCAATGTTACTCTATCCCGCATCCGAGACAAGATCGATGACTTCACCGGATCATGTCCAAGTGGCTTCAAATGCAGCTGCGCATAAACTGTATGGGCTCAATGCATGCTTATGTCGGTAGTCATGTCAAAACACTGGGATTTCCACAAAATGGGCATTGACATGTCACGAGCCTTCGACGCAATTAAATGCTCAAAGATCCTAGATGTACTACGCCAGGCCGGTTGCAATGAAGATAAGCTACGACTAGTGAGAGTACTACATGCAGACACCAAGCTGACAGTCGAGTCAAGTCAGTGAGGTCTGTAGAGTTTGAGACATCAATGGTCTATCTCCAGTGCTTTTCACCTGTTACCTTGCTGCTGCATTGAAATCTGTGCGGGAAAGTTCCACAAGACTCAACCTCCCAGTGTCAATACTGGGTATGGGTCTAGAGATGGAATATGCCGACGATGAGGACTTCATAGACGAGAAAAAGAAACCCCTTGATGAATGTCTCGCAATAGCTGCAAGCAAACTAAAAATTGAGAATCTCTTTATGAATTCACCCACATATTAAACGAAATCTAGGATTTCTTTTTTCACGAGAGAGTTGATACTTACCTCCCTAATACTTTTGATATTGCTAAATATTGGCTTTCACTCAATAAACACTCAGATTTAAAACAGTTAGGTGCCCCTACTGGGCAGGGAGTCAGAGCGTAGTCTGGCGGATGCCAGCCCCACCACCGCGCATGCGCAGACTAGCACTTCCTCTGACTAGATTATTGGCTGACACACATGCAACTATTAAGAGCCTGAAGACCGAGCCTCTGTGGGGTGGAGAGGCCGGGTCCGTATCTAGGGAGGTAAGTATCAACTCTCTCGTGAAAAAAGAAATCCTAGATTTCGTTTATTTCACTTCAAGAGTATACTTACCTCCCTAATACTTTTGATACTGCCAGAATTCGAAAGTGAATCTGGCGGGAGGGAGGCGAGGTCAAAAGACCAGCTCATCCCTATACGCTTTTCTGCGTTTAAGGCACTTAAACGTCTGAAACTGTAAGAAAAAACAGTCAGGATTTGACTAACCATCGGATAACACTACCGATGTATGAGAGATGACCTATGTCATATGCGCTCCCCCCCCCCCCCCCTCCTTCCTGGGAGGAAGAGTCGCCTGACCTCAATGTCCTATACGCTCTCTACGTACAAGTGCCATGTACTACAGGACAGAGACGAAAAAGCTCCATTTTCGTAACTCTCAACAATGAACCACACAAATACACAAACCATCACCATATTAATAACGGGTAATCGTGACAATACAATCAACAACGGACAACACATGAACAAGACTGACCTTGTTGAAAATGGCCGCTGACATCATCTTCCCATTGGTAAAGACTGATGCAGGCCCAAAAAAGTGGGTGTTTCCATACATTAATTGTGAAATATATAAGTAATGAGGAAAAACCTCCTCAAAAAATATAAACCGAGTTATTTTTTCAAAATCGACAAGGCGAGAGGATTAGAGGTGTCACGGAGATAATGGTCTGTAAAACTTGACTCACAGTGCCACTGAGCCACCGACATAATATCATCCACAGGGACCCCATTAAATAGGGCCGTGGATGTCACTACGCCGCGGACACTGTGAGCCTTGGCCACGTCAACCTGCTTCCCGGTGGCGAATTTATGGCAAAACTGAATGCATTCCACAATCCACCTGGAAATGGTGTCCTTAGAAGCCCTGCCATGGGGTTCAATATATGACAACCATAACGCTGACTGGTCGGTGCGCCACTCCGCCGTACGTTGTTTGTACCGGCGCAGCGCCCGGACGGGACACCATGCTTTAGAATTAGGATCATATCTAGTTAAAGCAGGCAAAATAATAGGTTGACCTGGATATTTCAACGACTGATTTTTAGCCAAGAAATTAACCCTAGGTAGCAGCTTAAGGCCTTCCCCTGAAACCACAAAACGGTCATCCTCGGCTGATAAGGCATGAATTTCACTCCTACGCCTAGCCGAGGCCGCAGCAATTAAAAACACAGTCTTCAGTGTTAATAGTTTCATAGAAATGGAACTAAGTGGTTCAAAAGGCTTATCACCCAGTACTTGAAGCACTAGCGATAAACTCCAAGACGGAATCACAGGCGGATTCCTTGGTCTTAGATTGCCCATGCCTTTAATTAATACATTTAATGTATTTACTTCATCACTTCCCCTCTTAGCCAAGCAAGGAATAACAGACATTAATGCTGATTTATAACCAGCAATAGAGTTAGGCTTGAGGCTATAGGCATCATAGAGGTGACAGAGGAAATCAGCTACTACTTGAATAGATGAATCCATTGGATCAATACATCTTTTTGAGCACCATTCTGCAAATCTGTTGATTTTATAATTATATGCTCTGGAGGTTGACCCCCTCCTGGCTTTAGCCATAAACATGGCTGCTTGCTCAGAAAAGCCCTCCTTAATTCTAGATTCCTTGACAACATCCACGCAGTCAATCTGAACATTGACGGATTGTTGTGAAGGGCCTTGCCCTGGAAGATAATATCGTCCATCAGAGGCAGAGGAACCGGATTGCAGACCAGAAGGTCCAGCAGATCCGTATACCATGATCGGCTTGGCCAATCCGGGGCGATCAGAAGCACTTGGCATTCCTCTTGTCTGATTTTCTGAAGAATTTTTGGAATCATGATTGCTGGAGGGAATGCGTATGCATACATTCTCCCCCAGCTGATAGCTAACGCATCTGTTGCGAAAGCGCTTGGATCCGGAATCGGAGAGACGTACGTCGTCATCTTCGCATTCTTCTTCGTTGTGAACAAATCGATGTTGGGTTTCCCCCAATGGTCGAACAGACGATCCGCCACACATTGATTTAGTTGCCATTCCGTGGGTAAAACACTCATCCTTCGGCTCAATGAGTCTGCTAGCAGGTTTAACCTTCCCGGAATATGAACTGCTTTCAAGGTAATCTGGTGATCCAGACACCAACAAAGCAGTTTCCATGTCATCATACAGAGACTGGGCGACTTCGTTCCGCCCTGGCGGTTTATGTAAGTCACAACTGTTGAGTTGTCTGAACGAATAAGAACAATCTTGCCCTGAACTTTCTGTAAGAAATGTTCCAGGCCCAGGACTACTGCTCTTAGCTCCAGTAGATTTATATGTTCCTTTGACTGTTCCAGATTCCAAAGCCCTGATATCGTGGATTCTTCCAGGCAAGCTCCCCAGCCCTCCATCGATGCATCTGTATACACAGTCACCTGAGGGTGGGGAGGGGTTAGCAAAACCCCCAGCAAGAGATTCTCTGTATTCAACCACCATTGCAGGTGGTGAATGAGAGGCGCCAACACTGACACATTCGAGTCCAGCGAACCTGTACTCTGGGTCCATTGTGTCATGAGAAATAACTGGATCGGCCGCCTGCGTAAGGCGGCCTGAGGAATGACTGGTTCCAACGAAACCATCAACCCCAGCATTCTCAAGAAAACCCGTGCCAGGACATGACGACTGTCGCACACTGACTGAATTAATGAGATGAGTTTCTGAACTCTCTCCTGAGTAGGATAAACATATCCTGTCTCTAGATTGAAGAACATCCCCAGGTAAACAAACTTCTGGGATGGAGTCAGCTCTGATTTTGGGAAATTGATCACCCAGCCTAAGTCTGTGAGAGTTTTCAAAACAATCTCCAGATTGGCCGACAAACTTTCCCGGGTGTGCGCTTTCAACAGCCAGTCGTCTATGTACGTGTGGACTGCTATGCTTCTCCTGCGGAGGTATGCTGTGATCGCAAGAACCACACGGGTGAAAACCCGAGGAGCCGTGGAAATTCCGAAGGGCAACACCCTGAATTCCCACTGTCTGCCCTGGAATGCAAATCTCAGGAAGCGACAGAAACTCCCGTGGATGGGGATGTGGAAATAAGCGTCCTTCAAATCTATCGACGCCGTCCACATCCCCCTCTCCAACCCCGCCAACACCGAGCGCACCGTTTCCATCTTGAAACTGGGCGTCTCGATGAACTTGTTCAGTGGCTTGAGGTTGAGAATCGGTCTCCACCCTCCGGTGCGTTTTGTTACTAAGAACAGGGTTGAATAGAAGCCCGGACACCTTTGTGCCGGCTGAATAGCTCCTTTTTGTACGAGGGAATTTATCTCCTCCTCGATACACAACCTTTGCTCTGGATCTCTCGGAATGGGAGTCCAGACTGGCACTAGAGACAGTCGCGACGGCGGGCCTGTCATCCACTCTGGATGATACCCGACGGAAAGCCATCGCAAGACTAAACGGTCCTGAGTTAACCGTTCCCACTCTTGCATGTGGTCGGCTAGCCGGCCTCCCACCGGTCCACCTAGGGACCGCGGTGGACACAAGGCATGCAAGAGCGGCACTGTCTCCATTGCCATACACACCGGAGTGGTTCTTACCACGGTAAGCGTCCTGTCAGGACCGATAACCACGCCCAGATCCTCGCGCGCCCCGCCCCGCCCCGCGCGCACCTCGGTGCGCGGGCGGTTGCCTGGCTGACGGCGCCTGAGGAACCTGCGCCCCCCTCGCTGCTGGCCGAATCGCACGCGGCCGAGGCCGACGCTGCGACGGTGGCTGGCCTCTGACTTGGCCAGCACCACCACGAGCCAGCAGGGGACGACACGCAGGGGCCGCGGCGCGAACGTTAGCACGACGCAGCACTTCAAACTGCTCGCGCAGCGCCCTCTGGTTATTCACCAGGGTGACCGTCTCCTGGAGGTGGCGACATCCCTCACCTCCAAAAAGACCAGGACCCGTCATAGGCGTAC
Source organism: Chaetoderma sp. LZ-2023a (assembly GCA_034401795.1). NCBI lineage: Eukaryota > Metazoa > Mollusca > Caudofoveata > Chaetodermatida > Chaetodermatidae > Chaetoderma > Chaetoderma sp. LZ-2023a. The sequence goes on from CM067366.1 coordinate 27,490,829, forward strand.
GGAGTAGCCTATTGTACAGGTCCTGAGACGGGCACAGATTGTCCAGGGCAAACGTGCGTCTTGCCCGGACACTCCTGGTCACCGCCCGAGTCATACAGTCCAGCGCCAGGTTAATACCATCCTGGATGGCTCGCTGGACCGTAACCGGGCTTGGCTGGCGCGATGCGGATGCCGTTACTACCCCCTGTAACAGCTGGGAGACGTGGGACAGAGCGGCAATCGAAGCCCTCCCACTCTCCTCCGCATCACGCAACGCGGTATTCGCCGAACGCAACGCGTTCGAGCACAAGACCCCCGTGTCAGAACGGGAGCCTGGCCGCGCATCCTCACCCAAAGCCGCGCGGTCATCCACGCTGGGCTTGGGTACCACACCGTACCGCTGGTAATCCAGGGGCACGATGCGACAACGCCTGGCCACCTCGCGAGGGGCCTTCGCGAGACGTCCACTCGCGTTAATGGACGTCTCCGCCGCCTCGAACATGTCAACGACATGCTCCGCCAGCGGCAGAGAAGGCATAGCGTTAGCAGTCGGTTTCCCAGCTAACCACGGCGTGTGAACACGCTGGCTAGTCGACTGCTCCACGGGCAGATCAGGCCTAACGCTCACCAGCCACTGGCAAGCGTCATACCAATCCTCCTCCGTGGCTAACTGCGAGCGCTCTACAAGACGGGGTCCTTCGTCTTCCTCCTGAGCGCAAGCAGTAGAGCTTGACGGCGGGTACGCTGATACACCTGGCAAGCCAGGGAAAACATGCGGGCCTGACAGCACCGGCATGAGAATATCACTGGTTTGACCAGGAGCAGGCACCGTGGCATAGCGCGGGGTATATATATCGCCACCACGGGCCCGGCCAGCACCAGCAACACCCTCGGCAAGCCGAGGTATGCGGTACCGCTGGCCATCAGCCGCGCCCTGGGCCACCACCTGAGCCGCGGACTCTACTCCAGGGTGAGTAAAACCGTGGAATAAGGCGCCTGCATTCCCCGCGAGGGGTGCACAAACGTCTTCATCCATGTCCACGTCGTCAGACGGCGACCCTAGCAGGTAATCCTCATCACCCTGGTCAGAAAGATTAGACCCCGGGTCAGCAAAGAGAGCTAACCCGGGCTGACCAGGAACGGTGCCATAGGAGGTACTGGCCACCGCGGCGTGCGGATACCCCTGGACTGATAGGCAGCCCGCGGGTTCCAGCGACAACCGTCCATGGTCCCCTATTGGCGCGGCAATAAGCCTGCTGCCAGGGTCGTGGAACGCCCCCTCTAATGGGGCCACCTCTGAATCGTCGAACAACGGAAGTGGTCTAAGGAAAACCGATCCAGAGGCGGGGATTACCTGCTCCGAAGCCGATGATGAGGACAGTAAAGGATTTGGTCCAGGAAGCATGCCACGAAGCAACCCTGGAACCAAATCCTTTATTGTCCTCTTCATCTCTCCCAACATCTCGGTCCGGAAGGCCTCCATATCCACCGCGGACGAGACCTTCCCCTTACCCTTCCTACTTACCTCTCGTTTCCGCTTCTTCTTCTTCTCCTCCTCTACCACCTTGTCCGTCGCCTGTAAGCAGCACAAGAATTCGGACATTAACTCGCCCCCCCAGTGCTTACATATGTCACAATTAACAAAGGGACCACAAGGGCTACATAGATAGCACAGATGAGGCCAGAACTTTTGATGAACAAAACGTCCACAGGACGCGCAACCCGGTCCCTGAAACAGGGCAAAGGACAAGGAGTATGAGCAACTAGTTAAGCTTAGAAACTCAATCCAACTCAAAGAGAAGGAAAACGATCATAAAGATCAAAATACATCAGAAACCAGCATAGCGCTTGAATTGCTGATAAATACATAGCCAGGCTGATTATGACGTCATTAATCCCGTGACAGGAAAAAATTCGATCCCAACAAAACATCCAAGTGCAAGGACGAATTGTATGCTGAATGGATAAGTCGACTACACAACCATCAGATACATATAGATAACTCTTTTCTGGCAAAAATGTTAATTATCTCCCTTTGTTTGTTTACAATAATTAACATTACCACATTATCAATAACTAGATACCTGACACTTTGTATAGACAAACCATCCAACGTGACGAACCGGAGAACTCCACCATCTGCATGCCTCTTAACTCTCTCCACCTCATGGGGAAGGAATTGGATCAAGAGGGCAAAGTGAGAAGACCTTTATACTAGGCCTCCAACTCACTGGACATAATTTTTCATTTGGTTAGATAACCTAACAGTGTTAGTAGGAAATGGAACCATGGTGGAGAGAAAACTAACTCTCTGCTTCCGTGATGTCACCACCTAGCGTCATACAGACCTGTGGACATAAACAGAAAGAGAAATTAGTCCTAGGAAGCACCGAGTTGACATAAACCAACTAACCAAGGCGCTTATCACGGTAAACGCGAGTCCCGGAAACACAATACACCGGGAAGAAAACTCGCTAATTTTACTAGAAGTCACCTGATTTAAAGGTCCTAAGTCCTTCTGTGGCGAAGTGTATCCTCCCGCCATACAAATCAGACACTATCACTCCAAAATAACACCAAATAAACAGTTTAAGAGTAAGAAAAGCTTATGACTGAAAAGACATGTGTGTTCTCTTTGCCAATAATCTAGCAAAGAGGAAGTGCTAGTCTGCGCATGCGCGGTGGTGGGGCTGGCATCCGCCAGACTACGCTCTGACTCCCTGCCCAGTAGGGGCACCTAACTGTTTTAAATCTGAGTGTTTATTGAGTGAAAGCCAATATTTAGCAATATCAAAAGTATTAGGGAGGTAAGTATACTCTTGAAGTGAAAACCTATTTACAAAGCATGAAACTATATATAAAATGACGATCCACTTTGTAGCGGCGACCCATGGAGGAAAAGTAAAATCCTGGGGTCATTGCTTTGCAGTACCGCTGACATTGCTGCATGCTGCACCATGGGGAACATAGTTTTCAGTCCTTCTGGAAGCTATGGATTCATAGATCAAAGATGCCCTTGATAAAAAGGCTACATTTATACAATGCAACCTGTGTATCCTTGATGCTGTATAACTATAACAGCTGGGTTGTTCCAAAGGCAGATGTAAACAAACTCGATGCCTGCCACCGCAAATACCTACGCACCATCACTGGACACCGATGGCCAGACAGCATAATTTCCAATGATGCACTATACAAGATATGTAATACGTCACCTCTGTGTGTAACTGTCTCGAAGTAAAGATTGCCCATGTTTGGCCATATACTAAGGATGCCAGAACAGACACAAGCATACAGAGCCTTAGAATTCGCCATACTCAGAGCCAGCAAATACAAAGCCAAGAGAGGATGTCATTGCATAAATCTGCTAAGCATGCTATGAGGAGACCTCAAGAAAGCAGAATCGGTACACTCAAGTTAAGAATGGACCTGAGGAAGCAAAGGATTTGGGCTGAAGCACACACAAACTTTGTGCGCGCGCACGCATGCACGCACGCACGCACACACGCACGCACACACGCACACACGCACACACACACACACACTTACATACATACCTTCATTTCTGCACACACACACCTTGTGCGCACGCACGCACGCACGCACGCACGCACGCATGCACACACACACACACACACACACACACACACACACACACACATTTACATACATACCTTCATTTCTGCACGTTTCGGAGGACTGACTTTGAAGTCGTCAACTTTGATTTCTCCAGGTGGTAATTTATTCATGCATTGAAGAATGATGCGTGCACTCTGTCGCATCTCTTCCATACGAATCAAATATCTGCAAAAACAATTCAGCCATTAAATAGTTGAAATATTCTATCATAGTTTATAGGATGCTTGTTTGTCCTGACACTAACGGCAGTGTCCGTTGAGTCTGGATACCACTACTCTGTTTGCGCGCTCCTTTAATAGGCTGCGACTACACTAGCTGTACCCAGTTTTGTGGGTATGTACCCAGTTTTGGTAGAATTATATTGTTCTAGCAGGTTTGTACCTAGTGATCCATTAAAACATACCCGGATTTGTGAGAGAAATATTTAATTATGTACCAGGGACAGTGTGAAATTGTACCCGGATTTTGAAACTCTTGGTTTCTTGCTGACGGTACAGGTATACCCGGATTTGGAGTTTGTACCCGGTTTAAGGAGAATACACAATCTAATTCTAGAAATGTTTTCAAAGCTTTTCTTTCTGTCTGTACCCAGTATTTTGTCTAGTGAATAAAACAGAGACTGCTTTATTGATCTATTGTGGTGACATTGATCTGTTATGATTTGAGACCATCCATTGTTTATCCATACTCTTGGCATTTCGGGCTTGGGTCATCAGAGGAACAATTATGTCCTAAGTTTAGGATGCTGTTTCGAAAGTCAGGTACAACTTAACACCATTGTGGGCACACAATTGAATATTTCTCCCATGAATTTGAGTACGTCTTAACGTATCGCCGCGTACAAACAATAGAATTCTTCTACCAAAACCGTGTACATACCCACAAAACCAGGTTCACCCTGGTACACGCAGTGTCATTGCAGTCTATAAAAGGAGTGTGTGAACAGTCTAGTGGCATCCAGACTCAAGTATCCTCCCAGCTGAATTTAGTTTAAATCAGCCCAGCGTGTCACGAGGAGTAGCCATTTAACTGATTTCCCAAAATTTTCAGAAAATCCAAGATAGTTGCCAGAAAAATGGACAAATATTTCTATAGTTCTGAAGCCTACCTATGGTCCTACCAGCCAAGACTCAAGATGGCTGTCGAAAAAATTTACCAATCAAAACTTTTAAGCCCAGCCCCATAAATTCCGTCCAGCCAAATTAAGTTGAAATCAGCCAAGTGGTTAATGAGGAGTAGCACTTTGATAATTTCCGGTAAATTTCTCATAAAATCAAAGATTTTCACCAAAAAAATTGACCAATCAAAATTCTGTACACAAGTTCTGAAGGCTAGATGCATAGTCTTTCCAACCAAATTTGCTTGAAATCCACCCAGTGGTCAATGAGGAGTACCGTTTTGACAATTTCCAGTACATTATCATAATATCTAAGATTTCCACACACACCCACCCCCTCAAAATGGAACAAGAGGCCCAAGGGCCTGTGGCGCTCACCTGGACCATTGGCATTTTAACCATTTGCACTTAAATAGACATGGATAATTTTCAGAAAATCCAAAATGGCCACAAAAAAATTTGCCAATCAAGATTCTCGTTGAAGCCTACCGTCATAGGAGCGTTCCACACAAGTTTTGTTGAAATCGGGTTATTAATTGAAAGAGTACCATTTTTAAATGGTTCCGGAAAACTTTCAGAAAATCAGAGATTGCTGCCAAAACACTGACCTATTGAAATTCTGAATAGAGGTTACGACAATAGGATCCGTCCAGCCAAAATTGGTTGAAATTGCCCAAGTGACTAATGAGGAGTAGCATTTTAAATGAATTCACATTTATCGGAAAACCCAAGATGGCCACCATCAAAATTCTGTATTCAAGTTCTGAAGCATGCGGGCCTAGGGTTCTTCCAACTGAGTTTGGATGAAGTCGGCCAAGCAGTTAAAGAGGAGCCTTTTAACTGATTTCCCAAAATACTTATAAAATCCAAAATGGCCACTGGAAAAAAATTGACCAATCAAAATTCTATATGCAACTTATAAAGCCTACCGCCATAGGTTCGTTCCAGTCAAGTCTGGTTTAAATTGCTCACGCAATTAATAAGGAGTAGCGTTTTTTTCAGAAAATCCAAGATAGTTGGCAAAAAAATTAATCAATCAAAATTCTGTATACACGTTCAGAAGCATACTGGGCTATGGTTCTTCAATCCAAGTCTGATTGGAATCGGCCCAGTGGTTATCGATGAGGCTTTTAAGTGATTTCCAGAAATTTTCAGAAAATCCAAGATGGCCGCCGGAGAATTGACCAATCAAAATTCTGTATACAAGTTTTGAAACCTACTAGCCTCGTATCCTTCCAGCCAAGTCTGGCTGAAATTGCTCAAGCAGTTAATGAAGAGTAGCGTTTTAAATGATTTCCAGCTATTTTTTGGGAAAATTCAAGATGGCCGCTGGAAAAATGGACTAATCAAAATTCTGTATACAAGTTCTGACCGATACCATGCTAGGGTTCGTTCACCCAAGTTTAACTGAAATCAGCCCAGTGGTTATCAAGTAGGCTTTTAAGTGATTTCCAGAAATTTGGAGAAAATCCAATATGGGCGCCGGAAAAATTGACCAATCAAAATTCTGTATACAGGTCCTGAAGCCTACCCTAATAGAGTCCTTCAAGTCAAATTAGGTTGAAATCCACCAAGCGGTTAATGAGTAGCGTTTTTAAGCAAAAGTTGATGGATGGATGGACGGACGGACGGACAGACGGACGATCGCCATGCCATAAGCTCACTTGGCCATTCTGGCCAGGTGAGCTAACAATTCTGTATACAAGTTCTGAAGGCTTGATGCATACAGTGATTACGGTCCTTCCAGCCAAATAAGATTGAAATCCGCCAAGCGGTTAATGAGGAGTAGCGTTTTAAAGCAAAAGTTGATGGCCGGATGGCTGGATATAGGATGGACGGTCGCCATTGCATAAGCTCACCTGGCCATTTTGGCCAGGTGAGCTAACAACATTTATTGGGAAATTAATGGGGGACACTGACCACACAATCAGATTGTAACTTAGGTTCCATTCAGCCAATTAAACAAGAGGCCAAAGGGCCTTAACACTCACCTAGACCATTAGCCTTTGATCTAAAGCATTTGCACACTCAGATATACTACTTTAAATTCAACAGCAACAAGGCACAAATTCAAAAATTGGAATTCAGTAGAAATTGCTAACATATTATGTAACAACATTAATGTCGGCAATAAAAGGGAGGCAAGAATTTTTCTAACGGACAATTCAGATCACTTCTCTCAGCTAATAGTCAGGGATACTTGTATTTCTGACAGACACTTCAAATCCTCACTTCTCTTGGCTAATAGTTAGGGATACTTGTATTTCTAACAAACACTTCAGATCACTTCCCTCACTTCTCTCGGCTAATAGTCAGAGATACTTATATTTCTAACAAAACACTTCAGATTACTTCCCTCACTTCTCTTGGCTAATAGTCAGAGATAATTGTATTTCTAACAGACACTTCAGATTACTTCCCTCACTTCTCTCAGCTAATAGTCAGAGATACTTATATTTCTAACAAACACTTCAGATCACTTCCCTCACTTCTCTTGGCTAATAGTCAGAGATACTTGTATTTCTAACAAACACTTCAGATTACTTCCCTCACTTCTCTCAGCTAATAGTCAGAGATACTTGTATTTCTAACAGACACTTCAGATCACTTCCCTCACTTCTCTCAGCTAATAGTCAGAGATACTTGTATTTCTAACAGACACTTCAGATTACTTCCCTCACTTCTCTCAGCTAATAGTCAGAGATACTTGTATTTCTAACAGACACTTCAGATTACTTCCCTCACTTCTCTCAGCTAATAGTCAGAGATACTTGTATTTCTAACAAACACTTCAGATCACTTCCCTCACTTCTCTTGGCTAATAGTCAGATATACTTGTATTTCTAACAAACACTTCAGATCACTTCCCTCACTTCTCTTGGCTAATAGTCAGATATACTTGTATTTCTAACAAAACACTTCAGATTACTTCCCTCACTTCTCTCAGCTAATAGTCAGAGATACTTGTATTTCTAACAGACACTTCAGATTACTTCCCTCACTTCTCTCAGCTAATAGTCAGATATACTTGTATTTCTAACAGACACTTCAGATCACTTCCCTCACTTCTCTCAGCTAATAGTCAGAGATACTTGTATTTCTAACAAACACTTCAGATCACTTCCCTCACTTCTCTTGGCTAATAGTCAGAGATACTTGTATTTCTAACAGACACTTCAGATTACTTCCCTCACTTCTCTCAGCTAATAGTCAGAGATACTTGTATTTCTAACAGACACTTCAGATTACTTCCCTCACTTCTCTCAGCTAATAGTCAGAGATACTTGTATTTCTAACAGACACTTCAGATCACTTCCCTCACTTCTCTTGGCTAATAGTCAGAGATACTTGTATTTCTAACAAACACTTCAGATTACTTCCCTCACTTCTCTCAGCTAATAGTCAGAGATACTTGTATTTCTAACAGACACTTCAGATCACTTCCCTCACTTCTCTCAGCTAATAGTCAGAGATACTTGTATTTCTAACAGACACTTCAGATCACTTCCCTCACTTCTCTCAGCTAATAGTCAGAGATACTTGTATTTCTAACAAACACTTCAGATCACTTCCCTCACTTCTCTCAGCTAATAGTCAGAGATACTTGTATTTCTAACAAACACTTCAGATCACTTCCCTCACTTCTCTCAGCTAATAGTCAGAGATACTTGTATTTCTAACAGACACTTCAGATCACTTCCCTCACTTCTCTCAGCTAATAGTCAGAGATACTTGTATTTCTAACAAACACTTCAGATCACTTCCCTCACTTCTCTCAGCTAATAGTCAGAGATACTTGTATTTCTAACAGACACTTCAGATCACTTCCCTCACTTCTCTCAGCTAATAGTCAGAGATACTTGTATTTCTAACAAACACTTCAGATTACTTCCCTCACTTCTCTCAGCTAATAGTCAGAGATACTTGTATTTCTAACAGACACTTCAGATCACTTCCCTCACTTCTCTCAGCTAATAGTCAGAGATACTTGTATTTCTAACAGACACTTCAGATCACTTCCCTCACTTCTCTCAGCTAATAGTCAGAGATACTTGTATTTCTAACAAAACACTTCAGATCACTTCCCTCACTTCTCTTGGCTAATAGTCAGAGATACTTGTATTTCTAACAGACACTTCAGATTACTTCCCTCACTTCTCTCAGCTAATAGTCAGAGATACTTGTATTTCTAACAGACACTTCAGATTACTTCCCTCACTTCTCTCAGCTAATAGTCAGAGATACTTGTATTTCTAACAGACACTTCAGATTACTTCCCTCACTTCTCTCAGCTAATAGTCAGAGATACTTGTATTTCTAACAAACACTTCAGATCACTTCCCTCACTTCTTTTGGCTAATAGTCAGAGATACTTGTATTTCTAACAAACACTTCAGATCACTTCCCTCACTTCTCTTGGCTAATAGTCAGATATACTTGTATTTCTAACAAACACTTCAGATCACTTCCCTCACTTCTCTCGGATAATGGTCAGAGATACTTGTATTTCTAACAAAACACTTCAGATTACTTCCCTCACTTCTCTCAGCTAATAGTCAGAGATACTTGTATTTCTAACAGACACTTCAGATTACTTCCCTCACTTCTCTCAGCTAATAGTCAGAGATACTTGTATTTCTAACAAACACTTCAGATCACTTCCCTCACTTCTCTTGGCTAATAGTCAGAGATACTTGTATTTCTAACAAACACTTCAGATCACTTCCCTCACTTCTCTCAGCTAATAGTCAGATATACTTGTATTTCTAACAAACACTTCAGATCACTTCCCTCACTTCTCTCGGCTAATAGTCAGAGATACTTGTATTTCTAACAGACACTTCAGATTACTTCCCTCACTTCTCTTGGCTTATAGTCAGAGATACTTGTATTTCTAACAGACACTTCAGATTACTTCCCTCACTTCTCTTGGCTAATAGTCAGAGATACTTGTATTTCTAACAGACACTTCAGATTACTTCCCTCACTTCTCTCAGCTAATAGTCAGAGATACTTGTATTTCTAACAAACCCTTCAGATTACTTCCCTCACTTCTCTCAGCTAATAGTCAGAGATACTTGTATTTCTAACAAAACACTTCAGATTACTTCCCTCACTTCTCTCAGCTAATAGTCAGAGATACTTGTATTTCTAACAGACACTTCAGATTACTTCCCTCACTTCTCTCAGCTAATAGTCAGAGATACTTGTATTTCTAACAAACCCTTCAGATTACTTCCCTCACTTCTCTCAGCTAATAGTCAGAGATACTTGTATTTCTAACAAAACACTTCAGATTACTTCCCTCACTTCTCTCAGCTAATAGTCAGAGATACTTGTATTTCTAACAAACACTTCAGATTACTTCCCTCACTTCTCTCAGCTAATAGTCAGATATACTTGTATTTCTAACAGACACTTCAGATTACTTCCCTCACTTCTCTTGGCTAATAGTCAGAGATACTTGTATTTCTAACAAACACTTCAGATTACTTCCCTCACTTCTCTCAGCTAATAGTCAGAGATACTTGTATTTCTAACAAACACTTCAGATTACTTCCCTCACTTCTCTCAGCTAATAGTCAGATATACTTGTATTTCTAACAAACACTTCAGATTACTTCCCTCACTTCTCTTGGCTAATAGTCAGAGATACTTGTATTTCTAACAAACACTTCAGATTACTTCCCTCACTTCTCTTGGCTAATAGTCAGAGATACTTGTATTTCTAACAAACACTTCAGATCACTTCCCTCACTTCTCTTGGCTAATAGTCAGAGATACTTGTATTTCTAACAGACACTTCAGATTACTTCCCTCACTTCTCTTGGCTAATAGTCAGAGATACTTGTATTTCTAACAAACACTTCAGATTACTTCCCTCACTTCTCTTGGCTAATAGTCAGAGATACTTGTATTTCTAACAAACACTTCAGATTACTTCCCTCACTTCTCTTGGCTAATAGTCAGAGATACTTGTATTTCTAACAAACACTTCAGATCACTTCCCTCACTTCTCTTGGCTAATAGTCAGAGATACTTGTATTTCTAACAGACACTTCAGATTACTTCCCTCACTTCTCTTGGCTAATAGTCAGAGATACTTGTATTTCTAACAGACACTTCAGATTACTTCCCTCACTTCTCTCAGCTAATAGTCAGATATACTTGTATTTCTAACAGACACTTCAGATTACTTCCCTCACTTCTCTTGGCTAATAGTCAGAGATACTTGTATTTCTAACAAACACTTCAGATCACTTCCCTCACTTCTCTTGGCTAATAGTCAGAGATACTTGTATTTCTAACAAAACACTTCAGATTACTTCCCTCACTTCTCTCAGCTAATAGTCAGAGATACTTGTATTTCTAACAGACACTTCAGATCACTTCCCTCACTTCTCTCAGCTAATAGTCAGAGATACTTGTATTTCTAACAAACACTTCAGATTACTTCCCTCACTTCTCTTGGCTAATAGTCAGAGATACTTGTATTTCTAACAGACACTTCAGATCACTTCCCTCACTTCTCTCAGCTAATAGTCAGAGATACTTGTATTTCTAACAGACACTTCAGATCACTTCCCTCACTTCTCTCAGCTAATAGTCAGAGATACTTGTATTTCTAACAAACACTTCAGATTACTTCCCTCACTTCTCTCAGCTAATAGTCAGAGATACTTGTATTTCTAACAAACACTTCAGATTACTTCCCTCACTTCTCTTGGCTAATAGTCAGAGATACTTGTATTTCTAACAAACACTTCAGATTACTTCCCTCACTTCTCTCAGCTAATAGTCAGATATACTTGTATTTCTAACAGACACTTCAGATTACTTCCCTCACTTCTCTTGGCTAATAGTCAGAGATACTTGTATTTCTAACAAACACTTCAGATTACTTCCCTCACTTCTCTCAGCTAATAGTCAGAGATACTTGTATTTCTAACAGACACTTCAGATTACTTCCCTCACTTCTCTCAGCTAATAGTCAGAGATACTTGTATTTCTAACAAACCCTTCAGATTACTTCCCTCACTTCTCTCAGCTAATAGTCAGAGATACTTGTATTTCTAACAAAACACTTCAGATTACTTCCCTCACTTCTCTCAGCTAATAGTCAGAGATACTTGTATTTCTAACAAACACTTCAGATTACTTCCCTCACTTCTCTCAGCTAATAGTCAGATATACTTGTATTTCTAACAGACACTTCAGATTACTTCCCTCACTTCTCTTGGCTAATAGTCAGAGATACTTGTATTTCTAACAAACACTTCAGATTACTTCCCTCACTTCTCTTGGCTAATAGTCAGAGATACTTGTATTTCTAACAAACACTTCAGATCACTTCCCTCACTTCTCTTGGCTAATAGTCAGAGATACTTGTATTTCTAACAGACACTTCAGATTACTTCCCTCACTTCTCTTGGCTAATAGTCAGAGATACTTGTATTTCTAACAGACACTTCAGATTACTTCCCTCACTTCTCTCAGCTAATAGTCAGATATACTTGTATTTCTAACAGACACTTCAGATTACTTCCCTCACTTCTCTTGGCTAATAGTCAGAGATACTTGTATTTCTAACAAACACTTCAGATCACTTCCCTCACTTCTCTTGGCTAATAGTCAGAGATACTTGTATTTCTAACAAAACACTTCAGATTACTTCCCTCACTTCTCTCAGCTAATAGTCAGAGATACTTGTATTTCTAACAGACACTTCAGATCACTTCCCTCACTTCTCTCAGCTAATAGTCAGAGATACTTGTATTTCTAACAAACACTTCAGATTACTTCCCTCACTTCTCTTGGCTAATAGTCAGAGATACTTGTATTTCTAACAGACACTTCAGATCACTTCCCTCACTTCTCTCAGCTAATAGTCAGAGATACTTGTATTTCTAACAGACACTTCAGATCACTTCCCTCACTTCTCTCAGCTAATAGTCAGAGATACTTGTATTTCTAACAAACACTTCAGATTACTTCCCTCACTTCTCTCAGCTAATAGTCAGAGATACTTGTATTTCTAACAAACACTTCAGATTACTTCCCTCACTTCTCTTGGCTAATAGTCAGAGATACTTGTATTTCTAACAAACACTTCAGATTACTTCCCTCACTTCTCTCAGCTAATAGTCAGATATACTTGTATTTCTAACAGACACTTCAGATTACTTCCCTCACTTCTCTTGGCTAATAGTCAGAGATACTTGTATTTCTAACAAACACTTCAGATCACTTCCCTCACTTCTCTCGGCTAATAGTCAGAGATACTTGTATTTCTAACAGACACTTCAGATTACTTCCCTCACTTCTCTCAGCTAATAGTCAGATATACTTGTATTTCTAACAGACACTTCAGATTACTTCCCTCACTTCTCTTGGCTAATAGTCAGAGATACTTGTATTTCTAACAAACACTTCAGATCACTTCCCTCACTTCTCTCGGCTAATAGTCAGAGATACTTGTATTTCTAACAAACACTTCAGATTACTTCCCTCACTTCTCTCAGCTAATAGTCAGAGATACTTGTATTTCTAACAAACACTTCAGATTACTTCCCTCACTTCTCTTGGCTAATAGTCAGAGATACTTGTATTTCTAACAAACACTTCAGATTACTTCCCTCACTTCTCTCAGCTAATAGTCAGATATACTTGTATTTCTAACAGACACTTCAGATTACTTCCCTCACTTCTCTTGGCTAATAGTCAGAGATACTTGTATTTCTAACAAACACTTCAGATCACTTCCCTCACTTCTCTTGGCTAATAGTCAGAGATACTTGTATTTCTAACAAACACTTCAGATCACTTCCCTCACTTCTCTCGGCTAATAGTCAGAGATACTTGTATTTCTAACAGACACTTCAGATTACTTCCCTCACTTCTCTCAGCTAATAGTCAGAGATACTTGTATTTCTAACAAACACTTCAGATCACTTCCCTCACTTCTCTTGGCTAATAGTCAGAGATACTTGTATTTCTAACAAAACACTTCAGATTACTTCCCTCACTTCTCTCAGCTAATAGTCAGATATACTTGTATTTCTAACAAAACACTTCAGATCACTTCCCTCACTTCTCTTGGCTAATAGTCAGAGATACTTGTATTTCTAACAGACACTTCAGATTACTTCCCTCACTTCTCTCAGCTAATAGTCAGAGATACTTGTATTTCTAACAAACCCTTCAGATTACTTCCCTCACTTCTCTCGGCTAATAGTCAGAGATACTTGTATTTCTAACAAAACACTTCAGATTACTTCCCTCACTTCTCTCAGCTAATAGTCAGATATACTTGTATTTCTAACAGACACTTCAGATTACTTCCCTCACTTCTCTTGGCTAATAGTCAGAGATACTTGTATTTCTAACAAACACTTCAGATCACTTCCCTCACTTCTCTCGGCTAATAGTCAGAGATACTTGTATTTCTAACAAACACTTCAGATTACTTCCCTCACTTCTCTCAGCTAATAGTCAGAGATACTTGTATTTCTAACAAACACTTCAGATTACTTCCCTCACTTCTCTTGGCTAATAGTCAGAGATACTTGTATTTCTAACAAACACTTCAGATTACTTCCCTCACTTCTCTCAGCTAATAGTCAGATATACTTGTATTTCTAACAGACACTTCAGATTACTTCCCTCACTTCTCTTGGCTAATAGTCAGAGATACTTGTATTTCTAACAAACACTTCAGATCACTTCCCTCACTTCTCTTGGCTAATAGTCAGAGATACTTGTATTTCTAACAAACACTTCAGATCACTTCCCTCACTTCTCTCGGCTAATAGTCAGAGATACTTGTATTTCTAACAGACACTTCAGATTACTTCCCTCACTTCTCTCAGCTAATAGTCAGAGATACTTGTATTTCTAACAAACACTTCAGATCACTTCCCTCACTTCTCTTGGCTAATAGTCAGAGATACTTGTATTTCTAACAAAACACTTCAGATTACTTCCCTCACTTCTCTCAGCTAATAGTCAGATATACTTGTATTTCTAACAAAACACTTCAGATCACTTCCCTCACTTCTCTTGGCTAATAGTCAGAGATACTTGTATTTCTAACAGACACTTCAGATTACTTCCCTCACTTCTCTCAGCTAATAGTCAGAGATACTTGTATTTCTAACAAACCCTTCAGATTACTTCCCTCACTTCTCTCGGCTAATAGTCAGAGATACTTGTATTTCTAACAAAACACTTCAGATTACTTCCCTCACTTCTCTCAGCTAATAGTCAGAGATACTTGTATTTCTAACAAAACACTTCAGATTACTTCCCTCACTTCTCTCAGCTAATAGTCAGAGATACTTGTATTTCTAACAAAACACTTCAGATCACTTCCCTCACTTCTCTCAGCTAATAGTCAGAGATACTTGTATTTCTAACAAAACACTTCAGATTACTTCCCTCACTTCTCTCAGCTAATAGTCAGAGATACTTGTATTTCTAACAAAACACTTCAGATTACTTCCCTCACTTCTCTTGGCTAATAGTCAGAGATACTTGTATTTCTAACAGACACTTCAGATTACTTCCCTCACTTCTCTTGGCTAATAGTCAGAGATACTTGTATTTCTAACAGACACTTCAGATTACTTCCCTCACTTCTCTCAGCTAATAGTCAGATATACTTGTATTTCTAACAAACACTTCAGATCACTTCCCTCACTTCTCTTGGCTAATAGTCAGAGATACTTGTATTTCTAACAGACACTTCAGATTACTTCCCTCACTTCTCTCAGCTAATAGTCAGAGATACTTGTATTTCTAACAAAACACTTCAGATCACTTCCCTCACTTCTCTCAGCTAATAGTCAGAGATACTTGTATTTCTAACAGACACTTCAGATTACTTCCCTCACTTCTCTCAGCTAATAGTCAGAGATACTTGCATTTCTAACAAACACTTCAGATCACTTCCCTCACTTCTCTCAGCTAATAGTCAGAGATACTTGTATTTCTAACAAAACACTTCAGATCACTTCCCTCACTTCTCTCAGCTAATAGTCAGAGATACTTGTATTTCTAACAAAACACTTCAGATTACTTCCCTCACTTCTCTCAGCTAATAGTCAGAGATACTTGTATTTCTAACAGACACTTCAGATCACTTCCCTCACTTCTCTCAGCTAATAGTCAGAGATACTTGTATTTCTAACAAACACTTCAGATTACTTCCCTCACTTCTCTCAGCTAATAGTCAGAGATACTTGTATTTCTAACAAACACTTCAGATCACTTCCCTCACTTCTCTCAGCTAATAGTCAGAGATACTTGTATTTCTAACAGACACTTCAGATTACTTCCCTCACTTCTCTCAGCTAATAGTCAGAGATACTTGTATTTCTAACAGACACTTCAGATTACTTCCCTCACTTCTCTCAGCTAATAGTCAGAGATACTTGCATTTCTAACAAACACTTCAGATCACTTCCCTCACTTCTCTCAGCTAATAGTCAGAGATACTTGTATTTCTAACAAACACTTCAGATCACTTCCCTCACTTCTCTCAGCTAATAGTCAGAGATACTTGTATTTCTAACAAAACACTTCAGATCACTTCCCTCACTTCTCTCAGCTAATAGTCAGAGATACTTGTATTTCTAACAAACCCTTCAGATCACTTCCCTCACTTCTCTCGGATAATGGTCAGAGATACTTGCATTTCTAACAAACACTTCAGATCACTTCCCTCACTTCTCTCGGGCTAATAGTCAGAGATACTTTTATTTCTAACAAACACTTCAGATCACTTCCCTCACTTCTCTTGGCTAATAGTCAGAGATATTTGTATTTCTAACAGACACTTCAGACCATTTCACACGCTTCTCTCGGCTAATAGTTAGGGATGCTTGTATTTCTAACAGACACTTCAGATCCCTCACTTCTCTCGACTAATAGCTAGGGATGCTTGTATTTCTTGCACACTATCACTATGGGTAAGATTACTTTATAAACAGATTCTAACTTTTAGGAACCAGTTTTTAAATTGGAGGTACTGATGATATTTTGAACTACTTGCCGTAACGGTATCGGCATACAGTATATCGCGATTTTCTCGGGATATCGCCTAGCTCTATGGGTAAATAGAAATACACTTACCTATCATAACAATCACCTTTCTTGCCAATTGGAACATCAAAATCTACCTGGTCATATCGATCATATGGAGACACTTTACGGATGTCCCACTTAATGCCTGATCCACGGAGCATGACACCGCTGAAAATGGAGCAACACAACACTTTGCATATAAATTAACCTCAAAGCGTGGTCAATATTAATGACATATTTTGTATATAAACCAGAACGTTGAAACCATAGTTCTGACAAGAATTTTCTATAATACAAGATGACAAAATATGGCGACAAAATAATAGCTAATGATTCTAATATGAAGATTGACATTTGATCTATATTACTATCCAGAAATTAGGTCAGATTTACATAGTCAGTACGGTGCTTGCATGATCGGAAATGTTGAAATTGAAGCAAGTATTGCGACTCCCTCCATAATTAAGTTTGTAGGTGGTTTTTTTAGGTTCCAATTCCCAATCCTGTTCACTTAGGTGAAATGGTTGGGTGGTGGGGTGAGGTTGGTTGGTGTGATATTTTTTTAAGCAGTGCCATCTAGCATCAGATGTTTGAATGTTTCAAATGAGGTGTGACATTTGTATAGATTGCAATTTAGGTGACTTTATCTGAGCTTCTGATTGACAGACAGACTCAGAATGTCACACAGACACAGCATGGCACCTAGACACAGCATGTGAAATAGACAGACACAGCATGGCACACACAGACACAACATAGCACACATAGAACATGGCGCGCGCGTGCGCTCCACACGCACAAACACACCCACCCACCCCCACCCCCACACACACCATGGCACTCATAGACACAGCATAGCATACATAGACACAGCATGGTACACATAGACACAACATGGCACACATAGACACAGCATGGGACACATAGACACAGCTTGACACACATAGCTACAGCATGGAACACATAGACAGCATGGCACACATAGACACAGCATGGAACACATAGACATGACAAACATAGACACAGCATGGCACAGGTAGACACAGACACAGCATGATACACAGACACAGTATGACACACATATAGACAGCATGGCACACATAGACACACCATGTCACACATAGACACAGCATGTCACACATAGACACAGCATGGCACACATAGACACAGCATGGCACACATAAACACACACAGACACAGCATGGCACACATAGACACAGCATGACACACACAGCATGGCACACATAGACACACCATGTCACACATAGATACAGCATGTCACACATAGACACACCATGGCACACATAGACACACCATGGCACAGATAAACACAGACACAGCATGACACATATAGACACAGAAACAGCATGACACGCAGACACATATACATCATGGGACTCATAGACACAGCATGGCACACATAGACACAGCATGGAACACATAGACAGCATGGCACACATAGACACAGCATGGAACACATAGACATGACAAACATAGACACAGCATGGCACAGGTAGACACAGACACAGCATGATACACAGACACAGTATGACACACATATACACAGCATGGCACACATAGACACACCATGTCACACATAGACACAGCATGTCACACATAGACACAGCATGGCACACATAGACACAGCATGGCACACATAAACACACACAGACACAGCATGGCACACATAGACACACACAGCATGGCACACATAGACACACCATGTCACACATAGATACAGCATGTCACACATAGACACACCATGGCACACATAGACACACCATGGCACAGATAAACACAGACACAGCATGACACATATAGACACAGAAACAGCATGACACGCAGACACATATACATCATGGGACTCATAGACACAGCATGGCACGCATAGACACAGCATGGCACACATAGACACATCATGGCATACATAGACACAGTATGGCACACATAAAACATAAACAGCATGGAACACATACAGACACAGCATGGCACACATAGACATATCATGGTACACATAGACACAGACAAAGCATAGCACACTTAGACACAGCATGGTACACATAGGCACATACACAGCATGGCACAGATAGACACAGCCATAGAATGGCACACATAGACACAGACAAAGAATGGCACCCATAAACACAGCATGGCACACATAGACACAGCATGGCACTCATAGACACAGTATGGCATACATAGACACACATATACACACTATGGCATACACACATAGATACAGCATGGCACTCATAGGCACAACATGGCCCAGATAAAGACAGCCACAGCATGACACACATACTGACACAGCATGGCACACATAATACATAAACAGCATGGAACACATAAACACAGACACAGCATGGCACACAGAGAGACATGATGGCACACATAGACACAGACAAAGCATGGCACACTTAGACACAGCATGGTACACATAGGCACATACACAACATGGCACACATAGACACATACATAGAATGGCACACATAGACACAGTATGGCACACAGACACATCATGTCACATATAGACACAGCATGGCATACATCGACACAGTATGACACACATAGACATAGCATGGCAAAAATAGACACAACATGGCACACAGACACAGACACAACATAGTACACATAGACACAGCATGGCACACATAGACACATACACAGCATGGCATACATAGACACATCATGCCATACATAGACACAGCATGGTATACATAGACACAGCATGACACTCACAGACACAGCATGGCACACATAGACACAGTATGACACATATAGACACAGTATGGCATACACACAGCATGACACACATAGATACAGCATGGCACACATAGACACAGAATGGTACATATAGACACAGTGTGGCACACATAGACACTGCATGGCATACATAGACACAGCATGGCACACATAATACATACACAGCATGGAACACATAAACACAGACACAGCATGGGACACATAGACATGATGGCACACATAGACACAGACAAAGTATGGCACACTTAGACACAGCATGGTACACATAGGCACATACACAGCATGGCACACATAGACACAGACACAGAATGGCACACATAGACACAGTATGGCATACATAGACACAACATGGCACACATAGACACAAACACAACATAGTACACATAGACACAGCATGGCACACATAGACACATTATGACACATTCACAGCATGGCACTCATATACACAGCATGGCATACATAGACACAGCATGGCATACATAGACACAGCATGACACTCATAGACACAGTATGATGCACATAGACACAGCATGGCAAAAATAGACACAACATGGCACACATAGACACAGACACAACATAATACACATAGACACAGCATGGCACACAGACACATTATGACACACATAGACACAGCATGACACATACAGTAGACACATACACAGCATGGCACTCATACACACAGCATGGCATACATAGACACAGCATGACACTCATAGACACAGCATGGCACACATAGACACAGTATGACACACATAGACACAGTATGGCATACACACATAGATACAGCATGGCACACATAGACACAGAATGGTATATATAGACACAGACACAGCGTGGCACACATAGACACTGCATGGCACACATAGACACTGCATGGCACACATACATACAGCATGGCCAGGGTTGCCCGATTTTTGCTTTGAAACATTGCGATCGATTTTATAAAAAGATTGCGATTTTCGACTAAATCGTAGGTCTAAATTCCCAAAAGTATAAACCGTAGTAACGTGACAAGTCACCAAAACCGGGACTTGGAATTTCTAGAAAAAGTTGAAATAAATGATACAAAAATAGCACAAAATTTGAACACAATTTCATGCGACAAATTCTTAACATCCTAGGTCTATGCTTAATGTATACCTTATATCCATAATCGCGGGATTGAAATTATTAATGGGGACCGCCTAAATATTATGTATAGTTTCATAAACATCGTTTATTTCATCAAAATTTGACATAAAATGTCGTCGAGTAAAAGTATAAATCCTGCATCCGCTTATAGCCTCCCCTTGTACGACAAGTTTAGGTCATTACCCGAGTAGTGCGAAGACGCTAATATTAGTACCCGGGGAGATACTGCGCAATCCATATACATAGGACGGTAGCTTTGAGTAGCTACGATAGTAACGGCATAAACTTGTCCTATAGTGCAGTTTATAGTTGATTTCAGAATGTACGATTTACATTTAGAGTAATCAACAGAGTGCACAGTTCAAAATAAAACAATCTGGAATGTTGTTGCATTATTTTCTTTAATTAGGCATGACAACCGAATCAAAAAGGAAAAAATTAGTACACAGCCTGAAATTGCTAAAAGAATTAAAAAGAATTATGTTCACTGATTATTGCCTAACTCTGCAACTAAGTATATACTTGGTATTTCACGAGACTCATGGTCTGCAGCGAAAGGAAGAAAATTATATGGCGATTCGACGGAGTAACTAGCTGGATTTCTCAATGACAAAGGTGTTACCTCGCTATTGCTAGCTGGTTTACCATAGAGCTTTGTGTTTTAATTAGGACTTAGTGAACACATGTGTGGAGCGATCAAGAAAAAACACAATGGATACATGCGCAAATGGATTATAACTGTATTCTTTTACTGCTGAATGACGAGTTTTTTTCAATTACATCGTAGAAAATTTTCGATTAAATCGCGAAATCGCACACGCCTAAGCATGGCATACATAGACACAGCATCGCACACATAGACACAGCATGTTATGTTCTGAGATAATAAGCCAATTTAATCCACTTTCAAACATAGGTGCATATCATTTGCATAGTAGTTACACATACCACTTCGAAGAATAGCAAGAGAATATGAATATCATTGGCAGCCATTTTGGAATTTTTAAATTGTTTTTCTTTCAAACTGGGCGTGCCTAGATACATATGACCACACACCTGAATTGTCCAAACCAGGCAGTTTTCATTGTCAACCCGCCCCCAATCCCCGTAAGGGGAGTGCGACCCCCATCTCAAACCCCCCCCCCCCCCCTAAGATGAGTATGGGAAAATTGTTGGTCAGTTTTATGAACTCAAGAGGCTGTGTTCCATGTGTCAAGCTTTTCATCAGACCACACATCACATGTGGCATGGCATGGCCTGGTTTGGTACTGTAAGGTTTAGTATGGAATGCTTTGATTTGGTATGATATGGTATGGTTTGGCATGTTATGGTATGGTTTGGCAGGATACAGTATGGTGTGGTATGGTATGGTATGGTATGGTTTGGTTTGGTTTGGTTTGGTTTGGTTTGGTTTGCTATGGTCTGGTTTGGTATGTTTTGGTTTGGTTTGATCTGGTTTGGTATGGTAGGGTTGGTTTGGTATGGTCTGGTTTGGTATGGTAGGGTATGGTTTGGTCTGGTCTGGTCTGGTTTGGTATGGTTTGGCATGATATGGTATGGTATGGTTTGCTATGGTTTGGTATGGGCGGGTCTGGTTAATGGTTTGGGATGGTATGGTATGGTATGGTCTGGTCTGGTCTGGTCTGGTCTGGTCTGGTCTGGTCTGGTCTGGTCTGGTCTGGTCTGGTATGGTATGGTATGGTATGGTATGGGTTGGTTTGGTATGGTATGGTCTGGTTTGGTATGGTCTGGTTTGGTATGGTTTAGTATTCTTTGGTATGGTGTGGTTTGGGTTGGGTTGGTTTGGTATGCCAGAGTCTGGTATGGTATGGTATGGTATGGGTTGGTTTGGTCTGGTCTGGTCTGGTTTGATATAGTCCCATTTGGTATGGTTTGGTCCTGTACAGTACGGTAGGTTATGGTACAGTACACTATGGTATGGTACAGTACGGTACGGTACGGTACGGTACACTATGGTACGGTACAGTATGGTAGGTACACTATGGTTCGGTACACGATGGTATGGTACACTCTGGTACGGTACAGTATGGTAAGGTACAGTATGCTATGGTACAGTATGATACGGTACAGTATGGCCAGGTACAGTATGGTATAGTACACTATGGTACAGTACAGTATGGTACGGTACGGTAAAGTATGATACAGTACAGTATGGTACGGTACAGTATAGTACGGTACAATATGGTATGGTACAGTATGGGACAGTTCAGTATAGTATGGTACAGTACATTATGATACGGTACAGTACAGTACAGGTACAGTATGGTATTGTACAGTATTGTATGGTACAGTACATTATGTTACGGTACAGTATGGTACGGTACAGTACAGTACAGTAAAGTATGATATGACACCGTATGGTACAGTACAGCATAGTATGATACAGAATTGTACGGTACAGTATGGTTTGGTACAGTATGGTCAGGTACAGTATGGTATGGTAAACTACGGTATGATACACTATGGTACAGTACACTATGGTACGGTACAGTATTGTACAGTACAGTATGGTACCATATGATAAAGTATGATACAGTACAGTATGGTACGGTACAGTACAGTATGGTACGGTACAGTATGGTTCAGTTCAGTATAGTACGGTACGGTACAGTACAGTATAGTACAATATTGTATGGTACAGTACATTATGTTATGGTACAGTATGGTACGGTACAGTGTGGTACAGTACATTGCAGTATGGTACAGTACAGTACAGTACAGCAAAGTATGGTACGACACAATATGGTACGGTACAGTACAGTATAGTATGATACAGAATTGTATGGTACAGTATGGTTTGGTACAGTATGGTACAATACACTGGTATGGTACTGTGCAGTATGGTACGGTACAGTATGGTCTGGTACAGTATGGTTTGGTACAGTATGGTCTGGTACAGTATGGTATGGTACGGTACAGCACACTATTGTACGGTACTGTATGATACGGTATTGTATGGTATGGTACAGTACAGTATAGTACGGTACAGTATGACACAGTGCAGTATGGTACAGTACAGTATGGTATGGTACAATATGGTACGGTAGAGTACAGTACAGTATGGTACAGTACAGTATAGTACGGGACAGTATGGTATGGTACAGCATGGGACAGTACAGTATGCTACAGTACAGTATGGTACGGTACAGTTTAGTACAGTACAGTATGGCATGGTACAGTACAGTATGGTACGGTATAGTAGGTACAGCATGATATGGTACAGTATGGTATGGTTTGGTCCTGTACAGTATGGTATGTTATGGTACAGTACATTATGGTACAGTACAGTATGGTACGGTACAGTATGATATGGTACAGTACAGTATAGTATGGTACGGTACAGTATGGCAGGGTACAGTACAGTATGGTACGTACACTACAGTATGGTACGGTACAGTATAGTAGGTACAACATGATATGC
Source organism: Chaetoderma sp. LZ-2023a (assembly GCA_034401795.1). NCBI lineage: Eukaryota > Metazoa > Mollusca > Caudofoveata > Chaetodermatida > Chaetodermatidae > Chaetoderma > Chaetoderma sp. LZ-2023a. The sequence goes on from CM067366.1 coordinate 27,514,984, forward strand.
TACAGTATGATATGGTGTGGTCCATTATGATTTTGTGGTACAGTATGATATGGTGTGGTACAGTATCATATGGTGTGGTACAGTATGATATGGTGTGGTACGGTACGGTACAGTACAGTACAATATGCTATTTAAAATCTTGAGCATTAAAGTCTTCAAGGGTTAATTTCAAATCCAGTGTTAGGTTAGTAAGAATTTTATGTTCTTAACAGTCTCACCTAAATCCCCAATTCAATGCATCCTCAGCTGATATGCAACCAATATCTATCGTTCGAAGCTTCCAAATACGATTTTCAGTGAGCAAGTCATCAATCTCATCTAAGCGTTGCGCAAACTTCTCAAAGAACTCATATATGTCGTCCATTAGTCCAAGGGGCAGATCCTGAAACATGGAGATACAATAAAAGATGGCGCCTGCATCGCTCACCTCCCAGAACATTGCTAGTGAGATTTTTTGTATATAAAGACCTTCGGGAAATCCACGATGGCTATCAGATCTAGAAAGGCCTACAATTAGAGACCACTGGAATTTTACATTATCAGAGAACAAGAGGCCCACGGGGCCTGTATGGCTCACCTGGAATTATTGGGCACTTACACAACTGAACAAAATGAGAGGACCACAGGAAATATTTCATATGTCTCTATGTTCCACAATGCGTCATATGTCTCCATGTACCACAATGTCTGTCATTTGTCTTTATGTACCACAATGTCCCTCATTCATCTTTATGTACCACAATGTCCCTCATATGTCTCTATATACCACAATGTGCTGTATGTCTCTATGTACCACAATGTCTGTCATATGGCTCTATGTTCCACAATGTCTGTCATATGTCTCTATGTTCCACAATGTCTGTCATATGTCTCTATGTTCCACAATGTCTGTCATATGTCTCTATGTTCCACAATGTCTGTCATATGTCTCTATATACCACAATGTCTGTCATATATCTCTATGTACCACAATGTCTGTCATATGTCTCTATGTACCACAATGTCTGTCATATGTCTCTATGTTCCACAATGTCTGTCATATGTCTCTATGTTCCACAATGTCTGTCATATGTCTCCATGTACCACAATGTCTGTCATTTGTCTTTATGTACCACAATGTCCCTCATTCATCTTTATGTACCACAATGTCCCTCATATGTCTCTATATACCACAATGTGCCGTATGTCTCTATGTACCACAATGTCTGTCATATGGCTCTATGTTCCACAATGTCTGTCATATGTCTCTATGTTCCACAATGTCTGTCATATGTCTCTATGTTCCACAATGTCTGTCATATGTCTCTATGTTCCACAATGTCTGTCATATGTCTCTATATACCACAATGTCTGTCATATATCTCTATGTACCACAATGTCTGTCATATGTCTCTATGTACCACAATGTCTGTCATATGTCTCTATGTTCCACAATGTCTGTCATATGTCTCTATGTTCCACAATGTCTGTCATATGTCTAGCGCTATATTCCGCAATGTCCCTCATACATCTGCCATATGTCTCTATGTACCACAATGTCTGTCATACGTCTCTGTTCCACATCTGTCAAATGTCTCGATGTTCTACAATGTCCTTCATACGTTGCTATGCACCACAATATGCCTCATACGTCTCTATATACCACACTGTCTGTCATATGACTCTATGTTCCACAATGTCTGTCATATGTCTCTATGTACCACAATGTCTGTCATATGTCTCTATGTTCCACAATGTCTGTCATATGTCTCTATATACCACAATGTCTGTCACATATCTCTATGTACCACAATGTCTGTCATATGTCTCTATGTACCACAATGTTTGTCATATGTCTCTATGTACCACAATGTCCCTCATATATCTCTATATACCACAATGTGTCATATGTCTCTATGTACCACAATGCCTGTCATACATCTCTATGTTCCACAATGTGTCATATGTCTCTATGTTCCACAATGTGTCATATGTCTCTATGTACCACAATGTCTGTCATATGTCCCTATGTTCCATAATGTCTGTCATATGTCTCTATATACCACAATGTCCCTCATTCGTCTATATGCATAACAATGTTTGTCATATGTCTCTATATACCACAATGTTCCTCATACATCTCTATATACCACAATGTGTCATATGTCTCTATGTACCACAATGTCTGTCATATGTCTCTATGTACCGCAATGTGTCTCTATGTAACACAATGTCTGTCATACGTCTCTATGTTCCACAATGTCTGCCATAATTCTCTATGTACCACAATGTCTGTCATATGTCTTTATGTACCACAATGTCCCTCATACAGCGCTATGACCCACAATGTCTGCCATACATCTCTATGTACCCCAATGTCTGTCATATGTCTCTATGTACCACAATGTCTGTCATATGTCTCTATGTACCACAATGTCTTCATATGTCTCTATGTACCACAATGTCTGTCATATATCTCTATGTAACACAATGCCCCTCATACGTCTCTATATACCACAATGTGTTATATGTCTCTATGTACCACAATGTCTGTCATACGTCTATGTTCCACAACTGTCATATATCCCGATGTTCTACAATGTCCTTCATACATCGCTATGCACCACAATATCCCTCATACATCTCTATATACCACAATGTGGCATCTCTAATACCTATGTACCACAAAGTCCGTCATACATCTCTATGTACCACAATGTCCCTCATATATCTCTATATACCACAATGTGTCATATGTCTCTATGTTCCATAATGTCTGTCATATGTCTCTATATACCACAATGTCCCTCATTCGTCTATATGCATAACAATGTCTGTCATGTCTCTATATACCACTATGTTCCTCATACATCTCTATATACCACAATGTGTTATATGTCTCTATGTACCACAATGTCTGTCATACGTCTATGTTCCACAACTGTCATATATCTCGATGTTCTACAATGTCCTTCATACATCGCTATGCACCACAATATCCCTCATACATCTCTATATACCACAATGTGGCATCTCTAATACCTATGTACCACAATGCCTGTCATACATCTCTATGTTCCACAATGTGTCATATGTCTCTATGTACCACAATGTCTGTCATACGTCTCTATGTTCCATAATGTCTGTCATATGTCTCTATATACCACAATGTCCCTCATTCGTCTATATGCATAACAATGTCTGTCATATGTCTCTATATACCACTATGTTCCTCAAACATCTCTACATACCACAATGTGTTATATGTCTCTATGTACCACAATGTCTGTCATATGTCTCTATGTACCACAATGTGTCTCTATGTAACACAATGTCTGTCATACATCTCTATGTTCCACAATGTCTGCCATACATCTCTATGTACCACAATGTCTGTCATATGTCTCTATGTACCACAACCTCTGTCATATGTCTCTATGTACCACAATGTCTTCATATGTCTCTATGTACCACAATGTCTGTCATATGTCTCTATGTACCACAATGTCTGTCATATATCTCTATGTAACACAATGCCCCTCATACGTCTCTATATACCACAATGTGTTATATGTCTCTATGTACCACAATGTCTGTCATATGTCTCTATGTTCCACAATGCCTGTCATACGTTTCTATGTACCGCAATGTCCCTCATATGTCTCTATGTACCACAATGTCTGTCATATGTCTAGCGCTATATTCCGCAATGTCCCTCATACATCTGCCATATGTCTCTATGTACCACAATGTCTGCCATATGTCTCTATGTACCACAATGTGTAATATCTCTCTATGTAGTACATGTCTGCCATATGTCTATATGTACCACAATGTCCCTCAAACGTCTCTATGTACCACAATGCCCCTCAAACGTCTCTATGTTCCACGACATCTGTCATATGTCTCTATGTACCACAATATCCCTCATACGTCTCTATGTACCGCAATGTCCCTGAGATGCCCCTATGTACCACAACGTCTGTTATAGGTCTCCATGTTCCACAATGGCTGGCATACGTCTCTATGTACCACAATGTGTCATATATCTCTATGTACCACAACATCTGTCATACGTCTCCATGTTCCACAATCTCTGCCATATGTCTTTATGTCTGTCATATGTATTTATGTACCACAATGTCCCTCATGCAGCTCTATGTTCCACAATGTCTGTCATATTTCTCTATGTACCACAATGCCTGTCATATGTCTCTATGTACCGCAATGTCCCTCATATCTCTATGTACCACAATGTCTGTCATATATCTCTATGTACCACAATGTCTGCCATATGTCTATGTACCACAATGTGTCATATGTCTCTATGTACCACAATGTCTCTCATACATCTCTATGTTCCACAATGTCCCTTGTATGTATCTATATAGCACACATTTTTTCATGTGTCTCTATGTTCAGCAATGCCTGTCATATGTCTCTATGTACCGCAATGTCCCTCATATATCTCTATGTAACACAATGTCTGCCATGTCTCTACATACCACAATCACAATGTCTGTCATATCTCTCTATGTACCGCAATGTCCCTCATATCTCTATGTACCACAATGTCTGTCATATATCTCTATGTACCACAATGTCTGCCATATGTCTATGTACCACAGTGTCTGCCATATGTCTCTATGTACCACAATGTCTGTCGTATGGCTCTATGTACTGCAATGTCCCTCCTATATTTCTATGTACCACAATGTCTGTCATATGTCTCTATGTACCTCAATGTCTGCCATATGTCTCAATGTTCAACCATGTGTTTCCTATGTCTCTATGTTTCACAATAGCACTGCCATAAACCTTACTTTCAACGAGTACATAAAATAAGAACCAACCTGTGCTACACCACCAGGTCTGACATAGGCAGCGTGCATTCTGGCACCAGACACGCGTTCATAAAACTCAAATAGCTGAAAAAATATACACAGAGATTATTATTATAATAATAATAATAATAATAATAATAATAATAATGAGGCCCAAGGGCCTGTGGCACTCACCTGGACCATTAGCATTTGAACCATTTGCATTTAAATAGATATGATGAATCATTTCTGGAAAATCCAAGATGGTCACCCCAAAAAATTACCAATTAAAAATCTGAATAGATGTTCTAGAGTCTACCATGATACGGTCATTCTAGCCAAATTTGGTTGAAATATGTCAAGCGACCAAGGAGAAGAAACGTACTGACAATTTCTGGTAAATTTTTCACACAAAAATTTCTCAATCAAAATTCTGAATAGAATTTCTAGAGGCAACCACCATAGAATGCATCTAGCTAAATTTGGTTGAACTATGTCAAGCAGCTAAGGAGTAGCATTTTGACCATTTCCGGTAGATTTTTCATAAAATCTAAGATTTTCACCCAAAAAATTGATCAATAAAAATTCTGAAAAGATCTTCTAGAGCCTACCACCATAGAATGCATATAGCCAAATTTGGTTAAAATATGTCAAGCAGCTAAGGAGACGTAGCATTTTGACAATTTCCGGTAGATTTTTCATAAAATCTCAGATTTTGACCCAAAAAATTTATCAATCAAAATTCTGAAAAAAACACCTGGAGGTACCAGCTTAGGATCATTACAGCCAAATTTTGTTGAAATTGGTCAACTGTTAAGGAGAAGACACGATTTGACGGACGGACGGCGGCCGTGGTATAAGCTCAATTGGCCTTTCAGGCCAGGTGAGCTAATAATAATAATCATTCTGTAAGCATTGCAATACATGTGCCCCACCTGGTGATATACATTTTTAGAAACTGACAGTCAAAAACTCCATTAAAATTTGACAGAAACAGCTGAAACTCGAACTTGATCTGTAACTTCTCATAGCAAAGCAATATACCAAGTTTCAGTTATATATGGTGAAGGAGAACGAAAACGTCTTGAAAGCTGATATGTTTGTATTTCATAAGTCAAAGGGGGGGGGGGAGGGGGGGGGGGGGCGGTGTATAATACCATGCCATGATGACAAACTAATGAATGAGAGCTAAGAGAAAATAGCAATTTCTTCCTCAGACCCAGACCAGTCATCCTATGAAGTTTCAAAGTGATCCGTTAAATGGTCAAAGAGTTATGGGCCAGAAACCAATTTTCAAGATGGCCACTGGTGGCTGGGGGCCATCTTGGAGTTTGGATCATCGTCAATTTCTATAGGTTTCTTCCTCAGACCCAGTCCAACCAGTCTATGACGTTTTGAAGCATTTGTATAAACGGTAATGGAGTTATTATCTGGAAACCAATTTTCAAGATGGCCGCTAATGGCTGGTGGCCATCTTGGATTTCAGATCAGTGTCAATTTCCTTTCCAGACCTAGTCCAACTACCCTATGAAGCTTACGGAAATGCAATATAATATAATTAACTGGGTCACCGTGAACTTGGCCGTTGACACCAAAATTGATAGCACCCCATTTACGTACCTTCTCACGTTCTTCAAACATCCAGAACAGTGGTGTGATGGCACCAATATCCAATGCATGAGTCGCTATCGACATTAAATGATTCATTATTCGAGTGATCTCAGCATACATTGCTAGAACACAAGATGATCTCAACATACATTGTTAGAACACAAGATGATTTCATCATACATTGGTAGAATACAAGATGATATCACCATACATTTTTAGAACACAAGATGATCTCATCATACATTGTTAGAACACAAGATTGTCTCACCATACATTGTTAGCACACAAGATGATCTCACCATACATTGTTAGAACACAAGATGATCTTACCATACATTGTTAGAACACAAGATGATCTCACCATACATTGTATCAAGATGATCTCACCATACATTGTTAGAACACACGATGATCTCACCATATATTGCTAGAACACAAGATGATCTCACCGTACATTGTTAGAACACAAAATGATCTCACCATACATTGTATCAAGATGGTCTCACCATACATTGCTCGAACACGAGATGATCTCACCATACATTGTTAGAACACACGATGATCTCACCACATATTGCTAGAAGACAAGATGATCTCACCGTACATTGTTAGAACACAAGATGATCTCACCGTACATTGTTAGAACACAAAATGATCTCACCATACATTGCTAGAACATGAGATGATCTCACCATACATTGTATCAGGATGATCTCACCATACATTGCTAGAACACAAGATGATCTCACCATACTTTCTAGAACACAAGACGATCTCACCATACATTGTTAGAACACAAGATGATCTTCCCATACATTGTTAGACCACAAGATGGTCTCACCATACATTGTATCAAGACGATCTCACCATACATTGCTAGAACACAAGATGATCTCACCACACATTGCTAGAACACAAGATGGTCTCACCATACATTGTTAGAACACAAGATGATCTCACCATACATGGCTAGAACACAAGATGATCTCACCATACTTTGCTAGACCACAAAAGGATAGTACCATGCACTACCCTTACACATTAAAACAAGAGCTCCGCAAATGGCACATAATACCCCGCCATGATGAGAAACCAATGAATGAGAGCAAAGAGATCCACCAATGAAACCAATTTTAGATCATTGGCACTTTCGATAGGTTTCTTCCCCCTACTTAGTCCAACCACCCTATCAAAGCTATCTGCAATGGAGTTATCACGCAGAAACCAATTTTCAAGATCACCGCCGGTGGCTGGCGGACATCTTGGATTTTGGATCGTCGAATTCGATAGGTTTATTCCTCAGAACTAGTCCGATCATCCTATGAAGTATCAAAGTGATCCAATAAACCGTAGCGGTGTTATCATGCGGAAGCCATTTTCAAGATGACTGCCAGTGGCTGGTGGCCATCTTGGATTTCAGATCATTGTCGATTTCGATAGGCTTCTTTTTCAAGACATATTTCAATCATCCTATGAAGTTTCAAAGTGATCCGATAAATGGTGACAGCATTATCATCCAGAAACCAATTTTCAAGGTGGTCGCTGGTGGCCATCTTGGATTTTGGATCATTGTCGATTTCAATATGTTTCTTCCTCAGACCTATTCCAATCATCCAATGAAGTTCCAAAGCGATCAGACAAACGGTAGCGGAGTTATCGTGCAAAAAATAATTTTCAATATGGCCACCGGTGGCTGGTGACCATCTTCGATTTCAGATGAACGTCCATTTCGATAGGTTTCTTCTTCAGACCTAGTCCATTATTTTTGGTGGGGTATAAAAATCATGTACACACACCATGCACACATGCACAAACATAATGCTTTAATAGTCAAGCAGGCCTCACCAGTCTTCTGGAGGAGTGTGGAGTTACAGGTCAAGAGAGAACATTTTTAATTTACCCCTAAAATGACCGGGTCGATAATCGAGCCACTTCATTCCAGTTGTAAACATTTTAAAATGTTTTTCTCTCGACATGTAAATGGACATTCAATAAGCAAAAATACATTTTATTTCCTAATCTTAATGATTATAGTTGATATATATGACTTCTGCAAGCAGGTTACATGTTCGTCTGTCGAGCACACTCAGCTAGCTACATGTAGTCTGCTAATAGAAGCCTCTGCCTATACCCAGCCAATAGAGGACTCTCCCTCCACGTATGCGCTACTCACTGTTTGTAGTACAAAGCGTAAAGATAGTATATGCAGCTGAATTAATTTACAACCAGAAATGCAACCACAAAGCTCGACGTTACTCTATTTTGTCTAGTAACCTTCCACATACTGCAGATACGACTTTGACATGAACTATGAAGCGTGACTTCAAATACTGTATAAAATAAATATAGTCTAATCAATACAGTTATCACTGACTACGACATTTAATTGTCTCCTTCCCTCTCATTAGCATGTGTTCATTGTTCAGTCAATCTATGGTTTGACTCACCACTAATTGCAACAGCAATGAAACCACTTCTATTTTGTGTATTTAGGTCTCAGAAATGTATTAACAAGAGGCCCAAGGGCTTGAGGCACTCACCTGGACCATTAGCATTTGAACCTTTTCGGCATTTGCAATTAAAGACATGGTTGATAATTTTCGGAAATCCAAGATCGCCACCAAAAGAATTGCCCAATCAAAATTTTGTATATACGTTCTGAAACCTACCCATCTAGAGTCCTTCCAGCTGAGATTGATTGAAATCTGCCAAATGGTTAATGAGGTGTAGGCTTTTAACTGATTTACTAAAACTTTTCGAAAATCCAAGATGGACACCCAAAAATTTACCAATCAAAATTATGCATACTAGATTTGAAGCCTGCCACCATAGGGTCATTCCATCCAAGTCTGGTTGAAATCGCACAAGCAGTTAATGAGGAGTAGCATTTTAAGCGATATATGGTAAATTTTCATAAAATTCAAGAATTTCACCAAAAAATTTAGCAATCAAAATTCTGTATACAAGTTCTGAAACCTACACCCATAGGGTCCTTCCAGCCAAACTAGGTTGAAATCCGCCAAGTGGTTAATTAGGAGTAGTGTTTTGACAATTTCCAGTAATTTTTTTTACAAAATGTAAGATTTTCACCCCCAAAAATTGATCAATCAGAATTCAGAAAAGACCTTCTAGAGCCTACCACCATAGGTCAAATATGGTTGAAATATGTCAAGCAGCTAAGGAGGGGTAGCATTTTGACCATTTCCGGTAGATTTTTCATAAAATCTCAGATTTTCACTGAAAAAATTGATCAATCAAAATTCTGAAAAAAAAGTGTCTAGAGGGTAGCAGCTTAGGATCATTCCAGCCAAATTTGGTTGAAATCGATCAAACCGTTAAGGAGAAGACGCGATTTGACGGAGGGCCGCCATGGCATAAGCTCACTTGGCCTTTCAGGCCAGGTGAGCTAAAAATATAAAAAAATCTTTTGAGTGGAACATGTTGAATTCAAGATGGCTGATGCCAACCGAGTATAATATGGCATATATCTCGAGAACTGTTCATTTTAAACCAGATAAATGTATTACGACTAGATAGAAACATTCCACAATCTACGAAAAAATTATGTCCTCCGCACCCCATGATCAGTCTATGATGTCACAACCCAACATTTGAGAAGTTCTATGTTTTGACAAATGCCTCTGCATCCAGAACAAGCCGACTTACAATCAAATCTATGACGACAGCACACGCAGTGCACAGTTCCGCAGCCCATGCAGATGCATTTCACTAGTTCGAAATGGGTTTGTGCCCTAGAGTACAAGTGTAGTCAATTCCACTGTGACTTGGGTGACATTCAAAGCGCGTTAACATTGAAATGCATCTTGCTGTGGTTTCTATTACAGACTCATATTAGTATTTCTTTGTTTGAATATATTGAGTTGGATATCTAATCTATCTATTTATGCAGGCAGATGATCAATAAATTGCCAACTATTGCTTTGGTGATATCTCATACCTGACTCAGGTTAGAAACAAGAGCCATCAGACCCCGCACCACCTCCCCCACCATTCCACCGACACCATCCACACTAATACACCCCAACCCCAGCCCACCCGGATCCAAACATTTCAGGTAAAGATACATCAAGAGAATATTTTAGAACAAGAGGCCCGAGGCCCAAAGGGTCTGTATCGCTCACCTGCAATTATTGGCCACTGGCACAAATGAACAAAACGAGATGACAACTGGAAACATTTTAATTTCTGTGAAGGTTTAATCACTCTTTATGAAAATTGGCCCAGTTGTTAATAGGTACTGTATTTTGATTATTTGACGCCCATGCTCTAATATTAGCCCACCCCCTAACTTTGACATATGAGCTCCAATGATTTCTTAGCAGTTTCAAAATGGCAAAACTCTGTATTAGAAGCCCACCCCCTAACTCAGCAGTTTGTATTAGAAATAAAATGTTCTAAGAAATTTTTTTTTAAGAATAGTGTGTATAATAATAACAATCGTGTCACAGGATCGCTCTACTTTAGATCGATCTCTGCTCTGATACATTCCCGGACTCCTAGAAACCAATACAGTCCTCAGATTTGTAGATCTCGGCTACCTATTAAATTACTACTAATAGTAGTAGGCCAACTATGTTCAAGATATAATAAAGTTTATTCCACAATTCTGTAGTCAAAATACACACAAAACAGTCTTAGCGTGATAAATACCTTCCTTATAAAAATATTTCAAGATCAAATTTATGTACCAACAAAGCAGTGAACAAGCAGTCTCTGGTATTGCGCATTAATTTTGTAATGCCAACCAACATTAAATGATCCAAAACGGAATCATGACATATGACAAAAATTGCTTGAAAGCCTGAGAAATAAAATTAGATAGCCCACTTCTTATGTTGGTAATCCGCTGGCTCATTTGTGATTGGTGGCGTGGTGTTCTCGCGAGATCTCAAACTCTAACGGGAGTTTGTTATCAAACGGGTACCCGTTATTCAGATCAGACCTAAAGTACAATACTCAGTTCCTATCGTGCAATGATAACATATTGCTCTAAATAAAGTTATTTTGCGATTGGAGGCGAATCACATGATTTATATCTTTTCACGACGCCATTTTATGTCAAATTCAGGACCAATTTTGATGCAATAAATTATCTTTATTACAGGATACGCAATATTTAGGTGCTCCAATTTAATAATTTCACTTCTGCGATGATGTTTTTTAGGCATACATCAAACATAGTCATAAAGTGGCGCGAATTTGTACCCGCCATTTTAGTTCAATTTTCGTGGTATTAGTTTTAGGAAATCTTTTTTGGAAAAGTCTCTAATATAAGCCCACCCCCTTTCTCAGAGATGTTGGTTTGGAAATTGAATACCTCTTGTCCTAATAGAAGCCTAGTCTTCAAATACGTGAAAGTCTTTTACAAGTTTTTTTCAGAAAATCCAAGATGGATGAAAAACACGCTAACTTTTGATTGATCCACTGCGGCCATGTTTTTTTACGCATTAACTTTCAATGGACAAACTTTAATAGCCCTTAGTCCCTAATCATATCTCTCAAATTTCAGCATAATCTGCTTATTGCTACTGGAGAATAAGTCGCTTTAAGGAAAACTAGGTCATCCAAGATGGCCCATGATACATTTGGCCAATCAAGGTCCATTGCACAAACTTGGTTCAGACGTTGCCCCTGATGATGGTTCATGAGTTTTGATTTGATACCCCAGAGCAGTGAAGATTTTTAGACGTTTAAAAAGATTTGACAAATTCCAAGATGGTCACCGGCCAAATTGGCCAATCAGCATCCTTTCAACAAAGTTGGAAATCTATGCCCTAAGGATGCTTTCTGCCAAATATACTTGGAATCGGCCCAGTTGTTCTCGAGAAGACATTAAAAATTTTCCATTGCATTAATATGGGAGCTACTGGCGGGAAAGAGAAATATATAAAACCAATTTCCAGTTCAAAAGCCATAAAAAAATCTTGACTTGATTGGTCCACGGCAGCCATGTTTTTTCTATGTATCAACTTCCCTTGAACAAACTTTAATGGTCCTTACTCCTTAATCATATTTCCCAAATTTTGGCTCCATCGGTTCAGTGGTTCTGGAGTAATTTTCGCAAAAACTAGGTCATCCAAGTTGGCCACCAAACTATTTGGCCAACAAGTTCCCATGAACAAATTTAGTGTAGCTCCTTCACTAAATGATATTTCGTGAGTTTTGAATCGATCCCCCCCCCCCCACCCCTCACCGGCCAAATTGGAATCTCTAAGGCCTAGGGATGGTTCCTGCCAAATATAATTGAAATCAGCCCAGTGGTTCTTGAGAAGTCTTAAAGAATAAGTTGATGGATGAACGGACAGACGGACAGTCGCCACGGCATAAGCTCAGCTGGCTTTTCAGGTAAGGTGAGCTAAAAAAGGGGTGGATGAGAAGACAAATGCGTCTTCCATATACCAGGATCTAGAGATAAGATGATAGTCCAGTTGCTATTGTCGCATCGTGGGAAATTAGTGATTATTTTGCCAACCTATATGATTGGCATCCTTGTAGGGCACGATCTTCAAAAACATTGTTGGCAATTTTTCTTTTGACTTTTAGAGGTCAGTTCAATGTCAAACACAGGAACCATAGAAAAATTGTGAATTATTAGTGTCTATCTTCATAGATTATGTTGTAATGTTGTTTCCAGGGTGTATTTCAAGTAATATCTAATGCTAATACAAACATTAATAAAAATAAAACACAAGGATTAGCACTTTTCATGATCAAAAGTTGTCAATTAGTTTTCTTGATATTTGATATTGTATAGCCAAATGTGTGCATCTGGATATCTCCTCTGAAAATATTTGGTGGAATTCAAATAACTTTGTTATGAGTTTAGTTACCCATAGGATTGCAAGATGACATTTACTTTAGGCTCCTTCTACAGGGTGGGGGTCAGGCAGGGTGGAGGTTGTGTGACTCAGAAGGCCCCCGCAATCACTGAAAAAACTCTATGTAGTTGGTAGCAATTTTATTCAAAGCCTTCAAGAGGCCCAAGGGGCCTGTGTCGCTCACCTGGAATTATTGGCGACTGGCACAACCGAACAAAACGAGATGACCACTGGAAACATTTACCAATCAAATTTCTGTGAAGAAAGGTAACCCTTGTTTTATTAAAATTGGCCCAGTTGTTAATAATTAAGCCTTTTTGTTTTTCTTAAAAATTTGCAAAAAACCCTGTTATATTGTGATTGACTCATGGCAGACATGGTTTTTTTACATATCAACTTTCCATGGAGAAATTTTAATGGTGTTTCGGCCCTAATCATATCAACTAAATTTTGGCCTGATCCCTTCAGCCTTTCTGGATAAGTAATTTTTGCTAAAACTAGGTCAACCAAAATGGCCGCCATACCATTTGACTAATCAAGGGCCCTTGAACAAACTTTGTTCAGCTCTTGCCCTAGATCATATTTCATGAGGTTTCCTTCAATCCCTCAAGCGGTTTCAGAGATTTTTAAAGACATTTCTAAAAATGGGCCAAAATCCAAGATGCCCACTGTCCAACTTGGCCGATCGGCTTCGTTTGGAGAAACTTGGATCCCTATGCCCTAATGATGCTTCCTGCCAAATACAAGAGGCCAAAGGGGTCTGTCTCGCTCACCTGGAATTATTGGCCACTGGAAAATTTTACCAATCAAATTTCTGCGGTTTAGTTAAGTTTTATTAAAATTGGCCCAGTGGTTAATAAGTGGTCTTTTTATGATTTTCTCAAAAATGTCATCCAAAAAAGGGCGGACACATTTTTGGACATATTAACTTTCCATGGACAAATTTAATGGTGTGTCAGTCCTAATCATAACTGCCAAATTTTGGCCCGATCTGTTCAGCAGTTCTGCGGAAGAAATTGTTTTCGCGAAGACTAGGTTATCCAAGATGGCCACCAAACTATTTGGACAATCAAGTTCCATTTAACAAACTTGGTTCAACTCTTCCCCTAGATCTAAAGATTGTTCTTGCTAAATAAATATAATTGAATTCGGCCTTGTGGTTCTCGAGAAGACGTTTTAAATTTCCCATTGCTTTAAGTATGGGAGTTTTTGGCAGGAAAAAGATCCAAGATGGCCGCCAAACCATTCATTCGACAGTTTCGAAAATGGCAAATATGAAATCAGAACACACAAAAACATATATAAAACCAATTTCGGGATCAAAATTCATCAAATAAAAAAATCCAATATAGCCGCCAAAATGCTACAATTTGAGTGGCCCGATGGCGGCCATGTTTTTTGACGGATCAATTTGCCTTGAACAAACTTGAATGGCCATTAGTCTCTAATCATATCTCCCCAATTTCGGGTGATCAAGTGGTTCAGTGGTTCTAGAGAAGTTGCTGTTTATGCGAAAACGAGGTCATCCATAATGGCCACCGAACCATTTGGTCAGTCAACTTGGCTTAGCTCATAGATAATATTTCAGGAGTTTTGAATTAATCCCCGAAGTGGTTTCGGAGAAGATTTTTAAAGACGTTTGTAAAAATCGGACAATATACAAGATGGCCGCCGGCCAAATTGGCCAATCGGCTTCATTTGTACAAGCTTCAATCTTTATGCCATAAAGATGCTTCCTGACAAATATAATTGAAATCGACCTAGTAGTTCTCGAGAACACATTTAAAATTTCCCATTGCTTTAGTATGGGAGTCTTTGGCGGGAAAATAATCCAAGATGGCCACCAAACCATTTATCCGACAGCTTCGAAAATGGTAAATTTGAGCTCAGAATACCCAAAAACATATATAAAACCAATGACCAAAGTCATTTTCGGGAAAACTAGGTCATCAAAGATGGCCACAGAACCATTTGGTCAATTAAGTCCTCTTGAACAAACTTAGCTTATCTCTTTCCCTAGATGATGGTACATGAGTTTTGAATTGATTCCCCAAGCGGTTTCGGAGATTTTTAAAGACATTTCCTAAAATCGGCCAAAATCCAAGATGGCCAAATTTGGTGGGCCAAATTGGCCGATCGGCTCTGTTTGAACAAACTTGGATCCCTATGCCCTAAGGATGCTTCCTGCCAATATAATCAAAATTGGCCAGTGGTTCTTGAGAAAAAGTCGTTTAAAGGAAAAGTTGACGGACAGACGAATGGATGGTCGCCATGGCATAAGGCCAGGTGAGCTATTAATTGAAATCTGCCCAGCAGTTCTTGAGAAGTCATTTAAAGGAAAAGTTGATGGACGACGGATGGATGGACACACGGGGAATGGTCGCCACGACATAAGCTCACTTTCAGGCCAGGTGAGCTAAAAACAGTTGGAGGTGTACCAAGATGATTTACATGCACATTGTATTAACTGAATAACAGCTTCTGAATCGGGTGGCATGCTAGTGGTTGTAGGTGTAAAACATTGCCGTCAATTGTCCACACATAGTTGGTTGGAGACGGAAATTTGGGCATTGGAACAATATTATATTTCCAGACCATACACATTGGTCGTGTGCTCTGTAATAAGAATGCTAAGACTGCCTTTAGTTGGTGACAGTTTTTCAGATTCTGCTTGCATGTGACTGAAAATTCGCTACCTGAACTATAATCATCGCTAATTGTGGTAGCAGTCTCATAGAGTTGACACACATACTTTTCCAACCACGATACCATTTCATCCCCCAGACATATCATTATTTCCCAGTTCTATAAATGCATCGATTCACTTAAGACTTTTCCAACATGTTGCTTTTCCATTTTTTGGCAAACCGACCTGTTGGTCACTACCTGTGAAAGCATGGATCAGCCAATGACTTTCTTTCACCGAGGGCTTAGTGGAATAATGCGTTGAAATGAACTAGTACCGGTCAAAAACAATGTTTTTGACAAAATATTTTGAATCTCTAAGGTGCAAGAATAAACACGTCAGTGTCAGGGGATTGGATATCTAGTTTGCTTTCTAGCTCGATTGGCACCATCAATAGCATGTAGCATAAATTTGTGTTGGTTTCTTCATCAGCACTTTTCAAATGATTCACATCGATATTAGGTTTGTTTGCACAGATATCGTGATGGATAGCGACACTTGCTACCTTGGATGATGAGCTGAAATGACCCATTGTTTTCTTCGCAGAGTAGACAGTTAGTGTCTTCGTGTTTGTGCGAGAGAAACATTTTTAATAGAACATTATCTACATGTGCACTGCCTGATACATGATACACTAATTACCACCATAACGAGCACGATAAATGAGCCAGTCATTCCAGTGGTGAATTTTCAAAAATAGTCTTCTCTTTGTCTGACATTTCCTATGGGAAAATTGAAATCTTCTTGAATAAATTCAAGGGTTAAAGGGTTAACAGATGATGTAACATTAAAACGATCAAATACTATATGAAATTCATCATAGGCTATAGGCACTTGAGACAAGTGATGACAAAAGTTCTCCGCCTCCCCACACCCACCGACCACCCACCCCACCCCCGCCCCAAAAAAATCTGCAGTTTTGATCGAAGTAGGTTTATCCATTTGTTGAACTTTAAATCTGTCTGTGCTAGATCTCCATTAGTTTGATTATCTGCTAGTGCCAGATTTTCTAGACATCCAATCAACTTAATTTTGTCAATGCATGGAAGCAAAGATGAAAATTCATTATTTCCAAAGTTCATTCACTTTTAAAGAGTGTGACCTCGCTACCTGAACTGAATGTCGATGACGAACTGATTTTCCAGCAGACCTCTGTATCTGAAGGCTGATCTTGTTTAAGGGCGCCCAGGTGTTAGCTTGTCCCATAATAATTCCTTCATTTATGAACTGGGAATGGTATTTGGATTATACATATCTTATTTTGTTTTTGCTGACCAAACTGTCTTGCTGATTAGGCAAAACAAGCTGTCACTGGCATCTGTGAAAGGATTCATACTGGAATGCATCAGTTAGTGTCGTAATGTTGGTTTCTTGTCTCTGTATGACAGTGATTATCTTTGCCAAACTATACCAAAAGCCATCACGGCATCTATATTCATGCCAGGTTAAAAAAAAAATCCTTAAAAAATCCTTCAGAAACCTTGAATATCTCATGGACATATGATGGAAAGCAGGACGTGCACTTAGCATACACGAGGTCGCGCAACACGCTGCCGCGGTTGTAATATGTGGACAAACATTATATCTTGTACTTACAATGAGCTCGTAAAGCCCCAAAAATAAATCAGAATAAAGCCAACAAGGAAAGGACAACATCCTTTAAAATAAACTGATTGATATGAGAAAAAGCACATGGCTCTGTTAGCCAAAATGGCGCGAAAATATAACAAAGTAAATTGTAACTAGAAAACATTATTTGACTCAAGTGGGCCCCACAATCACTGGAAATTCCTTTCTCTATGGAATAGGTAGCAATTTTATTAAGTTATTAATAAATATTATTATATTATTATAAATAAAAAATATAAACAAAAAAATTTTAAAAACTGAAATTGACAACATTTTTTACGTTTTTGCATTAAAAAGTCAATTTTCACCCAAAATCGTGGACGTATAAAGGTGAATCCTCTAAAAGGCAACTCTTTCCACCTATCATAAAGAAGGTACTTGCTAAGTTCATTAAATTATTTTAAGCGATTCCGTATATGCCGTTTACGAAAATATTGACACAAATCGTGAGTTTTTGCATTAAAAAGCCAATTTCCACACAAAATATTGGACCTATAAAGGTGAATTCTTCAGAAGGCAATGAGTAATATCTGAAAAGACCTACAAACTTTACTTTGAACGAGAATTCCTAACGTTATGTTATCAATTCTCACTAATTTTATTTGCTAAAAATAAAGGAACGAAAATTGGCATCACTGACCAGACAACTAAAACGACTTCAGTCTAGTTGCCAGATAGTAACAAGAGGCCCAAGGGCCTATGGCACTCACCTGGATCATTGGCATTTAAACCATTATAATTTAAATAGACATGGATGATTTTCGGAAAAATCAAGATGGCCACCAAAAAATTTACCAATCAAGATTCTCGTTTAACATGTTGGAGCTCACCGTCATAAGATCGTTCCATCCAAGTTTTGTTGAAATCGGGCTATTGATTGATGGAGTACAGTTTTTAAACGGTTCCAGAACTTTCAGAAAAACAGAGATGGCTGCCAAAACCCTGACCTATCAAAATTCTGAATAGATTTTCTATAGGTTACGACAATAGGATACTTCCAGCCAAATTTGGTTGAAATTTCCCAAGCGATTAATGAGTAGCAATTTATACAAATTTTCATTTTCGGAAAATCTAAGACAGCCACCATCAAAATCAAGCCGTCAAAATTCTGTACAGTGTTCATTCTAGGCGGGGCTATGGGAACATAGTCCCCTATAATCTTGAAATGGCCCACTTTTGTCCTCATACATTTCATGGTTATTCAACTTCAAAATAAGGTAACCATTTCAAATATACATCAAATATGACATATCGGTCCCTCATATTTTAATTTAATTTGAAATCTGCCATGTGGCTAATGAGGAGTAGCGTTTTAAATCATTTCCCATTTTTTGGAAAATTCAAGATGGGCACAGAAAAAATTGAGCAATCAAAATTTTGTATAGATGTTCTAAAGCCTACCCCCATAGGATCATTCATGCCAAATTAATTTGAAATCCGCCAAGTGGTTAATGAGTAGTGTTTTCAAGCAAACGTTGGATGGGTGGAGGGACGCCTGACAACGGATGGACAGTTGTCATGGCATAAGCTCACTTGGCCATTCTGGCCAGGTGAACTAATAAACAATTAGAGTACTATTTCCGATCACAATATCGATACAACCTGGCAAAACTCAAACAGCCCAATTTAAGTGACCAACATGATCCAAAACGGAATCAAATGTGCGACAAAATTAGTTTGAACGCCCGACAATTAAAATGTCATAGATCGCTTCTTATGTTGGCGAGCCTCTGGTGATAAAACTCTTTTGTAAATGGAGGCGCATGAAATGTTCTACCAATCATAAAGAAGCTACTTGCTAAGTTTTATTAAATTATTAAAAAAATTACGAGAATATTGACAACAAGAGGCTGTGGTGCACACCTGGACCATTGGCATTTAAAACATTTACATTTAAATAGACATGATGGGTGATTTTCGGAAAATCCAAGATAGCCACCAAAAATTGACCAATCAAGATTTTCATGTAATATGTTGAAGCTTACTGTCATAGGATCGTTCTACCCAAGTTTTGTTGAGATCGGGCTACTGATTGAAGGAGTACCATTTTTAAATCGTTCTGAAAAACTTTCAGAAAATCAGAGATGGCTGCCAAAACATTGACCTATTAAAATTCTGAATAGAATTTCTAGAGGCTACAATAATAGGATCGTTCCAGCCAAATTTGGTTGAAATTGCCCAAGCAATTAATGAGTAGCATTTTATACGAATTCCCATTTTTCAGAAAATCCAAGATGACCACCATCAAAATCAAGCGGTCAAAATTCTGTATACAGGTCCTGAAGCGCATCAGCCTAGGGTTCTTCCAGGTGAGTTTGGTTGAAATCGGCCAAGCAGTTAATGATTAGTAGCCTTTTAACTGATTTCCCAAAATGGTCTGAAAATCCAAGATGGCCACCGGAAAAATTGACCAATCAGTTATGTATACAAGTTCCGAAGCGCAACGCCCTAGGCTCATTTCAGCCAGTCTTGTAGAAATTGCCCAAGCAGTTAATGAGTAACGCTTTAAACGATTTTCGGCCATTTTTTGGAAAATTCAAGATGGCCACCAAACAAATTGACCAATCAAAATTCTGTATACAAGCGCTGAAGCATACCACCTTCGGGTCCTTCCAGCCAAGTTTGCTTGAACTCATTCAAGCGGTTAATGAGGAGCCTTATAAATGATTTGCAAAAAGTTTCAGAAAATCCAAGATGATCACCGGAAAAATTGACCAATCAAAATTCTGTATACAAATTCTGAAACCTACCAGCCTAGTATCCTTCCACCCGTCTGGTTGAAATTGCTCAAGTAGTTAATGAGTAGCGTTTTAAACGATTTCCCACAATTCTTTGGAAAATTAAAGATGGCCACCAATCCGAGTTTGACTGAAATCAGCCCAGTGGTTATCGAGTAGACCGTTAAGTGATTTCCAGAAATTTTCAGAAAACCCAAGATGGCCGCCGGAAAAATTGACCAATCAAAATTCTGTATACAAGTTCTGAACCATACCAGCGTACAATACTCCCAGCTAAGTCTGGTTGAAATTGCACAAGCAGTTAATTAATTTGAAATCCCGACAAGTGGTTAATGAGTAGTAAGTAGCGTTAAGCAAAAAGTTGACGGCTGGATGCCGGACAGACGGACGACGGATGGTTGCCATGGCATTCTGGCAAGGTTAGCTAATAATGACATGTTTGGATTGGGAGTTCATTGTAAAGTGTGCTTGTTTTCGTAGCTTGTTTCTTGATTTTTTGGGATCATGTCACATTTAGAATCATAATTAAACATAGTACAAACTCGAATTGACGAAAGGATTATTTGTTACAAAGAAGAAATTCTGATTTTTAAACCATTCAATCTTAGCTTGAACTCACAGAGCTAACGTTATGCAAAATTCACTGCTGGAAAATCAAATCATATTTGCTGAGGGTCATTCTCGGCCGATTTGTCGGGATTTCACTAACAGCCTTTCTTTTCCATGGCTAATACTTATAGATGCTTGTATTTTATGGGCCCTATTAGCAAACGGTTACCCACTAGATGATAAACGCAAGTCAAGAACAAACTAGTTCAGGACTCTTATAGTTAAAACATTGATTTTTATTTTTAAAAGTGATATAGTAATGCATAGTAGTATAGTATTCTATGATATGCTATTATATTACTATATCACTGTTTGAATATAAATCACTATTTTACCACTATATTATTAATAAGTATACTATATTAGTCAGCAGTGCTATGAAGGTGATTTGAATAAATAATTGTAAGTTTATATAGTATCGTATGTGTGTATGTGTTAGGCGTATAAGATCACTTCATCTGAAATTTCCCCCACCCCCCACAATTTCAGCTTGAGACACCCAGATTTTGGCCTGAGACCCCCAAATTCCAGGTGCCATGAGGAACACTGTCTGTATGATATGTTGTTTATGAGGAAATTGACAAAAATCATGAGTTTTTTCATTAAAAAGCCCATTTTCACCCCAAATATTGAACTCATAAAGGTGAATCCTTCAAAAGGCACATCTAACCATCATAAAGAAGCTACCTGCCAGGTTTCATTAAATTATCTTCAGCGATTCTGTATGATATGCTGTTTACGAGGAAATTGATACAAATCATGATCTATTTGCATTAAAAAGCCCATTTTCACTCAAAATATTGGACCTATAAAGGTGAATTCTTCAAAAGGCACATCTGCGTATCATAACTTAGGCATACACCAAGTTTCACTCAAATATCTGAAGCGGTTCTGTATGATATGCTGTTTATGAGGACATTGACAAAAATCATGTTTTTGCATTAAAAAGTCAATTTTCACCCAAAATATTAGATCTATAAAGACGAATACTTCAAAAGGTACATCTAGCCATCGTAAAAAAGCCACCTGGCAAGTTTCTTTAAATTATTTTAAGCAATTCTGTATGATATGGTGTTTACGAGGAAATTTACCAAAATTTTAAGGTTTTGCACTAAAAATCCTATTTTCAACCAAAATATTTGACATATAAAGGCACCTCTGCGTATCATAACCGAGGTATACACCCAAGTTTCATTAAAATATCTGAAGTGGTTCTGTATGATATGCTGTTTACGAGATATTGTGGACAGACAGATGGAGAGACTTATGGACAGACAGACAGACACTGTGATTACTATAGGACTTCCGCACCTTTCGGTACTGAGCCTTAATAAGCCCATACCCTTTCTTAGAGATGTTTGTTTGGTAATTGAACAACTCTTGTCCTAATTGAAGCCGAGGCTACTAATAAGCCTGAAATGTGGTTGCAATACAAACATGAAGCTCGACTTTACTAATTTGCAATGAACTATGAAGCTTGACTTCAAACATAAAATAAATATAGAAGGCTTATCAATACCCTTATTAACAAGAGGCCCAAGGGCCTGTAATGCTCACATGGACCATTAGCATTTGAACAATTTATATTTAAAATACCGGTAGACATGATAGATAATTTTTGAAGAATCAAAGATGGCCACCAAAGAAATTGACCAATCAAAATTCTCGCTTGATATGTTGAAGCCTTACGTGATAGAATCATTCCACCCAAGTTTGGCCACCACAAAAAATCGACCAACCAAACTTTTGAATAATAGTTCTAGAGCCTTACCACTACTGAATCCTTCCCGCCAAATTCGGATAAAATCCATCAAGCGGTTATGGAGATGCATTTTGACAATTTTTGGTACATTAAAAAAAATTTGATTTTACCAAAAAAAATCAACCCATTAAAATTCTGAACAGATGTTCTGGAGACTACCACAATCAGGTCTATCCCACCAACAAGAGTTGAAATCTGTTCAGCGGTTAATGATGAGTAGCTTTTTGACAATTTCCAGTAAATTTTTCATAAAATCTAGGATTTTCACCAAAACGAATTGATTAATCTAAATTCTGTATACAAATTCTGAAGCCTACCCCCCATAGGGTCCTTCCAGCCAAATTAGGTTGAAATCTGCCAAGCGGTTAATGAGTAATATTTTAAAGCAAAAGATGACAGAGGGACGACGAATGACAGATGGTCGACATACGTATCGGTGACCATGACCATTGACAGTTTGACCCCAACATCATTGTGTGATGACGTCTTATTATAAGGCCAAATACGAAATATAATCAGAAAAGCCGAGTTAAACAGAAAATGTTAAAGTTGAAAAACAAAGGTTTTTACCAAGGTAACAGAAACCTTGACCTTTGACCCCAACATCATTGTGCCATCCCATGTCATTATAAGGATCCATGTGTCCAAGTTTGGGTCCAGTATGATTAACCAAACATGAAATATAAACATAAAAGTTCAGCTAAATGGAAAATGTTAAAGTTAAATAAAAATAATTTTTACCAATGTCTCAGTGACCTTGACCTTTTGACCTCAGGATCATTGTGTGATGGCGTGTTATTATAAGGAAACCTATCCAAGTTTGGGTCCAGTGTGATTAACCAAACATGAGATATAAACAGAAAAGTTGAACTAAACGCAAATTGGGACGCTGCTGCTGCCACCGCCGCCACCGGACGACGTGCAGGGTCATAAAGTCGAGCTAAAAACAACTATCTTGAGGATTGAAAATCCCCCAACAGACCCCCCCTTTAGTGGGTTGGTCTGTAGTTTTATTAACCACTATAAAACATACTTACCGTTCAATCACTACTTGCTAAATCAACTACTCTGCATTTAGCCAGCAGGATAAGATTTTTATGCTTGCTTACAAAACCCCATATGCGTATTCCATTTCTATGTATACCCTCAACCAGCCTACTGGTAGGGTAAACCCCCAGCATATGCCCTGATATAGACTGGCACCAGTCTGTACTCACTCCTTGGTGACACCTGTCACTAACCACGGTTGCCCATATGCATAGGCCCCCAAATAAGAAACGGATTCACTTATCTAAATTTAAGTGCCAAATATTACAAACAGATTCTCAAATAATTCCCACAC
This sequence comes from Chaetoderma sp. LZ-2023a, assembly GCA_034401795.1. NCBI lineage: Eukaryota > Metazoa > Mollusca > Caudofoveata > Chaetodermatida > Chaetodermatidae > Chaetoderma > Chaetoderma sp. LZ-2023a. The sequence goes on from CM067366.1 coordinate 27,539,002, forward strand.
GGGGTGGTTGAGGCCGGGTCGTAGTGATTGAACGGTAAGTTTGTTTTATAGTGGTTAATAAAACTACAGACCAACCCACTAGAGGGGGGTCTGTTGGGGGTTGTTATTACACCACAAAAACATCTATACCGTTCAATCACTTCTTGCTAAACCCATAGATTTGGTCAGTGCCCCACTTAAAAACCTTTGGTGGGTGGAGATTTAAGAATCATTAAACAAGAATAAAAATTAAACAACTCATATCCAAATGTTAATAAATTAACATAATAGTGCATCCATAACAAATCACACAGTGATTATCAAACAAGGAAAATTGTCAACTCAATGAAATAAACAAAACAAGAGAATATTCTCACCATATCTGACAGACATACAGACTAATGTGCTTGGTAAATGGTTCTTGTCTTGTTTTGTTAAAAACCTTATATTTAAAAAAAAGGAGGTCGCTGGGCTTTGATCCTTTAAATACAGAGGTAAAAGTCGATTCAGATTTCCAACCTGCGATTTGCATGACGTCGTCCAATGAAAAGAGCGAAGAATCGGATCTATTTAAAATTGGTACAACATTTATAGACTTTTAAGGCCCTGACAGGACACCAGAGTCTGTCCGACGGTGAAAAAGACGATAAAGATTTAAGAATAATAGGTTTGGCTGAGTAACGGTTAGACTGGGTCTTCGATAAAAAGTCCCTTCTGGGATATAAAACTACTGTCCCCAGAGTCGATAGATCTGTCTTTTTCTGCCAAAAGAGCACAAATTTCGGATCTTCTCCTGGCTGAAGTGGCAGCAACAAGGAAAACAGCCTTAAGAGTCAATAGTTTGAGACTGATAGATCCAATTGGCTCAAAACGGAGACCTGCCAAAACTTGAAGAATCAAGGCCAAATTTCAGGAAGGCAAAGGCTTAGCCACTGGAGGATGAATATTGCCCAATCTTCTAATAAAACCATTGAGAATCTTTGATATCAGCATTCAGAAGACAAGGAAGAGAAGAAGCCAAAGAAATCTATAACCCCTAATGGTGATAGCTGATAAATGAAATGAATTAAATAGATACGATTAAAAATCTAACACCTAGGAAATAGAAACTGAATCAGGCAAGAAACCATGTTTTAAAACCATTCTCCAAAGACTTAATAGTCGACCTTTGTACAAATTCACAGGTCGACTCCCTCCTGGAAGAGACAATGATTTCCTGAGATCTTGAAGAAAAGTTGATCTCACAGAGACCGGACACTCAAAAATTCTCCAAACACACACGATGAAGAATTCTTGATTGGATGAAGATGTAAGCCCCTTACTTGAGCGAGGTCTGATGATACTGGGAGAAGGCTAGCAAAATCTTACCAGAAGATAAAGAAAGGCTACCAATTAGTTCCTCTTTGACCAAAAGGGTGCCGCTAGAACAAATTCTTTAAACTGGACCATGACTATCTTCAGAACCATTAGAATCAGGAATATTAGAACGAAAATGAAATCAAACAATCCTGTCCAGAACTGAGACAGTGCGATCATCGCCCAAACCCGACTGTCCGAAAAGAGAGACATGAAAGATGAGATCTGGGCAATCAGACATGTCGCAAAAAGATCTACATGGGGAAGACCCAGAAGCTTGAAAATGCTTTTGGCAACTAACCTCCTAAACTGCCACTCAGTGAGTGAGAACTTGCTAGGACTGAATTACTGGTCCGCATGAAATATCTGACTGACTGGGAACTAGAAAGATTTGGATCTAGAGACATCCCGAGAAAAGGATCTAAAATCCCCATAAAAAAAAGAAAAAAACCCTCGTTCCTCCATCTGAAAATGAAAGAAAACCTCATGGCATTGACTGATCGAATTGAGATCTTGATGCCTAACACTCGATCCGACCAAAAGTGGAGAGGCTTCTTGACAAGTCACAACTCCACTAAATTGATGTGAGAAAATTACTCCTCCAGGGACCAAAGACTGGCAAAATCATGGATCCCAAAACTGCTCCCCACTCCTCCTGTGAAAAGACCATGAAATAATCACCTGAGGGGAAGTCTTGCCTAATGGGCCACACATCAGAGAGAACTAGAATGTACTGACTGCTACTAGAAGATCAGGACCATTAGAGTCTTCTCATCAATGTCACCCTGGGAATGACATTCATCAAGCCTAGAATCCTAAGAAAAAATCTTGCCCTGCCATAGGAAGAGGATGTCAGGGTGACCACTGTCAACAAGATTGCCTCTGCCCTTGTCTCTGAAGGAAAAAACTTTACCATGAAAACAGCTCGAGGGAGATGCCTAGATGGGAGAAACTTGAGAAGGAACTATGCTCGACTTATTGAAAAATAAAATTCAACCTAGGTTGCAAACTGTTGGAATAAAGCTTGAAAGAAATGAGAAAGACCTAGCTTTTATTAATCGAACGTCTATAAGACTGAAGAAGAATAAAACGGTGGCGCAAGACACCTGCCATGGCTGAGACCAGACGTGTGAAAAGAAAGGCGCCAAGGTCAGATCGAAGGGCATGCTCAAACTGCCATACCCTATCCTTGAAAGCAAAACTCATATACCTTCGGAAGGAAAGGTAAAAAAACATCCTAACGATCGATAAAAAAGGATCACATGCCTGAAAAATAGACTTGTGATAGGGGAGGACTTCATCCTGAATTTAAGAGATAAAGAAAGAATATATAACTTCTTCAGGAAGATAAAAGGATGCCAGTCTTATAAGAATTGAAAACTATGAAGACCGTTGAACAGAATCCTGGGTCTACTTTCCAAGGTAGAGCCTCTTCTATAGACTCCTAGACAATCATAGAAAGCCAACAACCCCTCTAATGCTAATAACTTCTGATTGGATGGAACAGAAGACCATTTGGGAGAAGAAACTGCAGAGAAGGGTCCTAGATCCATGAACATTTGGCCCTTTTGATAAGGGCCACCCTTAATGATGGGGCAAACTTACTATATGCTAAAGAGGACTGCTCATAGAAACACGTAGTTTACATATGCCATGATGCGCCAATCATAAAATCCTGGGCTATATCCTTATTCTTAGTCATCACTAAAGGAAATATCATTTTGATGACGTCGTCACGATTCTATGAATTGAATGCATGATATGGCCTGATAAGTGAACTATGGCAATACTTTGACTGTCTTGGAGACTGGCATAACCAGGGTTAATAAGCGTTGCCCTAGAAAATTATCCTCATTTTGAAAAGAATTTCACAAAACTAAGAAATTTTACAAAACTCAGGATAAGAGCACACACCTTACACATTGAGGAAGATAGATACAAAACACCACTAATACGTGCGCATCTACGATTCTGTAAGCTTTGCAACCAGAACCTAATTGAGGATGAAAAACATTTTATAATGGAATGTCCACATTACAATCAGCAGAGACAATCGCTCTTTAAAAAGCCTGAGTTAAAAAAAAAATTTTGTGTCAGAAATAATGGAGATAGTGATCAAATAAAAATTGTTATTGATTACATCAACATTTGTCTAGCTGCTCGGGCTTGTATTTAAAATCCTATGCAATGACACAATACGTCAGATTATCATGCTGAACATGAGGCAGGTTCATATAATGATTGCATAACTGTGTCCAATATTTTAATCAACATCCATATCAATTTCATTGGGAACTAGCCAACTTCATGATTCCCGGTAAATTCACCATACCTCACTGTATTTGCTATATTGATTAATTAGATATCCCAAACAATCCAATATTTATGTCTAGAGGCAGTAAACTTAAATCATAGCCTTACACATTAAACCTGTACATTTTTATTTATTTAATTATTATATTTATTGTCTAGGACCTATATTTTCATCTGTGTAAAATGTAGTTAAATGATTGTACCATGGCGTATGTTACTGTGTGTGATATGCCAATAAAAAGATTGATAGATTGATTGACAAAGAATCTCCGGGATCAGCTCGAATAATAAATACAAAAAAACACTGATTCTAATTAACAACAAATGAAGAAGACATAAATACACATCTATGATGAAATAAAGCGAAATACACTTCTGCGTTGAATCACGCGCAGAGACGACGATCGAAAGATACCGGAAGTAGGAAACAACACATTTTTAACATTTTACTAGCCGAGAGACTGATGCTGAGATGTAAGGAAAGAACAAGCTTTGCAGTACAAGGATAAAATTAGAAGTCAGCCAAAAAGATGAAAAATAATAGAGACGAAGTAAGAAAAACATTGAAAAGACAAAGAGGCGATATGAAACCAGGGCGAAATGACTCGCCGAAAACCATGACGACAGAGAAAAAACCTTGGCTTATATTCCTTCTTCCTTTTCCCTTTTTTGGGTTATATCTCCTTTCTTAGATTCATTTTATTCTAGTGGACATTATTCTTGGTGCATTCTCTTCCCTATGTAACCTCTTCTGATTCTATTTTCTTTCAGAGACTGTCAGATTTAGAATAAGAATTACGCTAGAATCCGGGCAACAAATTAACTCCCTTTGGTTAAAATAAATGTCAACCGGCTGACATAAGAGGAAAAAAGGACGCAAAAAAGGCTGAACGGCCGAAGACAAATGGCCAGCTAAAGTTGGAAGAAAAGACAAATTACGTATCTAGAGATAATAAGTAGAATAGACCGACTTATCGGCTGAGTGAGAGCATTCAAACTTAAGCGATGATAGCTGCAACAAAAAACCCACACGGCAACCAGTCGTAAGAGTCTTTAATTACGTTGAAATATTGCCACTGATAAAATAATTAATGCTGAATATCTATATAATTTCAAGAGAGACTTCAAGACTGGCAATGTCTCGGCATGAATATTTTCCCATGAAACATTCCGATTTAAAAAAAAACAATAACGGAAAAAAGACTAACTCTTAGGCAAGACGATGACTAGATCCTAGGAAAGCTAACATGTAAACCGGACCTGAAGAACAAACCTGGAACCTCAGGAGGTTCTCTATCACCGGAAATCCAACACAGGAAGATCGAACCGGAAGTTAATCCATGAACACCAGAAAGATCCATGAAAACCAGAAATGCCCTATCACCGGATGTACAAAAACCGGAAGTGGAAAAATATGAAACGGAAATGTGCAAACTCGAAGTAGACAACTGGAAACTGAACAGGATCCTACAGACCCGGATGTACAGAAAACACCAGAAGAAGCATAGGAACCGGAAATACGCAAACCGGAAGAAAACACGGAAGTGGAAGAGGAAGGACTGGAAACGGAATCCGGAAGTAGACCCAGGTCTTGGAGACCTGAATCTACTAAGCACAAACCGGAAGCGCTTGATAAACCGGAAGTTACCGAACTTCCTGACTGCATTAAGCTAGAAACAGGCGATCTTTTAACATTACTGACTACTGATATAACAGAAAACTTGACGTTGGCATATGCTTTTGAATCGGGGACTTCAGTCGCCGACACCACTGCCTGAGGGTAATGCCCCTCCTCAAGACTTATGTAGGTTTTATCCGGTGACCTGCTCGAGTTCACCTTCGAGAGCCTCTTCTTTGAGTTTCTAGCCTTCAGTTTTGGGGACCGAATCTCTTGCCTGGACATGAGGGAAGTAGGCGTCCCCCATTTGTGGACATGCCCGCTAACCTTCTGGTTATCATCCGACTCGGATGAAACATCTCTAGCCACGCGAATGGCAGACGAAATTCGCTCATCTAACGACTTTGTCAAAAATCTGCAGAGCTAAAACGGCATCAGAATTAGAAGAGCACCCCTCCTCCGTTGCTGGCGTAGAAGATACAGAAGTGCTTGCAAAAGACACAACTTTATATTTGGTAGCAACGGGGGGGGGGGGGGGGGGAAGCTATCAATGGGCAATGCGGCCTTGGCTACAAAATCCTTAAAATATTCTTTAGAGACAGTCGACGACCATCCTTTGCATATGTGCATTTCACATTCTCGAGTGATTTGAGACTCTAAAACGAAAAACGAAATAAAAATAGAGAATGAAGCATACAGCTTCAAAAACTTAAGAGAATTTCTCTAAATTAATGAGTCTGATAAAAGGAAAGACAAGTGTCTGCTCAGAGAAAGCGGGAAAACTGAAATTCAAATATCCCTAATGTAAAGAGCAACTAGATTTCAAACTTTCTTAGGGATATAAAACGAAATGCACTAAAAGATTTGATTCTAGAAATAAGTGAATATAAAGGCTCTTAGAGTTTAATTGAGGGTTAGAAATGATGATGATGACTTAGGCATTTTGTTTAGCACGAAAACGGGATAACACCACGAAAACCGGTAACACATATATTCAGAGTATACAGTGCAGTAAAAACCACAAAATACTCGATAAACATAAATTAGGGAGGATAGGCTTCATATCAGGCATAATCATGGATTGAAGCACTCTCAGATAAGTATGCTGAACTCAGCGCAAAGCTATACTTTAGCTGGAATATTTGCAGACTGTACTGCTTGCAGAATATTTGTAAAGTGAATCCATTTCCTATTTGGGCTCCTATGCGCATGCGCGACCATGCTTAGTGACAGATGTCACCAAGAAGTGAGTACAGACTGGTGCCAGTCTATATCAGGTCATATGCTGGGGGTGTACCATACCAGTAGCCTGGTTGAGGGTATACATAGGGTATACATAGAAATGGAATAGGCATATGGGGGGTTTGTAAGCAAGCATAAAAATCTTATTCTGGTGGCTAAATGCAGAGTAGTTGATCTAGCAAGTAGTGATTGAACAGCATAGATGTTTTTGTGGTGTAATAACAACTTCGATTATTCAGATTTGTAATCATGCACAATTATATTTTAAAGAATAATCGTAATTAATCGAATAATTGGGCAAGCCTAATTAATTCATTGGTCACTCGCTCACTAGAGACTGATATATCAGTTAATTCATTGGTCAATAGCCGTCTAGTGACTGATACAGCTGCTAATTCATTGGTTACTCGCTGACTAGTGACTGATATATCTGCAAATTCATTGGTCAATAGCTGACTAGTGACTGCTATATCTGCAAATTCATTGGTCAATAGCTGACTAGTCACTGATACAGCTGCTAATTCATTGGTCAATAGCTGACTAGTGACTGATACAGCTGCTAATTCATTGGTCAATAGCTGACTAGTGACTGATATATCTGTTAATTCATTGGCCAATAGCTGACTAGTTACTGATACAGCTGCTAATTCATTGGTCACTAGCGGCCTAAGCATTCTAGGGAATGAAGCTTTTAATCTCCTGCCATTGATGGTATAACCATACTTCGTATCCACTTGGCACGCTCTGGAACTTCTATATTTAGCAGCTTCTCAATGGCTAATGAATAACACTGTTCATTACACATCATCGACACGTAGTCTAGACGATCAAAATATGGCAAACCCTGAAAAACAAAAACAGTTATCTTCCTTTAACTATTGATAACTAGATGATATAAATGAAATGATTCCACCCCCACCACCCCACTGCTGCAATGGCAGCCATGTTAGTGGAATGACATAATTCCAATTCTTTGCATAGACACATGGATACATGCACTGATGAAGGAGGATAATAATTATGAACAAGAGGCCCAAGAGACTTAACGCTCACCTGGACTATTAGCATTTGAACCATTGGCATGTGAACAGATATAATACTTTAAATTCAGCAGTAACAAGACAAAATAAAAAATTGGGAATTCAGTGCAATCGATATTTAGTGAGAACACAATCAGATTGAACATTACGTTCCATTAAGCCAATGAAAAAATCCAATATGCCCATCAAACCCAAAATTTGGATTGGTCCAGGACACCCATGTTTTCTCAAGAACCAAGCTCCCTTGAACAAATTTTAATCACGCTTAGTTATCGATGAAATTAAATCTAATGAGTTTCAGCATGATCTGTACAGCAGTTCCTGAGATGTCATTTTGGAGAACAAGATGGCCACTGGAACTAACGGTTAATGAGTAGTTGCGTTAAAAATGATTTTCTGCCATTTTTCAGAAGATTCAAGATGGTCGGCGAACAAATTGACCAATTAAAAATCTGTATACAACCTCGAAGTACACCACTCTAGGGTCCTTCCAGCCGAGTTTGCATGAAATCGTTCAAGGGATTAATGAGGGGTAACATTTGAAATGAGTTCCCTAAATGTTCAGAAAATCCAAAATGGCCACTGGAAAAATTAACCAATCAAAATTCTGTATACAAGTTCTGAAAACCGGTATTTTTTCATGGTACCGATACCGCCATGTAAATGTCAATACCACCCAGCTCTACCTTCCAGCCAAGTCTGGTTGAAATTGCCCAAGCAGTTTAATGAGTAGCGTTTTAAATGCTTTCCCGACATTTTCGGAGCATTCAAGATGGGCGCCAAATAAATACACCAATCAAAATTCTGCATACAAGTTCTGAAGCATACCACGCTAGGGTCCTCCGAACAATTTACTTGAAATCTGCCAAGGGGTTAATGAGGAGTAAAGCTTTTTCATGTTTTAACTGATTAACTGAGAAATTTTCTGAAAATCCAAGATGGCCAACAAAAAGATTGATAAATCAAAATTCTGTATACATCTTCTGAAGCATAACATTAGGGTCATTCCAAGCTAGTTTGTTTGAAATCATTCAAGCGGTTAATGAGGAGTCACATTAATTAACTGATTTCTCAAAATGTTCAAAAAATCCAAAGATGGCCACAAGAAAAATTGGGCAATTAAAGCTCCGCATACAAGTTCTGAAATCTACTAGGCTAGTATTTTTCCAGCCAAGTCTGGTTGAAATTGCCCAAACAGTAAATGATGAGAAGCGTTTTAAATGATTTGCAGCCATTTTTCGGAAAATGTGAAATGGCCACCAAAACAAGAGGACCAAGGGGCCTGTATCACTCACCTGCATCATAGGCATTTCAACCAGAAAGGCCATCAACAATAAGTTGAACCCTACAGAGTTGAGCAGAATTATAACAAGACAACAGAAGCCATGTTTCTTTATCTATCAACTATTTTTTAACAAAACTTAACGGCCCTTAGTCCCTTATCATATCTCCCAAATTTCAGCCCAATCCGTTCAGCGATTCCGGATACGAAGTTGTTTTCATGAAAACCAGGTCATCCAAGATGACTGCTAAAGCATTAGGCAATCAAGTTCCATTGAACAAACTGGATTCTGCTGTTTACGTAAATAACCTGTCATGAATTTTGAATCAATCCCCCATGCGGATTCGGAAAAAAAGATTTTTAAAGGCATTTCAAAATCCAGGATGGCCACCAGGCAAATTACAGACCAGCTTCATTTGAACAAACGTGTATCTCTATGCCCTAAGTATGTTTTCTCGCAAATACACTTGAAATTTCCTATTGCTTTAGTACATGGGGAGTTTCTAGTTGGAAAATGATCCATGATGGCTGCTAAAACGTTTATCCGACAGTTTCGAAAACGGCAAATCTGAAATCAGAATACCCAAACACATATATAAAACCAATTTCAGCTTCAAGATTCGTCAAAATAAAAAAATTCAATATGGCCACCAAACATGCTACATTTTGATTGGGCCACGGCAGCCATATTTTTTGATGGATCAACTTCCCTTGAACAAATTTTAATGGCCCTTAGGCCATAATCAAATCTCCCAAATTTCAGCCTGATCCTTCCAGCGGTTCTGGAGAAGTTGTTTAAAAAAAACTAGGTCATCCAAGATGGCCACCGAACTATTTGGCCAATCAAGTTCTCTTGAACAAACTTGTTTCAGCTGTTGCCCTAGATCATATTTAATGAGTTTTCTAAAAATCGGCCAACATCCAAGATGGTCGACGCCCAAATTGTCCGACAGGCTTCATTTGAACAAACTTGAATATCTATGCTGTAAGCGGTGCAGTGGTTCTTGAGAAGAAGTCGTTTAAAGAATTTCCCATTGCTTTACTCCGTGTCCATTGCTTTACTATGGGAGCCTATGGCGGGAAAACAAACCAAGATGCTAGCCAAACCATTTATCCGACAGTCTCAAAAGTGGCATATTTGAACTCGCCACCCTGATAAGCATATATAGAGCAATTTTCGCCATTAAAATACATCAAATACAAACAAACAATATGACCAACAAATGCTAAATTTTGATTGGTTGATGCCAGCTATGTTTTTTAACGTACAAAATTCCTTTGAACAAATTTGAATGGTCCTTGGTCCCTAAGCATATTTAATACATTTCAGCTCTATCCCTTCAGCGGTTCGGGAGAAGAGGTCGTTTTCAGGAAAACTAGGTCATCCAAGACGGCCGCCAAGCAAATAGGCCAATACGGTTGGCTTGAACAAACTTGGGTCTAACGTTGCCCTAGATGATGTGTTATGAGTATTGAATCAATTCCTCTTGCGGTTTCGGAGAAGATTTTTTAGTGTTTCTAAAAATCGTCCATCTTGGATTTTTACCCATCTGCTTCGTTTGAACAAATTTAGATCTCTATGCCCTATGAATGCTTCCTCCCAAACATAATTGAAATCGGCACAGTGGTTCTTGAGAAGTCGTTTAAAGAATTCCCCATTGCTTTACTATGAGCCCATTGCTTTACTATGGGAGACTATGGCGGGAAAACAAACCAAGATGGCAGGAAAACCGTTTATCCGACAGTCTCGAAAGTGGGATATTTGAACTGGCCACACTGATAAGCATATATAAAGCAATTTTTGCCATCAAAATACATCAAATACAAAAAAGCCAATATGACCAAGAAACGCTAAATTTTGATTGGCTGATGGCGGCCAGGTTTTTTAACGTACGAACTTCCCTTGAACAAACTTGAAAGGGCCTTGGTCCCTAAGAATATTTACAAAATTTCAGCTCTATCCCTTCAGCGGTTCGGGAGAAATCATTTTCGCAAAAACTAGGTCATCCAAGATGCCCACCAAGCAAATCGGCCTTGAACAAACTTGGGTCTACCCTTGCTACAGATGATGTGTTATGAGTTTTGAATCAATTCCTCCAGCGGTTTCGGAGATTTTTTAGAGTGTTTCTAAAAATCAGCCATTTTGGTCGGTGGCCATCTTGGATTTTGACCGATCCCCTTCGTTTGAACAAACTTAGATCTCTATGCCCTATGAATCCATCCTCCAAAATATAATTCAAATTGGCCCAGTGGTTCTTGAGAAGAAAGTCATTTAAAGAATTCCCCATTGCTTTACTATGGGCCCATTGCTTTACTATGATGCTATGGTGGGAAAACAAACCAAGATGACAGCCAAACCATTTATCCGACAGTCTCGAAAGTGGCATATTTGAACTCGCCACACTGATAAGCATATATAAAGCAATTTTCACCATCAAAATACATCAAATACAAAAAAGCCAATATGACCAACAAATGCTAAATTTTGATTGGTTGATGGCAAATTGGCCAATCAGGTTGCCTTGAACAAAATTGCGTCTACCGTTGTAATAGATGATGTGTTATGCGTTTTGAATCAATTCCTCCAGACCGGACGGTTACCATCACATTCTGGCCAGGTGAGCTAAAAAATTATCAATCAAAATTCTGTATACAAGTTCTGAAGCACTCTAGGGCGAATTTGCTTGAAATCGGCCAAGTGGTTACTGAAATTTTCAGAAAATCCAAAATGACCACCAGAACAATTGACCAATCAAAATTCTGTACACATGTTCTGTATCCTTTCAGCCAGGTTAATGAGGAGTAGCGTTTTAAACGATTCCCCGCAATTTTTCAGAAATTCAAGACAGTAGATATGTTCTGAAACCTACTAGCCTAGTATCCTTCCAGCCAAGTCAAGTTGAAATTGCCTAAGCCATTAATGAGGAGTAGCATTTTAAACGATTTCCCGCCATTTTTGGGGAAATTCAAGACGGCCACAAAAAAAAGAACAATCAAAATTCTGAGTTCAAGTTCTGAAGCATACCATGATTGTCTCAACCGAGTTTTCTTGAAATCGTTCAAGCGGTTAATGACGAGTAGCATTTTAACTGATTTCCCAAAATTTTCAGAAAATCCAAGATGGCCACCAGAAAAATTGACCATCAAAATTATGCATACAAGTTCTGAAACCTATCAGTCTAGTGTCCGTCCAGCCAAGTCTGGTTGAAATTGCCCAAGCAGTTAATGAGTGGTAGCATTTTAAACAATTTCCTGCCATTTTGGGGGAAATGTAAGATGGTCGGCGAAAAAAATAGACCAACCAAAATTCTTTATACAAAGTCTGAAGCATATGACTCTAGGGTCTCCCCAACCAAGTTTGATTTAAATCGGCCAAGTAGTTAATGAGGAGTAGGCTTTTAACTGATTTCAGAAAATCAAGATGCCCACTAGAAAAATTTACCAATCAAAATTTTGAATAATTGTTCTGGAGCCTACTGTCAAAGTATGTATGTATGATTACTGTATTCTGCGGCTGTAGTAGTAGAAACATCCTACAGCTGCAATCAGTTCTTCGCTTTTGCCCACTGTGTCTTGTCCTCAGCCAAAACCCTTAGCTTCCTCAGGTCCATTCTTGACTTGAGTGTACCTAATCCTGCTTTCTTGAGGTCACCTCGTAGTACGCTTAGCAGATTTATGCAATGACGTCCTCTCCTGGCTCTGTATTTTCTGGCTCCGAGTAGGGAGAATTTCAAGGCTCTCTGTGCTGGTGTGTCTACTGGCATCTTTAGCACATGGCCAAACATGGACCATCTTTGCTGGGCGACTTTGTGGGCGACTTTTACAGACAGCGGCGGCGTATTACACATCTTGTATAGTGCATCGTTGGAAATTATGCTCTGGCTATCGGTGTCCAGTGATGGTGCGTAGGTGTTTGCGGTGGCAGGCGTCAAGTTTGTCTAGAGCTGCCCAGCTGTTACAATTATACTTCATCAAGGATACGCAGGTTGCATTGTATAAACATAGTCTTTTTATCAAGGGCATCTTTGATCTACGAATCCATAGCTTCCAGAAGGACTGGAAAGCTATGTTCCCCATGATGCAACATGCAGCAATGTCAGCAGTACTGCAAAGCAGTAAGCCCAGGATTTTACTCCTTCCAGCCAAATTTGGTTGAAATCGGTCAAAGCATAAACAAGATGCGATTTGACGGACGAATGGACGAGAGCTGCGATGGTATAAGCTCACTTGGCCAAGGACACAGCTACACCACCAGTGTCAAGACACTGACTCTAACCCATAATCAGTGCCACCATTGACACCTGCAGGGGCACCAACCATAAAACAAGACACCACCAACACATCTGGTGTAGGAACACCGCTTGCAAAGGGACACCAGGCCATAGAGTATAAAAGACTGAGAAAAATTAGTCTCAGGCCATTCAGACTTTCGAGTTACGTTATGAACTTAGCGTAAGGCCGCTACTTATTCCATAGAGGACAGTCCCACATTACTTGAAGATGTAGTTATTATCTGGCCAATTGAGAATTGATTGTACTTATTTCTGAAAAAAATCTATTTGTCCTATAAATAAGGACTAAAGCTAACTAGTAGAAATGCCAAATGCTCTATGTTGAAATGATATAAGTGCAACCTGGTATTGACATACACATGTAGATGTTCTATAAAAGCTTGGTGAGTGCATGCCTGTTGCACCAAATCAATTCATTGCTCTAAATATTAATTAAACAACAGGCCCAAGGGGCCTGTATCGCTCAGCTGGAACATAGGCATTTCAACTAGAATACAAGCTTTAGCCAGAACAACAAGAACAAACAAGCGGCCCAAGGGGCCTGTATCACTCACCTGGACCATAGGCATTTCAACTAGAACGGTCATTAACAATAAGTAGAGCTCTAATGAGTTGAGCAGACTTGTAACAAGAAAACAGAGGTCATGTTTTTTTATGTATCAATTCTCTTGAACAAACTTTAATGGCCATTAGTCATCAATATCATACATTTATATCTCCCAAATTTCGGCCCAATACTTTCAGCAGCTCTGGAGATGGAGTCGTTTCATGAAAACCAGGCCATCCAAGATGGCCACCCTGCCCAACCATTCGGCCAATCAAGTTCCCTTGAAAAACTTGATTCAGCTTGTGCCCTGAATGATATTTTATGAGTTTTGAATCAATCGCTCAAACAGTTTCAGCGAAGATTTTTAAAGACATTTCTAAAAATCGACCAAGACCCATGATGGCCGTCGGCCAAATTGGCCGATCGGCTTCGTTTGAACAAAGTTAAATCTCCATGCCCTAAGGGTGTTTCCTGCCAAATATAATTGAAATCGGTCAAGTAGTTCTTGAGAAGGCATATTAAATCTCCCATTGCTTAGGTATGGGAGCTGTTGGCGGGAAAATTATCCAAGATGGCCGCCAATCCGTTTATCTGACAGTTTCGAAAATTGCAAATTTGAGATCAGAAAACCCAAAAACATATATAAAACAAATTTCGGCCTCAAAATCCATCAAAATAAAAAAACCAATATGGTCACCAAACACGCTAAATCGTGATTGGCCCACGGCGGCCATGTTTTTTTTACGGATCACCTTCCCTTGAACAACCTTTAATGGCCCTTACTCCATAATCATATTTCCCAACTTTCAGCCCGATCCATTCAGCGGTTCTGGAGAAGTCATTTTTGCGAAATCTACATCATCCAAAATGGCCGCTGAAGCATTTGGTTAATCTAGTTCTCTTGAACAAACTTGGGTTAGCTCTAGCCCTACATGATGTTTCATGAGTTTTGAATCGATCTCCCAAGCAGTTTCTGAGCAGATGGTTCTAAAAATCATCCAAAATCCAAGATGGACAAATTGGCTGATCGGCGTCATTTAAACAAACTTGGATCTCTATGCCCTAAGGATGCATCCTCCACATATAATTGAAATCAGCCCAGTGCTTCTCTAGAAGACGTTTTAAATAATTTCCTATTGCTTTAGTATATGAGGGAGTAGAGTAAAATGCAATAAGAGGCTCAAGGGCCTTGACACTTAACGAAATGAATTTATATATTATTGTTTCTGCGGCTCTCTTACCACAATCTATAACTTTCTCGGTTAAATTAGCCATTGAGTAACTGAAAACTTAGAAGTAATAGCACATTTACTAACAATCATTGATGATTGGCACTTGCTAATAATTATGAAGAAAACAAATATTTTACTATTGCCCTGGTTACAAACATTCTATTATCATTTACTGTGTGGTCGGTATCCTCTGATCAAAGATCTAGAAAACCGGAGCCCTGAAACAAACCTGCACTATCAGGGAAGTGGGCCCCAAATCAAAAACACATTTTACCCGTTTGAACCTGAAATTCCAGAATTTCACTTTTACAGTCATTATAAAGGTAAGATCTTGAATATTTTGAATCCAATGTGATGCTGGTGCTGTCTTAGGCAGCTTCCAGTCAAATTAGTTTCAAAATATTCAACATAATTTTGACACATTCGTAACAAATTTATTATTTGTTCTGGTCGATTGAAAAGGTTAATCCCGTAACTAGTAGTAGTCATACTGACTTGTTGGACGATATATGCCTACATATTATATTATGCATTTGCTTTCTGCGCTAAAGCCGTCGTCGGGTCATAGCGCTTGCCATTATATCACTATTACATCGCGCCTTACATGTATATTGTTAAAAATCTAACACTTGAGTAAGACCAAAACTGCTTCTGCAGATGTCTAGGAAAATGTCTATTTTCCGACCAATGGAAGATTATTTTTGAAAATGTATCACTGGAATGACTGGCTCTTAGTCTGCATATGGGCATTGAAAAAATTTGATTGTTAAAACCTTAATATAACTCTTAGAATTTGCCTATTTCTAACTTATCATTCCTATTTTTTTCAGGTGACCAGACAATGGCTTCTCCTAAAAAAATCACTCACTTTCTCCTCCTAATTAGGCTGATGGATTTACAACATGGATTTTATAGAGCAAAATTTGTTGACCTGTGTAATTTTCTGTAGGAGACAGTATACCATTTTTATTCGAGGAAAGGATGCTAGCTTGTATTGGACACATGCAAAATTTTGGTCCAAATCCTCCTAAAAAATCCTTATACTCATAGAAAGGACGCATAGAGAAATTGAAATCCATTCTCTAAAATGGTTAAAACTCATATAGAACCTACCCCAAAAATTGAACGCAATTTCCATACACATGCTTACCGCTGTACCACTATGTTTAATGTAAGCTTAAAAAATATCATCGTGGAAGTGAAATTATTAATGGGACCGCCTAAATACTGCATATCTTCAATAAAGATTGTTTATTACACCAAAATCAATGCTACATTTGACATAAAATGACGCCAAGAAAATATGGAAATCACGTGACATTACGAATGCGGTAAGATCAGCAGTTGTGTTTACTAGATTTCTTCTATGATCTACCATTCTCTATTTTCATTGGCTTGTACAGGAGAATTTATCCAATCAGAACAGAGAAATAATATTTTTCTTCAGAAAAAATTAATAATGGAACAGTATTTTCTCTCGTATTGTGCATTAATTTTGTAATGCCGACCAACATTAAATAATCCAAAACGGAATCAGAGTTACAATGCGATAAAGCGCTGCTTATGTTGGCGAGCCGCTGGCTCTTTTGCGATTGGAGGCGCTGTGTTCTCGCGAAATCTTATACGCCAACGGGAGTTTGTTATGGAATGGGTACGGATCAGGCCTAAAGTACAATACTTAGTTCCTATTGCACAATTATAATATATAGTATTCAGAGTTCCGAGTCCAGAATATTTTATCCGAGTACTCGCTCTAATTAAAAACAATCTTTTGCATTTGGAGGCGAATCACATGATTTATATCTTTTCATTTTAATGTAATAAATGATCTTTATTAATGGATACGCAATATTTAGGTGCTCCAATTTAATAATTTCACATCCGCGATGATGTTTTGAGGTATACATTAAACATAGTCGTAAGGCGGCAAGAATTTGTACCGTGCGAAAATGAGTTCAATTTTCGTGGTATCATTATTTTTTTTACGAAACTTGACAACAAAATGTGCTCAAAGAATGTACTCGTTTATAAGACTCACCCCCTTCCTAAAACATATGACAAAAAAACTGTGTCCGTAAGTCAAATTTTAATGGTAAGCTGAAATTCTGAGACCAAAGAATAACTAATATAAATGATATTGGGAGTAGCCAAGGTCAGAATAACATGCAAAAAGGAAGAACGCAACCTGAACCACTTAAACATAGCGGGGAAGAACACTACTAGAGAAGATAATGATATACACATATGTAATAAGGTGAACAACAAGATCCCATTGAAATCAGTGTGCAGTCCTTTGTGCTACTACGGTAATAAGAATGTAACTCTGGATCCTAAGAAATCAAAACCACATGTAATAGATCACCTACCCACCCCACATGGGAAACTAAATCTAGAAATTTATTATTATCCAGAAACACAAGAGATGATAGTATACCACTCCCCGATTCAGCCCCGGGACCAAAGGCAGACTCGGCAATGAACTCAAAAGCCGATTCAGAATCCCTGATGGATGGCAAAGTGGCACCGGAACACTCCGAAAAATCCACAGAATGAACATGGTAAATGATTATAACCACTTAACATGCCCAGATCTTTACAATGATCAGGATCCGGGGCCCAAAAGGGACCCGGACATGGGGGGGGGGGGGGGGGAGCGATGGAACAATTTGAGATAACATGCCAAAATCAGACGCCAAAAAATGAAATGAAAGACTAACATGCCGGATGGCCGAGGAACATCCAGCTCCGAACCCAAAGCCGGGATTAGAATAAGTAAATTTACCTCTCAAGATTTATGAGTTTTTCATTCGACTAGGAGAGAAGCAACCAGAAAAGCGTACAAGGATTTTTATCAATTTTTATAAATGATGTACAGAGAAAGCTTTCGCGCTCAATTCTACATCTCTCTACCAAGTGTTAGATTTTCTATCTTATTCTTTTGATGTTCTGAAGTTATCAGCGATTACAGCTACTTCTCAGGCCATGTTTGGACTAAAGCACACCATGCACCTACGGTACATCCATAGAAAAGAATTATTATTATATTGGGGGAAATAAACATGACCAACCGGCTACACAAGGACGAGAACAATCAAAACTACCCCAACAACCGGGTATAAGAACACGTACAAACGGGTACACGTACACACCCAAATGGGTACATGTACACAATCAAACGGGTACATTTCGTGCAGCAAAAAGGTATAAAAGGAGCGCGTTAACAGCACATCGGCATCCAGACTCAACTGACACCTCAGTTCGCGTCGGGACAACATAGCAAAGCATCAAGTTTTCAGGAAAGCTTTTTCTTCATAATAGAGGCAAGCGTGACTCCGATTATAAGAATAATGTACGCAGCTGGCACATCAAGCACCACTTCTGCCACATCCACAGAGACACTAGTCAACATGCTGAACAATGCAGTGATTGACAACACAACCATCATAATCACACCACTGTGTAAAAGAACTAGACTAGACAGCGAGCAGTCTTGAGAAGGCAGTCCAAACCGGCAGACCTCGAATCCCATGAAGAAACCGTGCATTCCAGACGCAAACCTGCAGTCATTCCGCCAATGGCGGAACAGCGTATGCAAACACACATGACTCATGATTCAGATGGATAAACTTGAGTTGGCAATATCAAACAAGAGGCCCATGGGGCCTGTGTCGCTCACCTGGAGCACCATCAATTTTTGCCAAAATGGTTGGTGGGTGGTTGAGTAGTCTTGTAAATGACCGTGTAGACATTTTTGCGAGTGCAATATGGCTGCCAAACATGCTACATTTTGATTGGCCCACGGCGTCCATGTTTTTTTATGGATCGGCTTCCCTTGAACACACTTTAATGGCCCTTAGTCCTTAATCATACAGCCCAAATTTCGGCCTGATCCCTTCAACGGTTCTGGAGGAATTGTTTTCGGGAAAACTAGGTCATCCAAGATGGCCACCAAACCATTTAGTCAATCAAGTCCTCTTGAACAAACTTGGCTTACGTCTTTAACTTGATGAGGTTTCATAAGTTTTTAATCGATTCCCAAAGCTGTTTCGGAGATTTTTAAACATTTCCTAAAATCTGCCAAAATCCAATATGGCCACCGGCCAAATTAGCCGATCGGCTTCATTTGAACAAACTTGGATCCCTATGCGCTAAGGATGCTTCCTGCCAAATATAATTAAAATCGGCCCAGCAGTTCTCCAGGAGAAGACATTTTAAATTTCCCATTGCTTTAGTATGGGCGCATTTGGCAGGAAAAATAATTCAAGGTGGCCGACAAACCGTTTATCCGACAGTTTCGAAAATGGCAAATTTGAGCTCAGAATACCGAAAAACATATACAGAACCAATTTTGGCCTCAAAATACATTAAATAAAAAAATCCAATTTGCCGCCAAACATGCTACATTTTGATTGGACCACGCCGACCATGTTTTTTGATGGATCAACTTCCATGGTATAAACTTTAATGGCCCTTAGTCCCTAATCATATCTCCCAAATTTCCGCCCGATCCCTTTAGTGGTTCTGGAGAAGTCGTTCTTGGGAAAACTAGGTCATCCAAGATGGCCACCTAACCATTTGGTTAATCAAGTCCTCTTGAGCAAACTTGGCTTACCCCTTTCCCTAGATGTTTCATGAGTTTTGAATCGATTCCCCAAGCAGTTTCGGAGAAGATTTTTAAAGACGCTTCCTGCCAAATATAATTGAAATCGGTCCAGTGGTTCTTGAGAAGAATTTGTTTAAAGCAAAAGTTGATGGACGAACGACGGACGGACACACGCTGGACGGTCGCCATGGCATAAGCTCACTTGTCCTATCAGGCCTGGTGAACTAACAATGATGTATTAGCCAACATCACTGTCGCAGTCTGGTACATCCCTCCAACAGATGACACTAACTTCTTGCTGGACTACTTTAAGGATACTAAGAACAAGAAAGACCCACCAGTCGCCACACATCTTACAAACCATAAATCTCTAAACTATTGGCCTTCTCATCATTGGGTCACCTGTAGACGCAGAAGTATTCAGATGGCATCAAAGAAAACTATTGCACGTTGGATTTGCGAAACTATCCAAATTTGCCACGAACTAGCAACTTCGGGAGACAAACAAATTACAAATGTCAAAGCACATAATGTTTGTGGCACGCCAACTTCTTTCACTCTTTTTGCCGCATCATCCATCGATGAGTTAAGCCAGGTCACAGGCTGGAAACGTGAATTTATTAACTTATATTTAAAAGAACAATGTCCAGGTGATCCGTTTTAAAAAACATAAGTAATTTTTACAAAACAAGCCGAGTCCCATCTTCTGAGTCTCATCTCACCACTAAGAGATAGATAGTCTGTATGACATGATTGGGGAGATTATTATTTTATTATCCTTATTTGAACTTTTTGATCAGTTTGTCATCAACAGAGTGAAGTTGTTTTAGTTACACTTCTTAATTGTGTTACTTGATCGTTGTTTGATTCATTTTTATTCAACCTCAAATCTCTACCCACCGGTTGGTTTTGTCTTCAGGCACTGACCAATTCTACAGGTTTAGCAAGTAGTGATTGAATGGTAGAAATGTTGGTAGTGTGATAAAATGACCAGACCCCTCCCCCTGGGATTGATCTGTAGTTTTATTAACCACCTAAACACACTTACCATTCAAGCACTATGACCCAGCTTCCCACATGGCTATCCCACATGGAATGATTTGAGAACTTTTTTATAAGGATTTGAGAAATTGATTGTTGAAGGTTATCTTCATTGTCAAGCAGGAGCATGCGCATTGACCTAAAATTGATATAACGGCCATAGACTGAAGGCAGTCTAGATAAGTGTGACAAAATCAGAGTTAATGCATTCTAGAAGCCAAGAATAGGATAGAGGAGTTATTATTACTGGATATTGAGGCTCAAAGGATAGGTTGAATTTTTTCTGGGGTTAAATGATGGGGGGGGGGGGGGGGTTGGATTTAGCAAGTAGTGATTGACTTGTATAGATTTTGGAGTTGTGATAAAACTATGAGCATCAAGGCTCTGTACAATATAATGTCCAAGCTAATGGGCAAAAACAGCAGTCCCACGCTTCCAAATATTGACGACCGAGACCTCATGGCCAACTCATTTTCTGAATATTTCCATGATAAGATAAGGGCGATTCGCAATCAGCTAAATGATTTACAGGATACAGATCAGCCACCGCCCAACATACCCACAGCCTGTCATGATCATCTGAACCAGCTTCATCTTTTCTGTGAAGACGAGATTCTATCATTGCTGAAAGACTTAAAACCTACCTACTGTGCATTAGATCCGATTCCAACTAAGCTCATATATGAACATATTGATATTTTCGTTTCAATCATCACTGCTATCGTCAATTCTAGCCTTACATCCGGTATTATGCCTAAGCCCTTTAAGACTGCTCTGATTAACCCGCTGATTAAAAAATCGGGCCTTGATCAGGACACTTTAAAAAATTATCGGCCTGTGTCTAATTTACCTTTTATATCCAAGGTTGTTGAAAAGGCAGTCAGTAAGAGATTGGCAAATCACATGCATTGTAATGGTCTGTACGAACCATTTCAGTCCGCCTATCGTCAAGGACATAGTACTGAAACAGCTCTTCTTAGAGTTCTAAATGACCTTCGCTGTGGTGTGGATGAAGGAAACGTATCACTCTTGCTTTTGCTCGATTTAAGCGCCGCGTTCGACACCATTGACCACCTAAAGCTGTTGACACGACTAAAAGTTGAGTTTGGCATAACTGACAGTGCGTGGAACTGGTTCCAATCTTATTTATCACAAAGATTCCAGTCCGTTTACATTAATGGTACGCAATCTGCGCCCATTGAACTTACATGCGGTGTCCCTCAAGGTTCGATATTGGGACCGGTTCTATTTACGCTCTACACCAAACAGCTAGGATCCGTTATCGATTCTCATAGTTTGTGTCACCATTTTTACGCGGATGACACGCAGCTCATTAATACATTTCCTCCTCCAGCGGCATCTGCATCTCTAGCAACCAAACAGCTAACAGATTGTTGTGCGGACATAAAAGCATGGATGACAACCAACATGCTAAAGCTGAACGAAGAAAAGACTGAATGTATGTTGGTGGGTCCATCTATCAGACGAGACAAAACAGAACTAAGTAGTCTAGTCATTGGTACAAATATAATTCCGATCTCCAACACGGTTAAAGACCTCGGCGTGATACTGGATAGCGAGTTGTGCATGGATAAACATATAAACTATCTGCGCAGAGTGTGCTTTTTGCAGCTGCGGAACATTGCACACATCAGGAATTATCTTACCACAGAGGCTACCACAAAATTAGTGATCATGACGGTAATGTCTAGGTTGGACTACTGCAATAGTCTCTGTATTGGTATGGCAAAAGAAAACATCCACAAGCTCCAAACTATTCAGAATACAGCAGCACGAATAATCTCACGCCAGGCAAAAGATGCACACATCACTCCGATTCTCCATAAGCTTCACTGGTTGCCAATTGCTCAACGTATCCAATTTAAAATCCTCTGTCTAGCTTACCAGTGTGTCTCAGGAACTGCACCTACATACCTTTCTGCATTGGTCGAGCCATACCAACCAACCCGGTCACTTAGATCCCTAAACAAGCAAATGCTCAAAATCCCAAAATACAAAATGAATTCATACGGCTTTAGAACATTTTCTTTCTCGGCCGCCACTGAATGGAACAACCTCCCTATTCATCTAAAATTGTCAAAAAATCTTACAACATTCAAATCAAATCTTAAAACTCATCTCTTTAAACAAGCGTACCAGAATTTAAATTAATGTTTATATTATCATTTCATTGTCTTGCGCTACGAGCATGCTTGCGTGGAGTTTGGCGCGTTATAAATTCACTTATTATTATTATTATTTTCATAATGCATAAATTAAATGAACATTTTGACAAAGTTTTATCTAAATCTGTCCATAAATAAGAAAACTTGCCACCATTGTTTATGACATACAGATGGACAGGCAGACAGACAGATGGACTGGACGTGATCCCTATAGCTTAGCTGACCTACCTGAATTACAGAAGAATAACAGAATTGGCTATTTTTATGATATACCTGCATATAGGTCTTGTATTCCATCAATTTTTCAGTACCCCGATGAAGAAGGCCTATGTGTGGATCGCATCGAACAACAGTCTGTCAGAAAAAGAGACATTCACGTATATAATCACATAAACACTTGGTAGATAAAAAGTGACGTGGCTAATCACACTAATCACATACACATTAGTTACATAAACAGTGACGTGGCTATTCACTCTAATCACATACACACTAGGTATATAAACAGTGACGTGGCCATTCATGTTTTACTAGATAATCACATACACACTAGGTACATAAACAGTGACGTGACTATTCACACTAATTACATACACATTAGTTACATAAACAGTGACGTGGCTATTCACTCTAATCACATACACACTAGTTACATAAACAGTGACGTGGCTATTCACACTAATTACATACACATTAGTTACATAAACAGTGACGTGGCTATTCACTCTAATCACATACACACTAGTTACATAAACAGTGACGTGGCTATTCACACTAATTACATACACATTAGTTACATAAACAGTGACGTGGCTATTCACTCTAATCACATACACACTAGTTACATAAACAGTGACGTGGCTATTCACTCTAATCACATACACATTAGTTACATAAACAGTGACGTGGCTATTCACACTAATTA
Source organism: Chaetoderma sp. LZ-2023a (assembly GCA_034401795.1). NCBI lineage: Eukaryota > Metazoa > Mollusca > Caudofoveata > Chaetodermatida > Chaetodermatidae > Chaetoderma > Chaetoderma sp. LZ-2023a. The sequence continues at coordinate 27,562,658 of CM067366.1, forward strand.
CATACACATTAGTTACATAAACAGTGACGTGGCTATTCACTCTAATCACATACACACTAGTTACATAAACAGTGACGTGGCTATTCACTCTAATCACATACACATTAGTTACATAAACAGTGACGTGGCTATTCACTCTAATCACATACACACTAGGTATATAAACAGTGACGCGGCTATTCATGTTTTACTAGATAATCACATACACACTAGGTACATAAACAGTGACGTGGCTAATCACACTAATCACATACACACTAGGTACATAAAAAGTGACGTGGCTAATCACACTAATCACATACACATTAGTTACATAAACAGTGACGTGGCTATTCACTCTAATCACATACACACTAGGTATATAAACAGTGATGTGGCTATTCATGTTTTACTAGATAATCACATACACACTAGGTACATAAACAGTGACGTGGCTATTCACTCTAATCACATACACACTAGGTATATAAACAGTGACGTGGCTATTCACTCTAATCACATACACACTAGTTACATAAACAGTGACGTGGCTATTCACTCTAATCACATACACACTAGGTATATAAACAGTGACGCGGCTATTCATGTTTTACTAGATAATCACATACACACTAGGTACATAAACAGTGACGTGGCTATTCACTCTAATCACATACACACTAGGTATATAAACAGTGACGTGGCTATTCACTCTAATCACATACACACTAGGTATATAAACAGTGACGTGGCTATTCACTCTAATCACATACACACTAGGTATATAAACAGTGACGTGGCTATTCACTCTAATCACATACACACTAGGTATATAAACAGTGACGTGGCTATTCACGCTAATCACATACACACTAGGTATATAAACAGTGACACGGCTATTCACACTAATCACATACACACTAGGTATATAAACAGTGACGTGACTATTCACGCTAATCACATACACACTAGGTATATAAACAGTGACGTGGCCATTCATGTTTTACTAGATAATCACATACACACTAGGTACATAAACAGTGACGTGACTATTCACACTAATCACATACACATTAGTTACATAAACAGTGATGTGGCTATTCACTCTAATCACATACACACTAGTTACATAAACAGTGACGTGGCTATTCACTCTAATCACATACACATTAGTTACATAAACAGTGACGTGGCTATTCACTCTAATCACATACACACTAGGTATATAAACAGTGACGCGGCTATTCATGTTTTACTAGATAATCACATACACACTAGATACATAAAAAGTGACGTGGCTAATCACACTAATCACATACACATTAGTTACATAAACAGTGACGTGGCTATTCACTCTAATCACATACACACTAGGTATATAAACAGTGACGTGGCTATTCATGTTTTACTAGATAATCACATACACACTAGGTACATAAACAGTGACGTGGCTATTCACTCTAATCACATACACACTAGGTATATAAACAGTGACGTGGCTATTCACTCTAATCACATACACACTAGTTACATAAACAGTGACGTGGCTATTCACTCTAATCACATACACACTAGGTATATAAACAGTGACGTGGCTATTCACTCTAATCACATACACACTAGGTATATAAACAGTGACGTGGCTATTCATGTTTTACTAGATAATCACATACACATTAGTTACATAAACAGTGACGTGGCTATTCACACTAATCACATACACATTAGTTACATAAACAGTGACGTGGCTATTCACTCTAATCACATACACACTAGGTATATAAACAGTGATGTGGCTATTCATGTTTTACTAGATAATCACATACCCACTAGGTACATAAACAGTGACGTGGCTATTTACTCTAATCACATACACACTAGGTATATAAACAGTGACGTGGCTATTCACTCTAATCACATACACACTAGTTACATAAACAGTGACGTGGCTATTCACACTAATCACATACACATTAGTTACATAAACAGTGACGTGGCTATTCACTCTAATCACATACACACTAGGTATATAAACAGTGACGTGGCTATTCACTCTAATCACATACACACTAGGTATATAAACAGTGACGTGGCTATTCATGTTTTACTAGATAATCACATACACATTAGTTACATAAACAGTGACGTGGCTATTCACTCTAATCACATACACACTAGGTATATAAACAGTGACGCGGCTATTCATGTTTTACTAGATAATCACATACACACTAGGTACATAAACAGTGACGTGGCTATTCACACTAATCACATACACACTAGTTACATAAACAGTGACGTGGCTATTCACTCTAATCACATACACATTAGTTACATAAACAGTGACGTGGCTATTCACTCTAATCACATACACACTAGGTATATAAACAGTGACGTGGCTATTCATGTTTTACTAGATAATCACATACACACTAGGTACATAAACAGTGACGTGGCTATTCACTCTAATCACATACACACTAGGTATATAAACAGTGACGTGGCTATTCACTCTAATCACATACACACTAGGTATATAAAGAGTGACGTGGCTATTCACTCTAATCACATACACACTAGGTATATAAACAGTGACGTGGCTATTCATGTTTTACTAGATAATCACATACACATTAGTTACATAAACAGTGACGTGGCTATTCACACTAATCACATACACATTAGTTACATAAACAGTGACGTGGCTATTCACTCTAATCATATACACACTAGGTATATAAACAGTGATGTGGCTATTCATGTTTTACTAGATAATCACATACCCACTAGGTACATAAACAGTGACGTGGCTATTTACTCTAATCACATACACACTAGGTATATAAACAGTGACGTGGCTATTCACTCTAATGACATACACACTAGTTACATAAACAGTGACGTGGCTATTCACACTAATCACATACACATTAGTTACATAAACAGTGACGTGGCTATTCACTCTAATCACATACACACTAGGTATATAAACAGTGACGTGGCTATTCACTCTAATCACATACACACTAGGTGTATAAACAGTGACGTGGCTATTCATGTTTTACTAGATAATCACATACACATTAGTTACATAAACAGTGACGTGGCTATTCACTCTAATCACATACACATTAGTTACATAAACAGTGACGTGGCTATTCACTCTAATCACATACACACTAGGTATATAAACAGTGACGCGGCTATTCATGTTTTATTAGATAATCACATACACACTAGGTACATAAACAGTGACGTGGCTATTCACACTAATCACATACACACTAGTTACATAAACAGTGACGTGGCTATTCACTCTAATCACATACAGATTAGTTACATAAACAGTGACGTGGCTATTCACTCTAATCACATACACACTAGGTATATAAACAGTGACGTGGCTATTCACTCTAATCATATACACACTAGTTACATAAACAGTGACGTGGCTATTCACTCTAATCACATACACACTAGGTATATAAACAGTGACGTGGCTATTCATGTTTTACTAGATAATCACATACACATTAGTTACATAAACAGTGACGTGGCTATTCACACTAATCACATACACATTAGTTACATAAACAGTGACGTGGCTATTCACTCTAATCACATACACACTAGGTATATAAACAGTGATGTGGCTATTCATGTTTTACTAGATAATCACATACCCACTAGGTACATAAACAGTGACGTGGCTATTCACTCTAATCACATACACACTAGGTATATAAACAGTGACGTGGCTATTCACTCTAATCACATACACACTAGTTACATAAACAGTGACGTGGCTATTCACACTAATCACATACACATTAGTTACAGAAACAGTGACGTGGCTATTCACTCTAATCACATACACACTAGGTATATAAACAGTGATGTGGCTATTCACTCTAATCACATACACACTAGGTATATAAACAGTAACGTGGCTATTCATGTTTTACTAGATAATCACACACAGATTAGTTACATAAACAGTGACGTGGCTATTCACACTAATCACATACACATTAGTTACATAAACAGTGACGTGGCTATTCACTCTAATAACATACACACTAGGTATATAAACAGGGACGTGGCTATTCATGTTTTACTAGATAATCACATACACACTAGGTACATAAACAGTGACGTGGCTATTCACTCTAATCACATACACACTAGTTACATAAACAGTGACGTGGCTATTCACTCTAATCACATACACATTAGTTACATAAACAGTGACGTGGCTATTCACTCTAATCACATACACACTAGGTATATAAACAGTGACGTGGCTATTCATGTTTTACTAGATAATCACATACACACTAGGTACATAAACAGTGACGTGGCTATTCACTCTAATCACATAAACACTAGGTATATAAACAGTGACGTGGCTATTCACTCTAATCACATACACACTAGGTATATAAACAGTGACGTGGCTATTCATGTTTTACTAGATAATCACATACACATTAGTTACATAAACAGTGACGTGGCTATTCACACTAATCACATACACATTAGTTACATAAACAGTGACGTGGCTATTCACTCTAATCATATACACACTAGGTATATAAACAGTGATGTGGCTATTCATGTTTTACTAGATAATCACATACCCACTAGGTACATAAACAGTGACGTGGCTATTTACTCTAATCACATACACACTAGGTATATAAACAGTGACGTGGCTATTCACTCTAATCACATACACACTAGTTATATAAACAGTGACGTGGCTATTCACACTAATCACATACACATTAGTTACATAAACAGTGACGTGGCTATTCACTCTAATCACATACACACTAGGTATATAAACAGTGACGTGGCTATTCACTCTAATCACATACACACTAGGTGTATAAACAGTGACGTGGCTATTCATGTTTTACTAGATAATCACATACACATTAGTTACATAAACAGTGACGTGGCTATTCACTCTAATCACATACACATTAGTTACATAAACAGTGACGTGGCTATTCACTCTAATCACATACACACTAGGTATATAAACAGTGACGCGGCTATTCATGTTTTACTAGATAATCACATACACACTAGGTACATAAACAGTGACGTGGCTATTCACTCTAATCACATACAGATTAGTTACATAAACAGTGACGTGGCTATTCACTCTAATCACATACAGATTAGTTACATAAACAGTGACGTGGCTATTCACTCTAATCACATACACACTAGGTATATAAACAGTGACGTGGCTATTCATGTTTTACTAGATAATCACATACACATTAGTTACATAAACAGTGACGTGGCTATTCACTCTAATCATATACACACTAGTTACATAAACAGTGACGTGGCTATTCACTCTAATCACATACACACTAGGTATATAAACAGTGACGTGGCTATTCATGTTTTACTAGATAATCACATACACATTAGTTACATAAACAGTGACGTGGCTATTCACACTAATCACATACACATTAGTTACATAAACAGTGACGTGGCTATTCACTCTAATCATATACACACTAGGTATATAAACAGTGATGTGGCCATTCATGTTTTACTAGATAATCACATACCCACTAGGTACATAAACAGTGACGTGGCTATTTACTCTAATCACATACACACTAGGTATATAAACAGTGACGTGGCTATTCACTCTAATGACATACACACTAGTTACATAAACAGTGACGTGGCTATTCACACTAATCACATACACATTAGTTACATAAACAGTGACGTGGCTATTCACTCTAATCACATACACACTAGGTATATAAACAGTGACGCGGCTATTCATGTTTTATTAGATAATCACATACACACTAGGTACATAAACAGTGACGTGGCTATTCACACTAATCACATACACACTAGTTACATAAACAGTGACGTGGCTATTCACTCTAATCACATACAGATTAGTTACATAAACAGTGACGTGGCTATTCACTCTAATCACATACACACTAGGTATATAAACAGTGACGTGGCTATTCATGTTTTACTAGATAATCACATACACACTAGGTACATAAACAGTGACGTGGCTATTCACTCTAATCACATACACACTAGGTATATAAACAGTGACGTGGCTATTCACTCTAATCATATACACACTAGTTACATAAACAGTGACGTGGCTATTCACTCTAATCACATACACACTAGGTATATAAACAGTGACGTGGCTATTCATGTTTTACTAGATAATCACATACACATTAGTTACATAAACAGTGACGTGGCTATTCACACTAATCACATACACATTAGTTACATAAACAGTGACGTGGCTATTCACTCTAATCACATACACACTAGGTATATAAACAGTGATGTGGCTATTCATGTTTTACTAGATAATCACATACCCACTAGGTACATAAACAGTGACGTGGCTATTCACTCTAATCACATACACACTAGGTATATAAACAGTGACGTGGCTATTCACTCTAATCACATACACACTAGTTACATAAACAGTGACGTGGCTATTCACACTAATCACATACACATTAGTTACAGAAACAGTGACGTGGCTATTCACTCTAATCACATACACACTAGGTATATAAACAGTGATGTGGCTATTCACTCTAATCACATACACACTAGGTATATAAACAGTAACGTGGCTATTCATGTTTTACTAGATAATCACACACAGATTAGTTACATAAACAGTGACGTGGCTATTCACACTAATCACATACACATTAGTTACATAAACAGTGACGTGGCTATTCACTCTAATCACATACACACTAGGTATATAAACAGGGACGTGGCTATTCATGTTTTACTAGATAATCACATACACACTAGGTACATAAACAGTGACGTGGCTATTCACTCTAATCACATACACACTAGTTACATAAACAGTGACGTGGCTATTCACTCTAATCACATACACATTAGTTACATAAACAGTGACGTGGCTATTCACTCTAATCACATACACACTAGGTATATAAACAGTGACGTGGCTATTCATGTTTTACTAGATAATCACATACACACTAGGTACATAAACAGTGACGTGGCTATTCACTCTAATCACATAAACACTAGGTATATAAACAGTGACGTGGCTATTCACTCTAATCACATACACACTAGGTATATAAACAGTGACGTGGCTATTCATGTTTTACTAGATAATCACATACACATTAGTTACATAAACAGTGACGTGGCTATTCACACTAATCACATACACATTAGTTACATAAACAGTGACGTGGCTATTCACTCTAATCATATACACACTAGGTATATAAACAGTGATGTGGCTATTCATGTTTTACTAGATAATCACATACCCACTAGGTACATAAACAGTGACGTGGCTATTTACTCTAATCACATACACACTAGGTATATAAACAGTGACGTGGCTATTCACTCTAATCACATACACACTAGTTACATAAACAGTGACGTGGCTATTCACACTAATCACATACACATTAGTTACATAAACAGTGACGTGGCTATTCACTCTAATCACATACACACTAGGTATATAAACAGTGACGTGGCTATTCACTCTAATCACATACACACTAGGTGTATAAACAGTGACGTGGCTATTCATGTTTTACTAGATAATCACATACACATTAGTTACATAAACAGTGACGTGGCTATTCACTCTAATCACATACACATTAGTTACATAAACAGTGACGTGGCTATTCACTCTAATCACATACACACTAGGTATATAAACAGTGACGCGGCTATTCATGTTTTACTAGATAATCACATACACACTAGGTACATAAACAGTGACGTGGCTATTCACTCTAATCACATACAGATTAGTTACATAAACAGTGACGTGGCTATTCACTCTAATCACATACAGATTAGTTACATAAACAGTGACGTGGCTATTCACTCTAATCACATACACACTAGGTATATAAACAGTGACGTGGCTATTCATGTTTTACTAGATAATCACATACACATTAGTTACATAAACAGTGACGTGGCTATTCACTCTAATCACATACACATTAGTTACATAAACAGTGACGTGGCTATTCACTCTAATCACATACACACTAGGTATATAAACAGTGACGCGGCTATTCATGTTTTACTAGATAATCACATACACACTAGGTACATAAACAGTGACGTGGCTATTCACTCTAATCACATACAGATTAGTTACATAAACAGTGATGTGGCTATTCACTCTAATCACATACAGATTAGTTACATAAACAGTGACGTGGCTATTCACTCTAATCACATACACACTAGGTATATAAACAGTGACGTGGCTATTCATGTTTTACTAGATACTCACATACACACTAGGTACATAAACAGTGACGTGGCTATTCACTCTAATCACATACACACTAGGTATATAAACAGTGACGTGGCTATTCACTCTAATCATATACACACTAGTTACATAAACAGTGACGTGGCTATTCACTCTAATCACATACACACTAGGTATATAAACAGTGACGTGGCTATTCATGTTTTACTAGATAATCACATACACATTAGTTACATAAACAGTGACGTGGCTATTCACACTAATCACATACACATTAGTTACATAAACAGTGACGTGGCTATTCACTCTAATCACATACACACTAGGTATATAAACAGTGATGTGGCTATTCATGTTTTACTAGATAATCACATACCCACTAGGTACATAAACAGTGACGTGGCTATTCACTCTAATCACATACACACTAGGTATATAAACAGTGACGTGGCTATTCACTCTAATCACATACACACTAGTTACATAAACAGTGACGTGGCTATTCACACTAATCACATACACATTAGTTACAGAAACAGTGACGTGGCTATTCACTCTAATCACATACACACTAGGTATATAAACAGTGATGTGGCTATTCACTCTAATCACATACACACTAGGTATATAAACAGTGACGTGGCTATTCATGTTTTACTAGATAATCACACACAGATTAGTTACATAAACAGTGACGTGGCTATTCACACTAATCACATACACATTAGTTACATAAACAGTGACGTGGCTATTCACTCTAATCACATACACACTAGGTATATAAACAGTGACGCGGCTATTCATGTTTTACTAGATAATCACATACACACTAGGTACATAAACAGTGACGTGGCTATTCACTCTAATCACATACACACTAGTTACATAAACAGTGACGTGGCTATTCACTCTAATCACATACACATTAGTTACATAAACAGTGACGTGGCTATTCACTCTAATCACATACACACTAGGTATATAAACAGTGACGTGGCTATTCACTCTAATCACATACACACTAGGTATATAAACAGTGACGTGGCTATTCATGTTTTACTAGATAATCACACACAGATTAGTTACATAAACAGTGACGTGGCTATTCACACTAATCACATACACATTAGTTACATAAACAGTGACGTGGCTATTCACTCTAATCACATACACACTAGGTATATAAACAGTGACGTGGCTATTCATGTTTTACTAGATAATCACATACACACTAGGTACATAAACAGTGACGTGGCTATTCACTCTAATCACATACACATTAGTTACATAAACAGTGACGTGGCTATTCACTCTAATCACATACACACTAGGTACATAAACAGTGACGTGGCTATTCATGTTTTACTAGATAATCACATACACACTAGGTACATAAACAGTGACGTGGCTATTCACTCTAATCACATACACACTAGGTATATAAACAGTGACGTGGCTATTCACTCTAATCACATACACACTAGTTACATAAACAGTGACGTGGCTATTCACACTAATCACATACACATTAGTTACATAAACAGTGACGTGGCTATTCACTCTAATCACATAGACACTAGGTATATAAACAGTGACGTGGCTATTCACTCTAATCACATACACACTAGGTATATAAACAGTGACGTGGCTATTCATGTTTTACTAGATAATCACATACACACTAGGTACATAAACAGTGACGTGACTATTCACACTACACACTAATCACATACACATTAGTTACATAAACAGTGACCTGGCTATTCACTCTAATCACATACACACTAGGTATATAAACACCGACGCGGCTATTCACTCTAATCACATACACACTAGTATATAAACAGTGACGTGGCTATTCACGCTAATCACATACACACTAGGTATATAAACAGTGACGCGTAGGCTTGCGCAATTATTCGTTTCAGTAATCATGATCGATTATTTAATAATAATCGCGATTACTCGATTAATCACCTTCAGTATAAATTACCCAGTTATAACAGGAAAAAAGAATATCAAAGATGAAAGCTGCAATGGTGTTGAGAAAAGTCCATTTGCTGACCAAGAGAAGACTATTTTTGAAAATGTGTCACTGGAATGCCTGGTTCGATTCCAGAGCCAGTCACTCCAGTGATACATTTTCAAAAATAGTCTTCTCTTGGCCTGCAAATGGATATGCATTCGCTGAACAAAATGTAAATTTCCGCGACTGGTCGCATTAAAGAGCAATTAAATGTAGATTTTGAAATATTTGATGCTGTAGAATTATTCACGATTATTCGATTATTTAATTTTTAATCATATAAACTCACGATTTGAAGAAATAATCGCGATTTTAGATTTAATCACGTAATCGTGCAAGCCTAGTGACGCGGCTATTCACGCTAATCACATACACACTAGGTATATAAAGTGATGTGGCTATTCACTCTAATCGCACTAGGTACATAAATAGTGATGCGACTATTCACACCAATCACATACACACTAGTTACATAAACAGTGACGTGGCTATTCACTCTAATCACATACACACTAGGTATATAAACAGTGATGTGGCTATTCACGCTAATCACATACACACTAGGTATATAAACAGTGATGTGGCTATTCACGCTAATCACATACACACTAGGTATATAAACAGTGATGTGGCTATTCATGCTAATCACATACACACTAGGTATATAAACAGTGACGTGGCTATTCACGCTAATCACATACACACTAGGTATATAAACAGTGATGTGGCTATTCACTATAATCACACTAGGGACATAAACAGTGACACGACTATTCACACCAATCACATACACACTAGGTATATAAAGTGATGTGGCTATTCACACCAATCACATGCACACTAGGTACATAAACAGTGATGCGGCTATTTACACCAATCACATACACACTAGTTACATAAACAGTGATGTGACTATTCATACTAATCACATACACCCTAGTTACATAAACAGTGATGTGACTATTCATACTAATCACATACACAATAGGTACATAAACAGTGACGCGGCTATTCATGTATTACTACATAATCACACACATCTGCAGAATGAAATGACTTACTTTTCACCACACTTTTTCCTGACATAATTTACCAATTTCCAGAGACACTAAACAAAATCACCAGAGAGTTGATACTTACCACTCTGATGCTCATTGATATCTCCTAAATATTAGCCTAGCTCCAATACAATCCAGACTTCAAAAAGAAAGTGTTCCCACTGGGTAGGTAATACATCTGACAGCTCGGCGGATGTGCAGTCCAACAGCGCGCATGCGCAGACTGTCACGTCCTCAGACTTGATATAATTGGCTGACAAATGCAACATAAATAGCCAAATGACCGAGCCTCTGTGTGGCAGAAAGGCTGGGTTCGTATCAGGGTGGTAAGAATCAACTTTATCATGAAAAAGGAAATCTGTGATTTCGTTTATTTCACTTCAAGAGTGAAAGACTTCACTTACCATCCTGATATTTGTATGTGAATTCGGTCGGAGGGAGACGAAGGTCAGAATACTGGCTGGTCCCTGGAAGAGCAAGCTCTTTTGTGTATGAGGCACAAGGCCAACCGATGTGGAGAGTAATGACCATTATGTAACATGCGCTCCCCACACACACACAACCTCCTTTTGGAAAAGGAGGAGCGATGAAAATCAATGTCCTACATGCTCTCTACGTATTAGTGCCAATGTACTATAGGGCATCGGATGAGTCTTCAATTTTGTTTACTCTCAATAGATTGAACCACTATAAAACACGAACCATCATCGTATTATTACAGAAAACGTGACAAATAACAAGACAGCACAAACATTGAACCTTGTTTGTTTGCGACATCCTCTTCCCATGGGTAAAGAGCGATGTAGAACTGAAAAGCAGGTGTTTCCATACAATTAATGACGCGATATGTGATAAAAGGCCGTATGTACATTATTTACAAAATTACTTTTTTCAAAATCCATAAGGCTAGAGGGTTGGTCATGTCACGGAGGTAATGGTCAGTGAAACTAGACACACAGTGCCAATGAGCCAACGACATAATATCAGCCACCGGCACTCCATTAATGGGAGCTGTGGAAGCCACTACGCCACGGACACTGTGAGCCTTGGCCATGTCAACTTGCTTGACTGTGGCGGCTTTGTGGAAGAATTTCATACATGCCACAATCCACCTGGATATGGTATCTTTTGACGCCCTGCCATGCCTTCCCCTGTAACCACAAAACGGTCGGGCTCGTCTGACAGCGCGTGGATTTCACTTCTCCGTCTAGCTGAAGCAGCAGCATTAAGAAATAGTCTTAAGTGTTAGCAGTTTCACTGAAATTTAGCTTAGTGGTTCAAAGGGTTTATCTGCTAGTACTTGAAGGACTAGTCATAAACTCTAAGATGGAGTTTTAGATTACCTATAAAGTATTGAGATTACATACTTCATCACTTCCACTATTAGATAAGCAATGGATAACAGACATTAATGCTGACTTATAGCCACCAATAGTTAGACTTGAGGCTATAGGTATCATACAGGTGACAGAGGAAATCGGCTACTACCTGAATAGCTGCATCCATTGGAGCAATACATCTTTTTGAGCACCATTCTGCAAATCTGTTGATTTTATAGTTATATGCTTTGGACGTTGACCCCCTTCTCGCGTTGACCATGAACCTGGTTGCATGCTCAGAAAAACCCTCCTTAATTGCTGGATTCCTTGACACCATCAACGCAGTTAATTAGAACATTGACGGATTGTTGTGATTGGTCATGACCTGGAAGATAATATTGTCCATCAGAGGCAGAGGAACAGGATTGCAGATCAGAACGTCCAGCAGATCCAGATACCATGATCGGCTTGGCCAATATGGGGCTATCAGAAGCACTTGGCACTCCGGCTGCCTGATTTTCTAAGGATTCTTGGAATCTGGATTGCTGGTGGAAATGCATATGCATATATTCCCTCACAGCTGATAGCTAGCGCATCTGTTGCAATAGCGCTCGGATCTGGAATCGGAAATACGTACGTCATCATCTTTGCATTCTTCTTCGTTGCGAATAAATCAATGTTGGGTTTGCCCCAGTGGTTTAACAGATGGTTCATCAGACATTGATTTACTTGCCATTCCGTGTGAGGAACACTCATTCTTCGGCTCAATGAATCTGCATGCAGATTCAGTATTCCCGGAATATGAGCTGCTTTCAGGGTGATCCCATGATATACGCACCAAACAAAGCAGTTTCCATGTCATCATACAGAGACTGGGCGAATTCGTTCCACCCTGGCGGTTTATGTAAGTCACTACTGTTTTACTTGATTACTTGAATTTATACTAACCTCTCATGCTTGTTTATACAAATTCTATCAACTGTCAATTTTGTACACCTAATTTTCATCCATGAAATACCAGCAAATTTGTTGTTAATCTATCTGATAAAGAAATTCCAGAGGCCACTATCAAAGCCATGGATAAAAGGCCTTGGATTCTGTCTGCCAGTCTTTCAACCGGATATGGGAATGGTTTATAGGGATCTATCTACGTTTTTTAGATAATGTCTTATCCTTCATTTCACACCAAACCCGTATACCCCACACCCCAGCCTACTTCCACCAACCACCCCATTGTCACTGTCCACTTCTACTGCATCCATTAGTGCCTCTTTAAATGAACCGGTTCTCCAAAAAGAAAACGGTCTGACCACCATTTTAAAGAAAAAATTCCTGCCCACGAAGACATTCACCCCACAGCCTGGGGATGATGTTCAATTGAATAGCTTTGTAAGAGCAGTAAAATACTCATTCGCTAAACATACCCACAAACGAAAAACAGGTAATTTCTCAAAACTGGAAAGATGCCATTTCTAACCTTTCAAAATGCAGAAATAGTTATAAAAAGAGCGGACAAGGGTCAGTACAGAACGCCACCGATTACATAATTGAAGCACACAGACAATTAGCAGACACTAACTTTTATATGGAAATCAATGAAGACCGCACAGTGTTGCATATGAACTTAGTACAAAAATGCCTGGATCAATTGGTCAGAGATGAGGAAATAGATGTAGATATAGCCAAAGGGCTGATACCACTTTTACCCAAGACTACACGCGTCTATCTCCTCCCCAAAATATACAAACCAAAGAAACACGGTCTTGTCCCAGGCAGACCAATCATAAGCGGAAACGGATGCCCCACAGAATTAATCAGCAGTTTCATAGATGAACACATAAAAACATGTGACAAAAATTAAATGCTATGTCAAAGACACTACAGAATTCATCAAGAAACTAGAAGGATATGGAACAACAAACCCCAACACAATTCTGTGTACCATGGATGTCAGCAGTCTATACACTTGCATCCCTAATAGAGGGACTACAAGCCGTAGGAAGATTTGTCCACCAACATGGACTGCCAGGCCCTCAGTCCATCAGAAGCCTCCCTAATCTACTGAAATTAGTACTAGAACTAAACAACTTCAAGTTCTATGGAGAACTACCTACAGGTAGGAGGGACAGCAATGGGAAGCAAAGCCACTTGAACTTATGCCTGTATATTCATGAGCGATCTAGAAACTAAATTACTAGAAAATGCTCCACACCATTCTTCCCTATACTTCAGATACATCGACGACATCTTCATGGTATGGGAGCACGGAGAGCACGGAGAAATCGCCCTCCAAGAGTTCTTCAACTACATGTATTCAGCCCATAATAGCATTAAATTCATAGAACATTCATGTAGTGAGGTGACCCTCCTTGACACCAGGTCCTGAAAGGGTGATGACGGACACATCGTCTTCTCCTTGTACACGAAACCCAGGGACATGCATGGCTACCTAACAGATGATGATGGGACCCATAGATGGTGACTGACAATACGAATCAGGCACCAACAGAGGGTGGTGGGACCCATAGATGGAGACTGACAATATGAATCAGGCACCAACAGAGGGTGGTGGGACCCATAGGTGGACTGACAATACGAATCAGGCACCAACAGAGGATGGTGGGACCCATAGATGTAGACTGACAATACGAATCAGGCACAAACAGATGATGATGGGACCCGTAGATGGTGACTGACAATACGAATCAGGCACCAACAGAGGGTGGTGGGACCCATAGATGGAGACTGACAATACGAATCAGGCACAAACAGAGGATGGTGGGACCCATAGATGTACTCACAATACGAATCAGGCACCAACAGAGGATGATGGGACCCATAGATGGTGACTCACAATACGAATCAGGCACCAACAGATGATGATGGGACCCGTAGATGGTGACTGACAATACGAATCAGGCACCAACAGAGGGTGGTGGGACCCATAGATGGAGACTGACAATATGAATCAGGCACCAACAGAGGGTGGTGGGACCCATAGGTGGACTGACAATACAAATCAGGCACCAACAGAGGATGGTGGGACCCATAGATGTAGACTGACAATACGAATCAGGCACAAACAGATGATGATGGGACCCGTAGATGGTGACTGACAATACGAATCAGGCACCAACAGAGGGTGGTGGGACCCATAGATGGAGACTGACAATACGAATCAGGCACAAACAGAGGATGGTGGGACCCATAGATGTACTCACAATACGAATCAGGCACCAACAGAGGATGATGGGACCCATAGATGGTGACTCACAATACGAATCAGGCACCAACAGATGATGATGGGACCAGTAGATGGTGACTCACAATACGAATCAGGCACCAACAGAGGGTGGTGGGACCCATAGATGTAGACTGACAATACGAATCAGGCACAAACAGATGATGATGGGACCCGTAGATGGTGACTGACAATACGAATCAGGCACCAACAGAGGGTGGTGGGACCCATAGATGGAGACTGACAATACGAATCAGGCACAAACAGAGGATGGTGGGACCCATAGATGGTGACTGACAATACGAATCAGGCACCAACAGAGGGTGGTGGGACCCATAGATGGTGACTGACAATACGAATCAGGCACCAACAGAGGGTGGTGGGACCCATAGATGTAGACTGACAATACGAATCAGGCACAAACAGATGATGATGGGACCCGTAGATAGTGACTGACAATACGAATCAGGCACAAACAGAGGATGGTGGGACCCATAGATGGTGACTGACAATACGAATCAGGCACCAACCGAGGGTGGTGGGACCCATAGATGTAGACTGACAATACGAATCAGGCACAAACAGATGATGATGGGACCCGTAGATGGTGACTGACAATACGAATCAGGCACCAACAGAGGGTGGTGGGACCCATAGATGGTGACTGACAATACGAATCAGGCACCAACAGAGGGTGGTGGGACCCATAGATGTAGACTGACAATACGAATCAGGCACAAACAGATGATGATGGGACCCGTAGATGGTGACTGACAATACGAATCAGGCACAAACAGAGGGTGGTGGGACCCATAGATGGTGACTGACAATACGAATCAGGAACAAACAGAGGATGGTGGGACCCATAGATGGAGACTCACAATACGAATCAGACACAAACAGAGGATGGTGGGACCCATAGATGGTGACTGACAATACGAATCAGGAACAAACAGAGGATGGTGGGACCCATAGATGGAGACTCACAATACGAATCAGACACAAACAGAGGGTGGTGGGACCCATAGATGGTGACTGACAATACGAATCAGGCACAAACAGAGGGTGGTGGGACCCATAGATGGTGACTGACAATACGAATCAGACACAAACAGAGGGTGGTGGGACCCATAGATGGAGACTCACAATACGAATCAGACACAAACAGAGGATGGTGGGACCATTAGATGGTGACTGACAATACGAATCAGGAACAAACAGAGGGTGGTGGGACCCATAGATGGAGACTCACAATACGAATCAGACACAAACAGAGGGTGGTGGGACCCATAGATGGTGACTGACAATACGAATCAGGCACAAACAGAGGGTGGTGGGACCCATAGATGGTGACTGACAATACGAATCAGGCACCAACAGAGGGTGGTGGGACCCATAGATGGAGACTGACAATACGAATCAGACACAAACAGAGGATGGTGGGACCCATAGATGGTGACTGACAATACGAATCAGGCACCAACAGAGGGTGGTGGGACCCATAGATGGAGACTGACAATACGAATCAGGCACAAACAGAGGGTGGTGGGACCCATAGATGGTGACTGACAATACGAATCAGGCACAAACAGAGGATGGTGGGACCCATAGATGGTGACTGACAATACGAATCAGACACAAACAGAGGATGGTGGGACCCATAGATGGTGACTGACAATACGAATCAGGCACCAACAGAGGGTGGTGGGACCCATAGATGGAGACTGACAATACGAATCAGGCACAAACAGAGGGTGGTGGGACCCATAGATGGTGACTGACAATACGAATCAGGCACAAACAGAGGATGGTGGGACCCATAGATGGAGACTCACAATACGAATCAGACACAAACAGAGGATGGTGGGACCCATAGATGGTGACTCACAATACGAATCAGGCACCAACAGATGATGATGGGACCCATAGATGGTGACTATGGAAATCCATAGAAAGAGAATGTGGCCACTCAGACTGAAGTTAAACACAGCAAAAAAAGGAAAATCAACTCATCCCATAAGGTCAGTGCCAATCAATTCAGATATTAGTAAAAAAGGTCCTGTATCGTTCAGCTGGAATTATCGTCCACTGGAACAAAACTTGAACAAGATGGCCACCAGCCAAATTGGCTGTTCGGCATCGTTTGAATAACCCTGAATCTCCATGCCCTAAGGATTGTTCCTACCAAATATAATTGAGATCGGCCCACTGGTTTTCAAGAAGACATTTTAAATTTCCCATTGCTTTAGTATGGGAGCTTTTGGTGGGAAAATGATCCAAGATGGCCGCCAAACCATTTATCCAACAGTTTTGAACATGGCAACTTTGAGATCAGAATACCCAAAAACATATATAAAACCAATTTTGGCCTCAAAATCCAGTAAAAAAAAATCCAATATGGCCGCCAAACATGCTACATTTTGATTGTCCAACGGTGGGCCTGTTTTTTGACGGACCAACTTTCCTTGAACCAACGTTAATGGCCCTTAGTCCCTAATTATATCTCCCAAATTTATGCCTGATCCCTTCAGCGATTCTGGAGAAGTTGTTTTTCGTGAAAACTAGGTCATCCAAGATGGCCGCCAAACTATTGGGCCAATCAAGTTTGAACAAATTTGGTTCTACTCTTCCCTTGATGATATTCCATGAGTTCTGAATCGATCCCTCAAGCAATTTCGGAGAATCCAAGATGTCCACTGGCCAAATTGGCCGATCGGCTGCGTTTGAACAAAATTTGATCCCTATGGCCCAATGATTCTTGAAATTTCTCTTCACGTTGAAATAACCAATGTTCAGCCACACCACGTTCGTAAGAATGAGACACCATCCAGGTACACAAACTGTGCAAAACTTTTCCTGGATTCTTAATTCACATTATTATTAACAAAAAGTTAATATTGAAAAAAGTTTGTAAATTGCACTGAATATTGTCATGTTTCTTTAACCATCCTCCACCCATAACCAATTATTATTTCCAATTCTCATTTCTTCACTTCACTCTTTCATACTTTTTACCATCACCCACCACTCACACCCACCTGCTAACTCCCTCATAGCGACCCACCCGTCTCGATCGTGCGGGCTGATGAACGAATGCGTGGGCGACTCACCTACGGTCACCAACACTTACAGGAGACAGATGGCGAATGCTCACCAATACAAATAACTACATTCTCAAAATAAATCACATAAATTAGCTGAGAAAAAGCAAATCGCTCTAATTCCACTACGTAAGAAACAGCCTGTGGAAAGAACTTAAAACCGTTTCAACAAATTTTAACAATAACGATTTTGATTATCTTCAGATTTTGACCAATCAGAATAGAAATATCCATTAGCAACCTTCCTCAACCAATCAACCGCCTCCAAAAAAACGGATGGGCAAAAAATGTTGGTATAAAAAGAACCTAGAAAGCCGTGTTGGATCATTTAGACTATTTTCTACCAAAAGTAGAAAACGTAAGCCAATCACCGGTATTAATCACATTAAGTAACTACTGCTTGCCTGAACAAACTCAAACTATCTGGCCCTGAACCTTCACTAGGAAATGTTCCAAGGCTAAGACTACTGCTTGTATTTCTAGTAGATTGATGTGTCCCTGTGACTGTTCCAGATTTCAAAGCCCTGATATCTTGGCTCTTCCAGGCAAGCTCCCCCCCTCCTCTCACTCAACCCGGCCCTCCATCGAGGCATCCATGTACATCGTTAATTGAGGGTGGGGAGGGGACACCATCACACCCGCTAGGAGTTTGTCTCTCTTCAACCACTATTGGAGGTGGTGAATAAGAGGTTCATACACTGGCATATTTGAACACAAAGATCCTGTACTCTGGGTCCACTGTCCCACGAGAAACAATCATCTATAAGTATTGCTTTACAGTACATGTCCCCTACCTGGTGATATAAATCTTTAGAGATTGACAGTCGAAAACTCCATGAAAAATTGACAGAAGCAGCCGAAACTTCTCATAACAAAGCAATATACCAGGTTTCAGTTATATATGGTGAAGGAGAACGAAAAAGTTGTTTGTATTTCATAAGTCGAAAGCAGACATAACTCCATTAAAATTGACGCAAACGCCTGAAACTCGAACTTGCTCTGCAATTTCTCATAGCAAAGCAATATACCAATTCTCAGTTGAATATCATGAAGGGCTGCGAAAAAAGTGCGGATAACTAATATTTTTCGTATTTCATAAGTCAAAAAGGGATTAACTCCATGAAAAGTTGTGAGAAAATCGAACTTGCTCTGTAACTCCCTATAATAAATGAACTTACCAATTCTCAGTTGAATATCATGAAGGGCGAACAAAATTGTGGAAAACTAATATTTTTTGTATTTCATAAGTCGAAAAGTGCGAAAATGTCTGAAACTAAAACCTGCTCTATAACTCCCTATGATAAAGCAACCTACCAATTCTCAGCTGAATGCCTTGAAGGAATGCGAAAAAATGTGTGGAAAAACCCCCACAGACCCCCCTTGCGGGTTGGTCTGTTGTTTTATTAACCACTATAAAAACACTTACCGTTCAATCACTACTTGCTAAATCAATTATCTGCATTTTGCTATCAGAATAAGATTTTTATGCCTGCATACACACCTCCCCATGCCTAATCCTATTCCTATGGACCCTCAACCAGGCTACTGGTTGAGTCCCATCTCCAGCCTACCATCAGGTATAGACTGGCAACAGTCTATACTCACCTCATAGTGACGCTTGTTGCTAAGCGCGCTCGCGCATGCGCATTAGAGCCCGAATAGGAAACAGATTCACTTTTCTAAAATTTAAGTGCAAAATATTTAGTCTGATTCTCAAATCTTACCACGTGGGGTGGTTGAGGCCGGGTCATAGTGATTGAACGGTAAGTATGTTTTTATAGTGGTTAATAAAACAACAGACCAACCCGCAAGGGGGGTCTGTGGGGGGGGGTTGTTATTACACCACAAAAACATCCATTACCGTTCAATCACTACTTGCTAAACCCGTAGATTTGGTCAGTGCCCCCTGTCCACATAAGGTGGGAGGAGATTAGAGAATCATTAAACCAGGATAAAAATCAAACCAATCTCATCCCAATGTTAATAACATAACATAATAGTGCATTTAGCTCAATCACACCGTGATTAGCAAATAAGAACAACTTGAACTTAAAGAAATAACTAAAAACCAAAAGAAGACTCTCACCATTTCTCACAGACGCATAGTCCTAACGAAAATGGTGGGAAGTGCTTGTTAAATAGTCTTCGGCTTTTTTAGTTAACAAACAAGGATAAAATTAAACCAATCTTATCCAAATGCTAATAACATAACCTAATAGTGCATTTAGCTCAATCACACCATGATTAGCAAATAAGAACAACTTGAACTTAAAGAAATAAATAAAAACCAACAGAAGACTCTCACCATTTCTCACAGACGCAAAGTCCTAACGAAAATGGTGGGAAGTGCTTGGTAAATAGTCTTCGGCTTTTTTAGTTAAAAGCCCCACCCCATGGCAATGACTGAACGAATCGAGATTTAGAAGCCTAACAGACAATCCAACCAATGCACAGAAGCCTGGATCTACTTTCCCATGAATAGCCTCTTCTATAGACTCCTTGACAATCATAGACAAACAACAACCCCTCTAAAGCTAATAGCTTCTAATAAGAAGGAACAGAAGACCATTTTGGAAGAAGAGACTACAAAAGAATCGAATCTCGCAAAAAGCGCCAACACGGCGTCACTTTAAAATAAAAATAAAAATGCTTTCGCTACTGACACCGGCCACCCTTTACAAATTCCACACATAGAATTGGGTGTACCGGATGTACACTTCGCACAGATGTGCCCGGCGAACTCGATAGAGTGATGACGATCACATTTTGACGATGAACACTTTGCCTTATCTGACAATTCGTTACAGGCTCTAGAAATGGACTGGACATTATTAATGATGATGCTGAATTAAGGATAGGCATAATAATCAATATACCACGAAGCAAAACGATCTTCGCGAAAACCGGTAATATATCAAATTCGTCTATAAGATACCATATAAACACAATTATACTTCCTAGACGTAACTTAGGGAGGATTGACTTCATATTGGCATATTCTTCCGAGATATAAAGTCAAAAGGTATCACTGACACAGCGCAAAACACAAAAACTTATATAAATATTTTTAGACAACTATTCTGCATGCAGAATAATTGAAAAGTGAATCTGTTTCCTATTCGGGCTCTAATGCGCATGCGCGAGCGTGCTTAGTGACAAGCGTCACTATGAGGTGAGTATAGACTGGTGCCAGTCTATACCTGATGGTAGGCTGGAGATGGGACTCAACCAGTAGCCTGGTTGAGGGTCCATAGGAATAGGATTAGGCATGGGGAGGTGTGTATGCAGGCATAAAAATCTTATTCTGATAGCAAAATGCAGATAATTGATTTAGCAAGTAGTGATTGAACGGTAATGGATGTTTTTGTGGTGTAATAACAACGGATATTTTTCGTATTTCAGTCGAAAGGGGACCGTAACACAATCAAAATTGACGCAAACTCCTGAAACTCGAACTTGCTCTGTAATTTATCATAACAAAGCAATGTACCAATTCTCAGTTGAATATCTTGAAAGATTTTTTTAAGTCGAAAGGGGCATTGATGAAAATATCTGAAACTTGAACTTGCTCTGTAATTCCATATAACAAAGCAACTTACAATTCTCAGCTGAATCCCTTGACGGAGTGCGAAAGTGGAAAACGGATATTTTTGGTATTTCGTGTCGAAAGGGGACGTAACTCCATCAAAAATTGACGCAAACTCGTGAAACTCGAACTTGGTCGACCAGGCGACCCGGAGGGTCTGGTCTTATGTTTTACTAATTACATATACCTACCTCCTCGCATTACTATTGCTCTTTCCTTCTCTGAAGGGAAGCGTAGTAGAATGAATTTTTACAGCCAATGTTTGCTGGGTATTGTGGTTACAGAGTGACTGAAGGCTACTTCAGGAATCTCCATACTCTCTCTAATGATGAGATCCATAGTAATTTGCTTGAATGCTATATCTCAGAATGAGGCAAGAAGAGGGTTAACCCAATACCCCGAGCCACTGAGTAGGTCACTAACCACAATGACAACCTCATTGGCTGATAGCTATCACATGACCTTGTTGATAGCAACCAAGACTTCATTCATTTGACGAAATCCAATCATATAATCCAGCTTGTAGCAGATCCATGAAGAGGCAGTTGATCCTATGACAACTTGACTCTGAATATCTGACTAAAGCTGAAAGTGAAATTATCCTAATTTCCCTAGATTATGACCAAAATTTTGTTTCAGAGATACCCAAATATGTTGAATTCTGACATATCTGGGTATAACGGATAGGCTTAAATATACAATGAATACCTTGCTTGAATAACCTATTCTAACAACATATGACCAATTAAATGAAGCCTCAAGTCACACACACACACACACACACCCCACCCCACTCCCAAAAATTTGAGAGGGGAGGCTTGTGGGCCGTAATGCAAGGAGGTAGGTATATGTAATTAGTAAAACATAAGACCAGACCCTATAGGTCGCCTGGTCATTGTTACTACATTACAACCTACCCCCTTGCATTACTATTGCTCAAAAACAGATTTCAACAGTGAACAAACACCCGGAGGGAGGCAAATTTTTGCGCAGAAGTGATGTAAAAATAGACAAAAGATTGAACACAAAGTTAGTAATGACAAGGTGAGAAAAAAGACTACAAATGACAATAAAACCGCAGAATTACTACCATAAGGAATCTACTTAGAAGGGATTCAAGAAGGGTAGCAAGGAGAGAGTAGAAAAAAGGGTCATTAAATGACCCAAAGAAGAAAAGCAGGAAGATATGAATATGCAAGAATGTAATAATTAATTATGAATAATGATGTAAGAGATGAGATGAAATGAGGTGAAATACGCACGTGAGAAAGAAGTAATGACCTTACACTCACCCCAGATAATGATGTTATGAGAATAAAGATGATGAAGAGTAAGAAGAAGGGATATAAGTCATGGGCCCCAAAGCAACCTTCTGAACATTCTTATAGAAGGGAGGAAAGACCAGATTCTTTGAGATAGAATTCTCCGACTTCCAATTAGCTACTTGCATGATATCCTCAAGAGAAGAACCATTAAACAGAGCACAAGAATTGGCAAGACCCACAACATCATGGGCCTTGACACCAACCAAATTGTTCCCAGAAGAAGCTAATTTGTGACAAGTTTGATAGTATCAACAATCCAATGAGAAATAGTAGTCAAAGAAGCAGGGCAATCAACACCATCCGCAAAGGGAACCCAAAGATTCCCGTCATCAGTACGTTTGCAAGCAGTACAAAGTCTATAGATATTGAGAACCCTTACAGGACACCAGACAGAAACATCTGTTGACAATGCAGTAAGCTTATAGATGACCAAACAATTTTCTAAGAAATTAAATGACTGAGTCTTAGACAGACATTCTGACCTAGGGTAAAGAATAAGACTTAACTGAGATCTGGAATTTATCAGATTCAGCAGAAAAAAATTTATTTCTGAACGGCGACTAGCTGAAGCCACTGCTAGTAAAAAGAAGACTGCTTTGAAAGTGAGATGTTTCAAACTTACAGATCTTAAGTGTTCAAATGTCTACCTGCTAGAACCTGTAGGACAAGAGACAGGTTCCAAAATGGAAGCGGATTCTTAAAGGAAAGACAAGAATTTCCCATCCATTGATAAGATCATGAAATGCTTTTGATCTTGAACTGAAGGATAATGGAGGCAGTAAACGAAGGAATTTAGACCAAAAGGATAGAACCTAACTGAATTAACAGACAATTTGTTCTGTTCAAACAGGAAAACTAGAAAACAGTAACCTGAATCAAGGAGGCTACAGAGAAATGAAAGAATTGTCTGAACACCATAACTTAAAATCTCAAACCTAGCCATGTAAATGTTCCTGGAGGATGCTCAGAGATTTTACAGAATTCTTTAGTTGAAAGGACTGATGGAGAATGGGACAATTCGATAGATTCCAAACTGAAAACTGAAAATATCCCAGGATTTAGGAGAAAGATTCTTCCTCTGTTCTGAGATAAAGGGTTCTCCAATAATGGTAGCTGCAAAGGAAATCTAACAGAAGATTCAGGAACGAAGCCTTCGTCGGCCAGAAAGGAGAGATCAACAGAATTACACAGTTGTGTTGGAGGGTCTACCGTAAGACACAAGGAATGAGAATGGTTTTGGAAAACGCATACGCGAACATTTTGACCTAGGACCAGGCTAGAGAGTCAACCAACATAGATCTACATGAGGGAGACCAAAATGCATACAAATCGACTGGACTACAGTCTCATTCAATTCCCAATCTGAGTCTGGGATCATAAAGACAAGAAATTGGTCAGCCAGAAATTTGAGCCTGCCTGTGACATGTGCTGCGCGGAGGTAAATATGTGGGCATGGCACCAATGAAGCATTATTAAAGATTCTCAGTATGAGACCACCTACAAGTTGTCTGACCGGAAAGGGATTGACAGATGAAGAATCTGGGAATACCAATTTGAAAAAAACCCATGGCAAGGATATTAAACTACCTAAAACTCGAGAAGGACGACATGAAGAGAGGGTACCTGAAAGGCCCAAAGACATGAAAACTTTCTGGAGTTCCAAATCAAACTCCATACTTCCATGGATGAGTCCGTGTAAAACTGATAACCTGATGAAAGGGGGGATGAATTGGATCACCTAGTAGCAGAGATTGGATGTCTTTCCAAATCTGATACTCAGAAGATGGAATTCTATGAGGAAACAAAAAACTAGAGGGTCCAGATAGTGGATCCCAAGGGACATGAGGTAAAGCTGAAAGGCCTTCTCCTGAAATAGGCCTAAGAAAACACCTTTTCCACCGACACCATCAGGTCTATATGAAGAAAAACCTAGCCGAAATGAAATGGCCCACATTGAAACACTGGATTGTAAATATAAGAACCTTAACAAAGGGGAGGGAAGGAAAAAACTTCCCGTGGACAAAATCGAAAGGGATCCCTAAGTGAGTGAATATCTGATGTGGAGATAGACACGATTTTCTATGTTGTCAATCCAGCCTAGATGAAGACATATTCGGATAGCTATAGAGATGTCCGAGAACCGAGACACAGGAAATGAAGCCTTGAAGAGTTAATCGTCCATGTAGACCTGAACTGAAAAAGGGGGGGGGGGTAAAAATTAAGACAAACAGACACGAAGACAGATATGGGTGAACACGAAAGAGGAAAAGGAGAGGATGATAGTTAGGAAGTGGCAGTGCCATACTGGGTAAACGGATGTGATACGAAGAGAACTTTTGAAAGAAGGGTGAAAAAGAGACTTGAAATAAGGGTCCTTCAGTACTAAAGAAATGTCCGTACGCTTACCTAAAAAGAGAGAATTAAGAACTGGACCGAACCATTTTAAAATTAGAAGTCAAAATGAATAGGGTCAGTGTTTTGAGGAATCCGAATCCCATACCTGAAGATTCACTGGGAATGAGGGTACTGTGATCCAATGAGAAATAAGAGAAGAGGGTGGATCCTCTGACAGAGGGTAATGACTGTGAAAAAACGTATTAACAATACACTTGATCAAAATCAAAGAAACCCAATGGTCCTAGAAGAGGGATAACCGACTTATTCCAAGGATAGCTGCCAAAACTGAGAGCATTGGTAAAGCGAAATCTATAACTACGGTAAGGATTGTAAGAAATCCACCTACAAATCAAACTTGGATATTAGAAAAATCTCAATCTCACTGAGATGCACATACCAGAGGAGCCTTTTCATAATATGATATCATTGCATAAATGTAGATCTCTTGCAACAAATAAGACAAAATATGGAAAGATCACCCATTAAGGATGATTATAAATCAATTCTGATTACAAATGAAATGTACACATAAGATATACACATAACACATTAAAAATAAATCAAGAGGACCTAATAAAAAAGGGAATAAGAAGCCTACTAACAGAAGATATGCTTGTATGATACCTAAAATCTGAAGAAAGATATAAATGCAGAATAAAGGCTAACAAGCCTCAATATTCCAATTAGTGCTAGGCTGATAAATAGTTAAGCTGTTAGATGGTTAAGTTTATTTCTTGATTAGCTCAGTATTACCCCAAACTGTTCTTGAGCCTGTTTAAATTATTTAGGATATTACAATGTGATCAGATAGTGACTTCTAGGCATCGAAAAATAATGTTTCCTGAAATCGTGTGAAAGGCAATGATTCTTAGTTATATGTATGTCCTTTTGCTATTGATTTGCTTAGTGTGTACAGATAAACTAAAACAAGAATCATGAAACGCGAAAGACAGAATTAGCTAAAACAATACTCATCTATATTTTAGATCTATATCACATCCAAAAGATACACTCTATGAAAACAAAAAGGGAATGAAATATATACGGGACGAATTGTCAATGACCTATATAAAAAGTGACAGGAACAATGACATCAATCTGACAGCTACCGGAAGACGATAACAAAGGAATGAAAAGGATAAATTTCGAGCCCAAAATTACCAATCCCGAGAAGGCAGGAAAGAACATGGCTCTAAATAAAAGGGTTTAGCTAAAGATAAGTAAATAGCCTTGAAAAACGAGTAAATAGTGGAGAAACATGTGATAATGTCACCGAGACGAATTGACTGACGTAACTACGAGGGCTGACGATAAAGCTGACAGATACTGAGAACTGAACAAATTCGGAAAAGATACTTTTAGTAAGGGAAATCACAAAACACCATGAGGGCAAGTGTAATGTGACTTTAGGAAATGAATATATAAAACAAAAGGATGATAAATAGGGAGAAATAGTCTTAAAAGAGCGAAATATTTACGATAAAGAAAGCATAAGAAGTAAATTCTCCTAAACCTATGAGTCAACCTGCTAACATAGAAGGGAGGAGGTGTACTATACAAAAAGATGAATGGCCAAAATAAAACTGTGCCTCTAACGTGGGACGAATAACGACCAAGATATAGCTAATTAGAATTGCGAACTAATCTGACAGATTGGAAAGAGTGCAGGGAGAAAAAACTGAGAACGCATAATAATTAATATAACTTAAATTGGGAGAAGGAAAGATAACATGCAGAAAAAAGGGGAATGCAGCCTGAACCACTAAGATATCGCAGGACAGAGTACTGCTAGCTAACTAAGAAATATTAATATTCGGGGAAAAAAATGATAGTAGGCCCGATCCCTGATCCAAAGAACTGAGCCGAACCCGGGTCCGCAAAAGGGACCAGGGTGCGGCTCCACTAAACCTGGTCCCGAACCGTAAGCCGTTCAGGACCAGGGACACGAGAAAAAATGTCAAAATTAGAGGAAAATATTTAAATGAAATTAAATTCTGACACTCCAGGGGTCCGGTTCCCGCCTGGGCCAAAGCCGGGCCCGAGGTTGGGACCTCAAATCTCTATAGAAAAAGATGTAAGATGATGGAGAATTTTGCAAGGCACACAGCTTGGGAGTCCAACTGGGCCCCAGGACTGGGGAAAAACATGAAAATCACAGGAATACTGGCTAAAATTAGTTGAAAAAAATTAAATTTAATCTGACACGCCAGAAGGTCTGGCCCCGCCCCGGTCCAAAGACAGAGCCAAAGCGGGGAAGCCACAGGCCAGACTAAGAGGTGTGGATCAGCGCCCGAACCCGGAACAAAAACCGGGGCCCAGGGCTGACAAGACCTCTAAACCTCACGAGGCCGGACCCAACCAAAAACTTGGGTCCGACCCATAAATGGGGTTGGGAAACTAAGCCGACCAAGATCCAGACACGGGATCAGGAAAATACCCGGGCCCAGGGCCGAAAATCGAGCCAGGGAGGTGGCAGATACAATATACAAAGACGAGACTGGCTTTGTTAGTCCTTTAAATTCGCTAGAACAGCCGTAGAAGTACAAGGTGGCGACAAGCACGACCGACTTATAACACGCTTGGGCCCAAGAGAGGTAAAACCGAACTCTGGCCACATGGACGCAAGCTGCAGATTTGTAGAAGTACAAGGTGGCGACAAACACGACCGATTTATGACCCGCTTGGCCCCGAGAGGTTAAACTGAACTCGGGCCACATGGTGCAGGCTGCGGAATGTTGATAGTAGTGGTAAGATCTGCTGGACCAGGACACGGCTCGACTGGCTTTAGAACTGGCTTGATCTTTCCTGATCTTGTGGCGCTCCTAAAACAGCGTATATCTGTAAGAGGTAATTTATTAGATTTTAATGAACAAGCGTTTTCTGGGGGCAGCAGATTCTAAGGTTTCACCTTCAACCAAGTTTACTAATGAATCATAAGAATATGACTGACCCGAGATAATCTTACTAATCCTGACATCAATAGAAGAGCCTTTCGTTATGAGGCTGTTTTTGAAGGCATTCCATAGATTGTACAATTCTCTCAAGCATAAATCTGCCATTGTCTCGGGTTTAGCCTATATTTTATTTTTTTATGTATTTAGCAGAAAGCTGAAAGGGGTTACCAATCAGTGTGATTGATGCCAATAGGGTCCATAGTGTGTAACTGATGGATCCAGTAAGACTCTCGGTCCTTGCGGAAGGGTGTGTTTCTCTTGCATTCAGGATCGTGTGGTAGAACCTCTATTATGCGATACTGGACACATGTGTAGTTGTGTCCCAGGAGGTTAAAATGTTTTGCGACTGGTGTGTCTTTGTTGATTTTTATGTCGCTGAGATGTTCCTTGATGCGTATCTGGAATTCTCATAGGGTTTCTCCGACATATTGTTTTTTGCATCTAGAACAGGTAAGTAAATAGACTACATTGCGAGTGTTGCAAAAAGTCTGCATTTTGCATCAGTATTTAAGATGCGTGTGTGTGCTGATAAAGAGGGGACGTTTGTTCTGGTTCTTGCAGAATGGGCAGTTGGTTTTTGTACAGGGATCGACTTTATTGGCGATCGTGTGTTCCTGTTGGCCCCTGATGTTGGGGTAAGTGAAATCTGCTCTGACGAGTTTGTCTCTGAAAGTGGGGTTTCTCCTGTAGCCAAATATGGGTTTCCTGTTGAAAGTGTCCTGGTATTTGGGGCTGGTGGAGAACATGCTCCAGTGTTTTAGGATACTTTTCTTGGCAAAATGGCCCTGGCTGTGGTAGTCACAGATGAAGGGTATACGTGTCATCTGTTGTGTCCCTATGTGTGGGATTAATGAGATTCTTGCGCTTTTATTTAAAGGCCTTATTGTAGGATTCTATGAGGTTTTCAAGTGGGTAGCGTCTATCAGTGTAGTAGAGGATGGTTTCCTTTGCACGTCTTACGTAGTTGGTGTCCTCGCTACAGATGCGTTTGAGTCTGAGGAACTGGCCATATGGACAACCTTTTTTGGTGCTTTCCGGGTGTGCAGAGCTGGAGTGTAGGTATCCATGTGTATCTGTCGGTTTTGTGTATAAGTCAAAACCCAGATGATGGTCATTTTTGATGTAGACAAGTTCTTTGTCGAAATTTCAGCAGTGAATTTGATGTCGCTGTGTGTGCTGTTGCAGTGTGTGATGAATTCATATAAATTTGTGCGGCCCTCTGTCCAGATGATAAAGATATCATCAATGTAGCAGAGGTAGAGTGCCAGCTTGTGTGTAGCACTTCCAAGGATTTTTTCCTCTAGATCCGCCATGAAGATGATGGCGTAGCTGGGTGCTACCTTTGTACCCATGGCTGTGCCTCCTACTTGTAAATAGTGTTGGTTGTTGAATTCAAAGTTATTGCATTTTAGTACAATTTTTAGTAGATGTAGGAGGGATCTGGGGCCAGGTGTCCCATATTTTCTGATGAACTTGGCAGTAGCTCGGATCCCTTCTGTGTTCAGGATGTTTGTGTAGAGGGATGTGACGTCCATTGTCAGCAGGATGGTGTCAGCGGGTAGTCTACAGAAAAGTTCCAATTTGTTGACGAAATCAGTGGTGTCCTGGAAGTACGATGGGATTCTGTGTAGATGTGTTTTAATGTGTTCATCTACAAAGCTGCTGATGTGTTCAGTAGGATTCCCATTCCCGCTGATAAACTTGGTCAGCGTCAGGTGACATAGAATAACCAAGATTCTAAAGTTAATTTAGCCTCTATTTTAGTCCAAGATCTCAAAAAGAGACAGATTCGCAGGAACACAATTTTTTAAAGAGCCGGGATAGTGATTTGAAAAAAGCCACCCTAAAAGACTGGGGCCATGACTCGCGTATCAAACATGATTAATCGTAAGTACATGAGGTACATTTGAAGCACACATGGCCTGCATGCTCTGATTTGATGAAGTGTTGGCAACTACCAGACAGGCATCTTTTTCAATTTCTCCTTGTCCTTAGACCCGAGGTTAGACAAACGCTAACCCAAAGATTTATTAATAGAGACGTAGCGATCTAAAATTTAAAGCTTTGTTATTTCTGAGAGAGTATGACGCGAGATATAACAAGGTTATACTCAATCACACCAAGCATGACAACTCGGTAGCTTATACCCACTACCAAATAATAAAGGCGCAGGGTGGACATAACATAGTCCAATAAACACTTTACGCGTAAACACCAAAACTGGTAACGCACATACCACAAAATTAAAAATGATCATTAAAATCATTAACTAAGTCACAGAACCAACAAACCACTCATCTTCGGAGGTTTTCTGGGTTTATTTGACATCATTGTTTAACCAGGAGCACCAGCAGAACTTTTAGACACCAAACGCAAAAGTTATTCAACTTTTAAGATTTGTAAAAAATGTTCTCACTTTCCACTTCAAGAGTAGGAAAATGAAATGAAGTCTTGGTTGCTATCAACAAGGTCATGTGATAGCTATCAGCCAATGAGGTTGTCATTGTACTTAATGACCTACTCAGTGGCTATGGTTATTGGATTAACCATCTTCTGGCCTCATTCTGAGATATAGGATTCAAGCGAATTACTATGGATCTCATCATAAGAGAGAGTATGGAGATACCTGACGTCACTCTGTAACCACAATACCCAGCAGACAGTAGCTGTAAAAAATTCATCCTACTACGCTTCCCTTCAGAGAAGGAAAGAGCAATAGTAATGCAAGGAGGTAGGTTGTAATGTAGTAACAACCAGGCTTGGGTACAGTATTATTAGCACAAAATGAGATATGAACTGCTAAGTTGAGGTAAAAATAAAATGTTAGTTTTGATAAAAACTAGGTTTTAGCAGAGACAGTGACCTTTACCTTTGACATTTTGACTACACAGTGTCATTGTGTCAATCACACTCGTTATAATAAAGCATGTGTTCAACTTTGGCTCCAGTATGCTTAAGCAAACAAGATATAAACAGTGAAGTTGAGCTAAACATAAAATGTTACTGTTAACAAAAACAATTTTTTCCCAAGACGACATCCACCTTCGACCTCTTCACCTCAAAGCACATTGTGTCATACTCTCTCATAATTAAGAAGCATGTGTTTACGTTCAGTTCCAGTATCATGTATGATTAGCCACCACCACCATCACCGCCGGACGACATGCAGAGTATCACAATAGCACATTTTACTTTGTAAAGTCAAGCTAAAAAGCAGATAATCATGCAAGCCTACTTGAGTGTTATATATACATGTTAATTGCTGGAGCCATCATCCTGTGTTTACCTCGCCATCAAGTGTTAGAACAAGTCGTAATACGCCATGAGCTGCTGGATGCTGCGGACCAAAGTTCAGAACAATATTCTCGATAATCTTCTCTGTAACCTTGTCGGCTCTGACTGAGTAAAAACAAAACATGATTATTTAGAGATATGACAGAGATAAAATATCTAAGCTACAATGATCTTGACCTCTGACCTAGTGGTGTCAGTATCAAGATGCCGCTTCCATATAGCAATGGCATAGGGAACCATGTGTCCATGTTAAGTTCTGGTAGTTTTGAACAGTTTTGAGATATAAATGTAAATGATTTGCTAAAGCCAAAAACATAACCTTGAAAAAGTGCAAATAGCAAGGCCAAAATAAGCTTCACTTTTGATCTAATGACCTACTTATCACCACACTGCCTAAGTCATAAAGATGACATAGGCAAGCATTTGTCCAAGTTTCCTCCCAGCAAGATCAAGCAATCCTAAAATATAGGCAAAGGTGATTTGCCACATGCAAAAGCTTAATGTTGAGGCCAGTGCAGCTGCCATAGTCGGAGTACCGGATACCTGTCTTGCTTTCTGTCACACATGCGAGACAAAAACTTGAAACATTCTTTGCTTCCACAATCCGTTTTGCCTATCATTATACTTTCTTAGAATGATTAATCAATAAAAGATTATTCAACTCTGTGGAAACATAAATTTATACTTGGATTTATATGTTGGTGTCACTAGATGTGAAGGTCAGTTGGTGAATTCAGCATAAAGACAGTTTCAGCAAGGTTTACATACCAGCAATTAGCATTAGTTATCAAAAAACAAGAGGCTTAAGGGGCCTGTCTCGCTTACCTGGAATTATTGGTGATTGGTATAATGGAACAAAGTGAGATGACCACTGTAAAAATTTACCAATCAAATTTCTGTGAAGAAAGTTTAGCTAAGTTTTATTAAAATTGGCCCAGTGCCTAATAATCAAGTCTTTTTGTTTTCTCAGAAATTTGAAGAAAATACAAGATGTTTACCAAAAACGTTATATTTTGATTGATTTATGGCGGACATGTTTTTTTGACATATCAACTTTCCATGGACAAAATTTAATGGCATTTCGACCCTAATCATATCAGCCAAATTTCGGCTCGATCCATTCAGCGGTTCTGGAGAAGTCGTTTTCACGAAAACTAGGTAATCCAAGATGGCCGCCGAACCATTTGGCAAACCAAGTTCCCGTGAACAAACTTGGTTCAGCTCGTGCCATAGATCATATTGCATGAGGTCTGCATCGATCCCCCAAGCAGTTTCGGAGATTTCTAAAGAGACGTTTCTAAGTCGGCCAAAATCCAAGATGTCCTTGGGCCAAATTGGCCGATCACCTTCCTTTGAACAAATTTGTATCCCTATTCCCTAAGGATGCCTCCTGTCAAATATGCTTGAAAATCGGCCCAGTGGTTCTCAAGAAGACATTTTAAATTTTCCATTGCTTTAGTATGGGAGCCTTTAGTATGAAAATAATTCTGGATGGCCGCCAAACCATTTATCCGACAGTTTTGAAAATGACAAATTTGAGCTCAGAATACCCAAAACATATATAAAACCAATTTCAGCCTCAAATCCATTACATAGAAAAATCCAATATGGCCACCAAACATACATTTTGATTGGCCAACGACGGATCAATTTTCCTTGAACAAACTTGAATGGCCCTTAGTCCTTAATCATATCTCCCAAATTTTGGCCTGATCCTCTCTGCGGTTCTGGTAGTCGTTTTCGGGAAAACTAAGTCATCTTAGTCCATAATCATATATCCCAAATTTCGGCCTGATCCCCTCAGAGGTTCTGGAGGTCGTTTTCAGGAAAACTAGGTCATCCAAGATGACCGCCGAACCATTTGGTCAATCAAGTCCTCTTGAACAAACTTGACTTACCTCTTTCCCTAGATGTTTCATGAGTTTTGAATCGATGCCCCAAGCGGTTTCGGAGAAGATTCTTTAGAGACGTTTCCTAAAATCAGACAAAATCCAAGATGGCCGCCGACCAAATTGGCCCATCGGCTCCATTTGAACAGAATTGGAACCCTATTCCCTAAGAATGCTTCCTGCTAAATATAATTGAAATCGGCCTAGTAGTTCTCAAGAAGACATTTTAAATTTCCCATTGCTTTAGTATGGGAGCCTTTGGAAGGAAAATAATTCTAGATGATGGCCAAACCGTTTATCCGACAGTTTAGAAAATAGCAAGTTTGAGCTCAGAATACACAAAAACATATATAAAACGAATTTCGGCTTCAAAATCTATCAAATAAAAAAATCCAACATGGCCGTCAAACACGCTACATTTTATTTGGCCCACGGTGGCCATGTTTTTTGACGGATCAACTTCCGTTGAACAAACTTTAATGGCCCTTAGTCCCTAATGATATCTCCAAAATTTTGGCGTGATCACTTCAGTGCTTCTGGAGAAGTCATTTACAGGAAAACTAGGTCATCCAAGATGGCCACCGAACCATTTGGTCAATCAAATTTTCTTGAACAAACCTGACTTACCTCTTTCCCTAGATGATGTTTCATGAGTTTTGAATCAATTCCCCAAGTGGTTTTGGAGAAATCTTTTTAAAGATGTTTCTTAAAATCGGCCGAAATCCAAGATGGCCATCGGCCAAAGGCCAAATTGGCCGAATGGCTTCGCTTGACCAAACTTGGATCCCTATGCCCTAAGGATGCTTCCTGCCAAATATAATTGAAATCGACCCAGTGGTTCTTTAGAAGTCGTTTAAAGGAAAAACTGATGGACGACGGACGGTCGCCGTGGCATAGGCTCATTTGGCCTTTCAGGCCAGGTGAGCTAACAAGAGGCCCAAGGGGCCTGTACTGCTCAC
Organism: Chaetoderma sp. LZ-2023a; assembly: GCA_034401795.1. Lineage (NCBI taxonomy): Eukaryota > Metazoa > Mollusca > Caudofoveata > Chaetodermatida > Chaetodermatidae > Chaetoderma > Chaetoderma sp. LZ-2023a. The sequence goes on from CM067366.1 coordinate 27,598,127, forward strand.
CTGGAACATAGGCATTCTAACTAGAACCTTAAGGGTTTTGCCCGAATTGCAACAAGAATAAGGATGCGCCTTACTAAATTTTATTAAAATCAATCCAGTGGTTCTCGAGATGACATATTAAATTTCCCACTGCTTTACCATGGAGGCTTTCAGTAGAAAAAATTCCAGCTAGCCACTAACCCATTTATCCGACAGTTTAAAGTGGAAAATTTTAAGAAAATTCCCATATAACACCAATTTTGGCTTCAAAATCTATACACAAGAGGCCCAACGGCCTAGATGCTCAGCTGCTTAATGCTTACCAACGTGGGTTCCATTAACGTCAAAAATGTGTCAACAAGAGGATCAAGGGCCTTGATGCTCACCTAGCATACCTGGACCGTTAATTAGCATTTTAACCATTCATATTTGAAAAGCCATAATACATTAAATTTAGCAGTACCAAGACATAAAATAAAATATTACAATTCAGCACGCATACTATTTAGTGGAAAATTAATGATGGATGCTGACCATAGAATCAGATCAAACATTTCCAGCCTATAACAAAATCCAATATGACCACTAAACGCTAAACTTTGATTAGTCCATGACACCCATGTTTTATCACAGATCAAAATCTCTTGAACAAACTTTAATCGCCTTTAGTTATCGATGAAATCTAATGAGTTTAAGCCTGATCCGCACAGTAGTTCCTGAGATGTTATTTTCAACAAGATGGCCACCAGAACAAGAGGCCCAAGAGCCTGTGATGCTCAATAGGTCCATTAGCATTTGAACCATTTGCACTGGATAAGTTTGGAAAAATCCAAGATGAGTACGAAAAAAAATTAAAATAATCAAAATTCTGAATGTATTATTTTCAGAAAATCCAAGATGCCTGCCAAAACAATTTATGAATCAAAATTCTTGTTTGATATATTGAAGGATACTGCAATAAGATTGTTCCACTCAAGTTTCATTGAAATTGAGTGATTGATTAAAGAGTACTTATTAGTGCTTTAAATGGCTAAATTTTTTGGAAAATTCAAGATGGTCGCCAAAAAATAGATCAATCAAAATTCTGAATCGTCTCTAGAGTCTACTACCATAGGATCACTCCAGTCAAATTTGGCTAAAATCTGCCAAGTGGTTAAGGAGGAGATACGTTTTGACGAGTTTCAGTAAATCTTCCATAAAATCTAAGCTTTTCTCCCCAAAAATAGGCATGTCCAGTCATCATCTTCTGTTACAGTGACTATAGACATGTCCAGTCACCATCCGTTACAGTGACGATAGACATGTCTAGTCACCATCTGAAAACAACTACCCAGACAGCATTGAACATTCACAGTCTAGACATGTGTTGTTATTAATGCTTGACCTCATGAATTATAACAATTTTAAAGCTAGCACATTGGCCACTACACACTCATATAGTCTGCCAGTATGAAAGCTGAGTGATGAGCATAACTTACTGGCCCATCTGGCATCAAGCACAAGCATGTGATATACTTATAATATATTAATACAAGTTAGTCTTCATAAGAAATGCTATGTCCAAGTACATTATGTCTGTGCCCTAATACAGAGTCATAGAAAAGCAGCACATTATGCTGGTGCCCTAACCCAGTCATAGAGAAACATCACATTATGCTGGTGCCCTAACACAGATAGTCATAGAGAAGCAGCACATTATGCTGGTTCCCTATCCAGTCAGTCATAGAGAAGCATCACATTATACTGGTGCCCTGACACAGACAGTCATAGAGAAGCAGCACATTATGCTAGTACCCTAACATGGAGTCATAGAGAAGCAGCATATTATGCCTGTGCCCTAACACACAGTCATAGAGAAGCATCACATTATGCTGGTGCCCTAACACAGACATTCATAGAGAAGCAGCACATAATGCATGTGCCCTAACACAGACAGTCATAGAGAAGCAGCACATAATGCATGTGCCCTAATACACACAGTCAGAGAGAAACAGCACATTATACTGGTCCCCTATACACAGTCATAGAGAAGCATCACATTATGCTGGTGCCCTAACACAGACATTCATAGAGAAGCAGCACATAATGCATGTGCCCTAACACAGACAGTCATAGAGAAGCAGCACATAATGCATGTGCCCTAATACACACAGTCAGAGAGAAACAGCACATTATACTGGTTCCCTAAACAGACAGTTATAGAGAAGCAGCACAGTATACTGGTGCCCTATACAGACTGTCATAGAGAAGCAGCACATTATACTGGTTCCCTATACAGACAGTCATAGAGAAGCAGCACATTATACTGGTTCCCTAAACAGACAGTTATAGAGAAGCAGCACATTATACTGGTCCCCTATACAGACAGTCAAAGAGAAGCAGCACATTATGCTGGTGCCCTATACAGACAGTCATAGAGAAGCAACACATTATGCTGGTGCCCTATACAGTCATAGAGAAGCAGCACATTATGCTGGTGCCCTATACAGACAGTCATAGAGAAGCAGCACATTATGCTGGTGCCCTATACAGACAGTCATAGAGAAGCAGCACATTATGCTGGTGCCCTATACAGACAGTCATAGCGCAGCAGCATATTAAGCTGGTCCCCTATATAGAGTCATAGAGAAGCAGCACATTATGCTGAAGGTGGTCGCCAGTCTCTATGCTGAACTTACGGTTGTACGGAAGATACTTCCATTCAGAGGTAACCTCATTAGGATAGAGAAGAGGTTGATCAGCCTGTCTATGTTCTTCCGGTCCACGAAACCACTGAGAAGCGGGCCTGGAATACAAAGAACACATGAAACTCATTAGGACATTCATTTCACGATATCATCTACCTATGGAAGTAAGGATATAATAGACTGTCAGTGTCATCTCTACCTATGTCACATTAGACTATTATCTACCTATGGCAATAACAACATTAGACTATTATCTACCTGTCCTATGATGATAATGACATTAGACTATTATCTACCTATGATGATAAGGACATTAGACTATTATCTACCTATGATGATAAGGACATTAGACTATTACCTATCTATGACAATAAGGACATTAGACTATTATCTCCAATGCACCTATGGCAACAAGAACATTAGACTATTATCTACCTATGATGATAAGGACATTAAACTATTATCTACCGTACCTATAGCAATAAGAACATTAGACTATTATTTACCTATGATGATAAGGACATTAGACTATTATCTACCTATGACAGTACAAACATTAGACAATTATCTATCTTTGATGATAAGGACACTAGACTATTATCTACCGATGGCAATAAGGACATTAGATGATTATCTACCTATAGCAATAAGAACATTATACTATTATCTACCCATGATGATAAGAACATTATACTATTATCTAACTATAGCAATAATAACATTAGACTATTATCTACCTATGATGATAGGGACATTATACTATTATCTACCTATGATGATAAGGACATTAGACTATTATCTACCTATGACAGTAAGAACATTAGACTATTATCTACCTATGACAATAAGGATATTAGACTATCATCTACCTATAACAGTAAGAACATTAGACTATTATCTACCTATGGTAACAAGGACATCAGACTATTATCTACCTATGGCAATCAGAACATTAGACTATTATCTACCTATGATGATAAGGACATTAGACTATTATCTACCTATGACATTAAGAACCTACTTATGGCAATCAGAACATTAGACTATTATCTACCTATGACGATAAGGACACTAGACTATTATCTACCCATTACAGTAAGAACATTAGACTATTATCTACCTATGATGACAAGGACATTAGACTATTATCTACCCATAGCAATAAGAACATTAGACTATTATCTACTTAGGATGATAAGAACATTAGACTATTATCTACCTATAGCAATAAGAACATTAGACCATTATCTACCTATGATGATAAGAACATTAGACAATTATCTACCTATGATGATAATGACACTAGCCTATTATCTACCGATGGCAATAAGGACATTAGATGATTATCTACCTATAGCAATAAGAACATTATACTATTATCTACCTATGATGATAAGAACATTAGACTATTATCTAACTATAGCAATAATAACATTAGACTATTATCTACCTATGATGATAGGGACATTATACTATTATCTAGTACCTATGATGATAAGGCCATTAGACTATTATCTACCTATGACAGTAAGAACATTAGACTATTATCTACCCATGACAATAAGGACATTAGACTATTATCTACCTATGACAGTAAGAACATTAGACTATTATCTACCTATGGTAATAAGGACATCAGACTATTATCTACCTATGGCAATCAGAACATTAGACTATTAGCTATCTATGATGATAGGGACACTAGACTATTATCTACCCATTACAGTAAGAACATTAGACTATTATCTACCTATGACGATAAGAACATTAGACTATTATCTACCTATAGCAATAAGAACATTAGACTATTATCTACCTATGACAGTAAGAACATTAAACTATTATCTACCTATGACAGTAAGAACATTAGACCATTATCCACATATGATGATAAGAACATTAGACTATTATCTACCTATAGCAATAAGAACATTACACAATTATCTACCTATGGAATGGCATCTTTCGTTAAGTCAGGGTGTGCTAACTGGTAATGTAGATATCCATGTGTGTCCATTGGTTTAGTGTAAAGGTTTTATGGAATGGTTTTCCATCATCATGATCTTTGTGTCTAGGAAACTCAATTGATCTTCTGAGATTTCTGCAGTGAATTTGAGTGTCATGCGCATTATTCATGTAGTTGATGAATGTGTACAGGGCTGGTTTTCCTTCCGTCCATATCATGAAGATGTTGTTGATGTAGTGTAGGTACAGCGATGGTTTGTACGAGGCAACGAGCAGTAGTTTAACAGTAGACTATGGCGCAGCTGGGTGGTACTTTCATCCCCATAGTTGTGGCGCCAACTTGTAGATAGTGTCTGTTGTTTAAAGTGACAGTAGTGACCTCGGGCTAACTAGACCCGGGGTGTCATGTGTCCTGATGAATTTAGCAGTGGCTCTTAGGCCTTCCGAGTTTGGAATGTTAGTGTAGATGGATGTGACATCCATTGTGACAAGCAACGCTCCATCTGGTATGGCACCATAGGTTTCAACTTTGTGGTTCCCCTCACATAGGATGCAGTATCACTGAGATGAACTTTGATGTGTTCATCTCCAAAACTACTGATGCGTTCAGTAGGGTTACCATTACTGCTTATAATCAGTCTACCTGGAACAGTTTCATTTCCTTTGGATTTATATATCTTTGGGAAGAGATGTAACCTAGAGGTTCTGGGGTTATCAATTCTAAAACCGTTGGCTATATCAGTGCTGATCTCACCATTCAGGACCATGAGGTAATGGCAGTTTCAACCATGTCAGAGTGTTCTTTGGTCAAGTCACTGTTTTGTTCTATATATAATCTTTGGTCATTTAGTTGTCTAAGTGCTTCAGCATTATATGCTTTAGCATTCTGGATAACAGTGGCTTGACCTTTGTCCGCCTTCTTGACCACAACAGTTTTGTCTGTGGCAAGAGAGGTTAATTCTTTCCTTTGAGTTTTGGCGATATTACTAGATTCAGACCCGATTTGACCGCTCTAATGAAAGCATCTAAAGTGGCGTTATTGCCTGGATGTGGTGTCCTGGTACTTGGTCGTTTAAATTTCTTGGACAGTGTGTCCGTAAAGTCATCTGGCCTTGTGTGTGTGTTAGTCTGCGTGTCAGTACTGATGCTTTCATTGCCAAGATATGGAGTGTGTTAGAAATGAAGTTACAAGCATAATCTTCTGAAGAAAGGAGTTATATCTTTGTAAAGCTGACCTATATTTGATTAGAACACAGTAGGGCAGAATTGTGATGTGTACCGCTTGTTCCAACTCTCGAAAGACTGTGTTGCTTTCCACCGCCAGAAGAAAGTCCGCTTCATGTTTCTTAGTCACTTCCGGCAGTTTTGATATGTTCATCTACCAGGCCAAAGTTAAGAGTTTCAGCTAGCGTTGTTAAAATGGATTTGGATGATAGATTAACTGCAAACAATTTGTTTATAATAGGATGATCATTCTTATATTGTAAAAATACATTCATGTTTAGAACATTAGAACAGCTTGTAACGTATAAAATAGAACAAATGTTTATTTTAATTGTTCCAGAAGTTTTATCACTTCTTTTAGTGTCTTCTTTCTGCCACGGTTTGCTTTTGCATGTGGGCTCCTGTTCCGTCTGCGTCCTCTGTGTTGTGGTTCCCGCTGTTTCTGTTGGTTCTGTCATTGGTCCTGTTTCCAGCCACAATTCTTGTTTTTCAGGCGTGTTGGTCTGGAAGATTGTCACCTGGCCTGTTTTGGGGGACTGACCGTCCATTCGCACGTGCACAGAATTGTGATGTGTACCGCTTGTTCCACCTCTTGAAAGACTATGTTGCTTTCCACTGCCAGAAGCAAATCTGCTTCGCGTTTTTTGGTCACTTCCGAAAGTTTATCGGCACGTGTGCATAAGACATCTATTAGTTGCGATGTTAGCTGAAGGTTAATGTCCTTGAGACTCTTCTCCCATTCTAACGTGAAGTCTGCATCATCCCTAGGTGGTAAATATCTGACTGTGATTGTCAATGGTGCTGGAATCACGTCGCGACTAAGACAGTCCTAAAATTTGTCTATCTGTCATATTACTCTGGTTTGTCTACGAGCACTATTACTATGTTTGTCTACAAGCACTATTACTATGGTTTGTCTATGATCACTATTACTCTGGTTTGTCTACAAGCACTATTACTCTGGTTTGTCTACAAGCACTATTACTCTGGTTTGTCTATGAGCACTATTACTCTGGTTTGTCTACAAGCACTATTACTCTGGTTTGTCTACGAGCACTATTACTCCGGTTTGTCTATGAGCACTATTACTCTGGTTTGTCTACGAGCACTATTACTCTGGTTTGTCTACAAGCACTATTACTCTGGTTTGTCTATGAGCACTATTACTCTGGTTTGTCTATGAGTACTATTACTCTGGTTTGTCTACAAGCACTATTACTCTGGTTTGTCTACAAGCACTATTACTCTGGTTTGTCTACGAGCACTATTACTCTGGTTTGTCTATGAGTACTATTACTCTGGTTTGTCTACAAGCACTATTACTCTGGTTTGTCTATGAGCACTATTACTCTGGTTTGTCTACAAGCACTATTACTCTGGTTTGTCTATGAGCACTATTACTCTGGTTTGTCTATGAACACTATTACTCTGGTTTGTCTACAAGCACTATTACTCTGGTTTGTCTACGAGCACTATTACTCTGGTTTGTCTATGAGTACTATTACTCTGGTTTGTCTACAAGCACTATTACTCTGGTTTGTCTACAAGCACTATTACTCTGGTTTGTCTATGAGTACTATTACTCTGGTTTGTCTACAAGCACTATTACTCTGGTTTGTCTACAAGCACTATTACTCTGGTTTGTCTACGAGCACTATTACTCTGGTTTGTCTACAAGCACTATTACTCTGGTTTGTCTATGAGCACTATTACTCTGGTTTGTCTATGAGCACTATTACTCTGGTTTGTCTATGAGCACTATTACTCTGGTTTGTCTATGAGTAATATTACTCTGGTTTGTCTACAAGCACTATTACTCTGGTTTGTCTACGAGCACTATTACTCTGGTTTGTCTATGAGTACTATTACTCTGGTTTGTCTACAAGCACTATTACTCTGGTTTGTCTACGAGCACTATTACTCTGGTTTGTCTACGAGCACTATTACTCTGGTTTGTCTACAAGCACTATTACTCTGGTTTGTCTACAAGCACTATTACTCTGGTTTGTCTATGAGCACTATTACTCTGGTTTGTCTACGAGCACTATTACTCTGGTTTGTCTATAAGCACTATTACTCTGGTTTGTCTACGAGCACTATTACTCTGGTTTGTAAGCAGAGATATTAACTTCCGCTATTTCTGGACGTTTCATCGGATTTTCAAAAGAAGTTCAGTTTTCACAATTGAAACACATTCATATCACTGTCTGGGCATGTCCGTTTCCCGCTGGGTGCACGTTTATGTCTGATAGTGTTCTTTTCGAGCAGATCCACTACAGTGGCTGTGGAATCCATGGATACGCCTGAGCTGCTTCCTGCCAGAGACGCCATAATGTACTTTAGACTTCAGTCGATAAATGACAGAACTCTAGATAAAAACAGTTTATTACGTAAACTCTGCTATACTAGATATGTGCCTGACGCTTTCTATGGTTTAAGAAGAGTCTGGATGCCAATGACCAGTTTTGGCCTCCCTTTATATGTTCCCAGTGTGGGTAACGATGCTACATGTAGCCATGGATGGCTGTGGTGGCAGTTGTACCCGCATTGCCTGCCAGGGATAGATGTGGTTTTGAGTGTATCCACATTTTCCCACCAAATACATACAATTTGTATGTTGGGTGGCTGGTAAGAAATATATGTTATTTACATCTTACTTTGTTTGTATATAGAGTATAGCGCTGTTGGTGCTTTGCCTAGACAGGTATCGAGGGGTTTGATGGTGGTCAAATCTATCGACCCCACACCGTAGCCTATTAATAGAGGATCCTGTGATTCGACCACACAACGTTGATACAGCAACGGCTTTCAGGACAAATTAATTTTAAAATATTCAACAGATTCTCTGTATGGTTGCCTTGGAAATTGAGTTTTATAGGGATTTATCGGTCATTGGATTAAAGAAGTGATCAGCTTTGAGCTTACAGTCATTGGGTTAGTGAAATTTGCTGTGGGATAGTAAAACCAATGAGGCACTATCCTGTCCGGGTTAGTACAAAAAAATCATTAAAATCTACCCCTGCAACAACTTACCTGTTAGAGCCCCCACCACCAGAAGGTACGGAAAGCCCTATAGTAATCACTGTGTCTGTCCGTCAGTCCATCTGTCCACAGTATCTGGTAAACAGCATATCATACAGAACCGCTTCAGATATTTTAATGAAACTTGGTGTATGCCTCAGTTATGATACACAGCTAGATGTGCCTCTTGAAGTCACGTATATAGGTCCAATATTTGGGTGAAAATTGACTTTTTAGTGCAAAAACTAAAGATTTTTGTCAATTTCCTCGTAAACACCATATCATACAGAATCGCTTAATATAATTTAATGAAACTTGGCATATGCATCAGGTATGATATGCAGAGGTGCCTTTTGAAGGATTCACCTTTATAGGTCCAATACTTTGGCTGAAAATGGGCTTTTTAATGCAAAAACTAAAGATTTTTGTCAATATTCTCATAAATGGCATATCATATGGAATCGCGTAAAATAATTTAATGAAACTTAGCAAGTAGCTTCTTTATGATTAGGTAGATTTGCCTTTTGGAGGAGTCACATTTATAGGTTCAAGATTTTGGGTGAAAATGGGCATTTTAATACAAAAACTAAAATTTGTTGTCAATTTTCTGTTTAAAAAAATAAAAATAAAAATATTGTATTTAATTTTTTTAATAATATTGTAATAAAATAGGGATTTAACAGGCCAAAACGGATGCTACTAACACCAGGAACATGACAGAAAAGGGTGGTTAATTATGGGTTAGATGGGACCCATGGGTAAGAATTTCCACTCACCACCCTGCTAATGATCTGCATCTGAAGTTCGCTGGTGCCGCCGTATAGCTGCTTCAGCTCTGCATCGTTGACCTAGTTTACACCCTTCTTTATACACAGAAGATACCATCTCCCTGCAGACCATGAACCTCTCAAACAATTGACTCGCTTGAAAGATCCACTGAGTGCATCAACATGAAATGTTCATAATTTAAATAGGGTCAGATGACTCTGTTGGACATCTTGAGGAGCAGTGTGCAAATGTGATGTTAGTGCAAAGACAGTGTGATGTAGAGGGTGTTATTTAGTGCAAAAGGTTGGGGGTGGCACCAAAATCCTAATGGGCTATCTAAGGCTGTGCCTGATCTGCTAAGTTCTAAAGAAGAATCGAGTTCTTACGGAAAGTGTAATGCAATATAAAGGTTCTACAAGAAAAGATCAAGCTTGCTAAGAAAAACAGATCTTAAGCCAAAATGTTATTAGTTGAAAAGTTGTTGGCCAGCCTTGCAACTGAATTTGCAATCGGACAGAACAACAGTTCAAATACCAACAAATGGAAAAACCTAATGAACTAATAGCTAGCTAACGGCTCAAAGGTCAAATTAACCTACTGTGTTCCAGAAAAGTGTAATGGTTATCTAAAAAATCACCTTTAAAAACGTCAAAAAAACTGACCAAGTGATTGGCATCAAAGTTGAATGTTATAAATAAATGTCACTTATTATAAACAATAGGTAAGGTAGAAATTAATAATAACAATCTGGCAAGTATATGGTGCACGGATTAAATACTGTTGTGATAGCGTTTGAGCTCACTATCTGGCAATAATGCCTATGGTTACTTTGGAAACGCTGTGCTGATAACGATCTGGCAACAGTTAACAATGCTCCGACTCTGTATCGCAAATGATAGCGATTGAGCACACCATCTGGCAACAACACTCCAATTTAAATTATATCCAGCTTTGATATAACTAAAAAAATGCTAATGGGATAACAGTGTTGACACTATCTGGCAACAGAATACCGCGAGTACAAACCGGCAATGACTACCAAATAGAAAGCACTGACAACAAACTACTGTCCTGAAATCTAACAAGTGAAAAAGAAAACTAGCTCTACAAATTAACTAGAACAACTGGAACGGAAAGCAAACATGAGCTGCTGATGAACCATGAGGTGAATCAGCAGAAGATTACTTTGCCTGCAAAGCTATTCAAACGTAATAAGAATGAGGATAAGGACACCAAAGAAACTTAAATTCTATGGAAGCCGGTTACTGAATTGATTTAATAAGACTATTGTTTTTTAGACGGTCCTGAGGCTACCTTCTTAGGTTATAGGAGCGCGAACTCACTATTGAATTAGCCTGGGCAAATAAAGCTGACTTATAACTTAATTGTAAACCCTTAATGGTGAGGAATATTGTTCAAATGTATTCTTGAAAACACATTTAACCAAGATTCATCACAAGAAAGAGTTTATACCCGGCTGCTTTACTTTCGCACTCCCTGCTAAGATGGACAAGCTTTTCCTTGGGGCCTGGGTTAATGTGATACTGGACTAAGTTTTGAGCATCCAAAGGGTGTTAATACCTAGAGCCAAATTTGTGGCAATTTAGAACTAATTTTTAAAGTACCCAGTCAAAGTTTTACTAAATTAATCAAAAACAGCCAAGACAGAACTGATAATCACCCTAGGCTGCTATCTAATAAATCCGGTTCACCTATGCTAGCTATAGCCTAAAGTGTGCGGCTGACTTACTCCACTAGAAATCTCTAGACTATGACATTTTAGTACTGAAGCCGTCCTCAAGAGGGAGGAATGCCCCTTTGACAATGACCTAGCACTATAACAAACAGATTTGAAATATTCAATAAATGGCATCTTAATTGACAATCAGATAAACTCCTAGTATCGTATATTAGGTAATAACAATTCTCGGTTCTGTATGTGTACTGTTGAAGTGTGCCTACATGAATGTAATCTTCATAAACTGGACAATAGTTGGTCGCGCCTCGAAGTGGTGGAATATCCGCAACAAGAAGTTTTGGTTTCTCTGTAATTTCTAAATCTGGAAGCGTGACTTGTATTTTTAGCTCCAAATGCTGATTTTAACACAATGCATTTCAATTCATTTACTACTGGACAATTTTAACATAATGCATCTCTTTATCAAATGTTACTGGCAAAATACAGTCTGAAAGTTATTGGATTTATACAATAATGATTAAATAACCAAGATGGCGGCCGGCCATAAAAACTTAGTTACATGTACCTTTGAAATTGAGTGAATCATGTGACAATGTGGCTGACAGCAGAAAATGAGACATATCTAGTTCCATGAGCATAGCCCATAGAAACAAGGACTAATTATGTGAGCATGTACGACCATGGAATCAAATAATGGTTTAGAAAAAGCTGCTTAAAAATACAGGTTTAAGACCTGATAACAATATAGTACAAGAAGGCGGAAATGTCAAAAACTAATGTTACCTGCTATTACAGCAATGAAACCCGCCTCCATGACGTTGAGCGTTCCCTTTCTTCGACTGTGCAGTATGCAAACTATAACTATCACAAATAAGTTAAAAATCAAATCTGTGACCAGAAAATAGGTTGTGTGCGCACATTTGGCACTCGATTCTGATTCGAAGAAGGAAAAAGTCTTGAAAGCTGATATGTTTGTATTTCATAAGTCGAAAGGGGACATAACTCCATCAAAAAATGATGCAAACGCGTGAAACGGCAACTTGGTCTGTAATTTCTCATAATAAAGTAATGTACCAATTCTCAGTTGAATATCTTGAAAGACTGCGAGAAAAAGGGAGGAAGACTAATATTTTTCGTATTTCATAGGTCGAAGGGGGGGGGGGGGGTCGGCATAACTCCATCAAAAATTTACACATACACCTGAAACTCGAATTTGGTCTGTAACTTCTCATAACAAAGCAATGTTACAATTCTCAGTACAATATCTTGAAAGACGAAAAAAAGAGCGAAAAACTAATATTTTTTGTATTGCATAAGTTGAAAGGGGCCATGAAAAATTGACGAAAATGTCTGAAACTCGAACGTGCCCTGTAACTCCTTATACTAAAGCGATGCACCGATTTTCCCGTAAATATCTTGGAGTGCGAAAAAAAGTGTGGAAAGCTGATATTTTTCGATCGCATAGGTCCAACTAATTGGTTCCCGCCAGAGTGACATAACTGGTATTTAGCTGCTTTTTTTCTAATTATTCCGATTTATTTCTGGTTTTTTACTGGTAGCTATAGGTTGATTATTATATAAAGCTATCATTCAAGCGCATATGTTAGTTCCCTGATCCTTTCCTTTAACTATCTTGTCATTTAATGGGAACATAAGCGACATAGTGGGCATTTGTTCATCATACAGAATGCTGGTTATAATTTGTAATGGGAATATAAGCGACATAGTGGGCATTTGTTCATCATACAGAATGCTGGTTATAATTTGTAATGGGAATATAAGCGACAGAGTGGGCATTTGTTCATCATACAGAATGCTGGTTATAATTTGTAATGGGAATATAAGCGACAGAGTGGGCATTTGCTCATCACCGAGAATGCTGGTCATAGCTTGTAATGGGAATATAAGCGACAGAGTGGGCATTTGTTCATCACACAGAATGCTGGTTATAGCTTGTAATGGGAATATAAGCGACAGAGTGAGCAATTGTTCATCACACAGAATGCTGGTTATAGCTTGTAATGGGAATATAAGCGACAGAGTGGGCATTTGTTCATTACACAGAATGCTGGTTATAACGTGTAATGGTTTTAGTATCACCACCAGTTCTTCTAAATTAGTAAGATCATTATCGACTAATGTATCTATCTGCTTTGCTGTGTTTTCCCGCACATCACTGGACAATAAAGCAGCCATTATAGCGCGTTGCTGTTCAAAGTATTGTGACACGATTTCATATGTGCTGTTCCACCTGGTCTGAACATCTATGATCAATTTATGTGAAGGTATTTGCAACAGTTCCTGTTTATTTTTCAAAGTGTGTGCGGCCACAGAACTACGAAGAAAAACCCCCACAACTTTTCTCACTCGTGCCAATACGGTTTTCACTTTATTAATTTGTAACCCTCTTTGAGTGGCTAGATTGACGGTATGAGCAAAACATTTGACATTCGGTTATAAACCTGTTAAACAGACTGCACCATCCATGTTACTCGCATCGTCAGTGACCACTAGAATTTTCCCATCAAGTTTGTTACGGTCCCACGCGACAACCGCATTAGATAGCACTTCACCAACATTAACAGATGTATGAGATTCGAAAATTGGTTTTGTTTGCAGCACACAGCTAGCCATTTTCCATGTGCCTGTCACAATGTGCGGTAATCATGATATAACTATCCACGGCTCTAAACGTCCATCCATCTGTTGTAAGAGCAGTGAATTTTGCAGTAGTTAGACTATTCATCACCTCTGTCTTCTTCTCGATGTAAATTTTTGGAATCAAATTTTGGCTGAAATGTGGTCTTCATGGGATCTTATATTTTGGTTCAAGAACATGTAATAAGTTTCGAAAGCCACTATTGTCAACAGTTGAAAATGGCCTCATATTAGTAGCAATGAACATTGAACTGGCACTGGAAATAGCAGTGGCTCGGTTTGAGTTGGCATTTAACATAGATGCAAAGGACTGTTTAAGCCAAATTTGACCAGAATACTGTTGGGTACTGGACTCGCCTACCTCCGATTTGTCAGCAGCATGTGAAACACGTTTTGATTTTGTACTGTCTGTTGTGTCAAATGGATGGTGTCTCTTTAAATGGGTCGCATGTTTGTCGTATTGCCAGTGTATTTAATAATGGTTGAACAGAATTTACACACAGTCGTGTCCTTGGAAACCTTTTTCTCGCCATCTATATACTCCACTCTAAAGCCAAACTGCTACCATACTGGCGATTTCAGATGTGGGAGCATTTTCTACTTTCTGTTCTGTTTCTTGCGACATTTTTATTAGATGTTATGAATAGGTCAGGGATATCTCATTATGAATGTCCGTGAATGCCTCGGGTATTGTTGGTTAAGCGGTGAATGAAAACGAGAATTCACGAGGTTCATTTTTACAATAATTTTCTTCGGATGGATATGCCAAATTTCGTGAACACTAAACATGTTAAAGTGTTCTCGCTATGGCAGCCTAGAACAGTTTCAGAATGTTGTTCACGAACAGCGAGAAAGGGCAAGAAATATTTTCCCGATGTTCTATTGAATTAGTTTCGTATCGTGAATAAAACATAATTGTGAAGTTTATTTGTTGAAATGATTGTTTGCGATGAGATTTTGTAATGGCTTACATAATGCACTTATGCACAAATGTATTCCCGTTGTTGGTGATTACACATCGTATTTGTACGAAACTACGAGAAGTATGCTAGCTCCATCTATTAAACCCCCCCCCCCCCCCCACCAGCCACAGACCCCCCTTGCGGGTTGGTCTGTTGTTTTATTAACCACTATAAAAACATACTTACCGTTCAATCACTACTTGCTAAGTACAAAGTGTAGCTGGATCGATCTTTTTGAGGACATGTACTAAAAAGTTCTTGATGAAAGTAAAGAAATTATTTTGCTAGGTGACTTTAATATTAATTATAATTTAAGAGATGAAAATACAAGATGGCATGATATGACAGATATGTTTCATCTTACAAAAAAAGTTTAGCAGCAAACTAGAATCACAAATAAAACATCCACCTTGATAGACCACATCTATGTATCAAATGAACAGATTGTTAATAAGATAATGGTCTCAAATCCTGCATTAAGCGATCACAAACCTGTTTTCATAGTGCTAAATTATAAAGAATCCCACCATAAGAAATCTGGACACAATTGTTCACATGCGGCAATTGACAAAATTCTCTGAAGATGCATTCAAGACAAATACAGACAATTTTCCCTGGGAAAACATATTTGCTATAAATGATGTAAACCATGCGTTAGAGTTCTTTTTGAGATCTTTCTTAAGATTCTAGATAAACATGCACCAATGATAGAAAAGCGAGTTAAGCACAGATTTCTACCAGAATGGGTAAATGATGAAATCCTAGCCTCAATGAAAAATAGAGATAATTATTATGCTAAGAAAGACACTCCACAATACAGACACTGGTGCAACAAAACAACAGCCCTAACAGGAAAAAAGTAAACAAAACCTACTACAAACAAGGATCACAAATCAAAATAATCAGAATGATATTTGGAAAATTCTTCGGAAACTAAATCCTAGAAAACATGAAGCCAACATTGAACACTATATTCAAGCAGACGGTACCTCGTTATCGAATCCTAAATAAATTTCAGATGCATTCAACGTTTTCTTTGAAGAGGCAGCAGACAATTTATTGAAGCTGCAGCCTCTATATGACTATAACAATACATGTCAATTCCAGAATTTAATAACACGCATAGTAGATGAAAATGTTCCCCAGAGCACTTACTTTAGTATTCCAGAGGTAACTCCAGACTTTGATTTAAGGAAGGTAAATATCTTTGACATAAAGAAAGCAATAGGACTGGATAATTTGTCTCCCAGGTTTTTAAAGATGGTTACATCGACAATTATCTGGCCACTAGCTTATATCATTAGTCTTAGTCTGAAAACTATGACCTTTCCAGAAAATTGGAAAGGGTCGAAAATCTTCCCTCTATATAAAACTGGTGATGTAAACAATATTGAAAACTATCGACCAATTTCTATTCTTCCTATCTTGTCCAAAATAATGGAGCGCCATATTCACATCCAAGTATTTGAACATTATTTGTCTCAGTATAATTTACTTTGTAATAATCAGTCTGGTTTTTGTAAATATCACTCTTGTGAAACAATTCTCCTCAAAATATTATAAAGCTGGACAATCTCTTAGTTCATTACCATGTGGTGGGTGCAAATATTGTACCAAGCTTCAGCATCAATGGTCTCAATTTGAACAAGATGTTGATGATGTAATTCCTTTGGCTATTCAAACCATAAGGGCCTTTCAACTGAGTAATAATGACCTAGTAGACAGTGACACAGACAGCGATGATCCAGATAGACTGCTGGATGGTGTCTCCCCAACAGACCAGGTTATCGGAAGGTCAAACTGGTTAGACGCATTCTCTTTGGAATATCTAAGGGAGCGTCAGTTGGAGGATCCTGATCTGAAGACAGTTGTATCATGGATTGAGCAGCTACACACACCTTCTGATGCGGAGCTATATTTAGCTAATCCAGCTGTCAAGTTTTGATGGGCTTGTCGTGATCAATTGATTTTTGTCGATAGCATTTTGCACTATCTCTAGGTAGAAGCAAATACCACACGGAACCTACTAGTAGTTCCAAAGTCCCTCCAGAACCTGGTTTTGGAAAATTGTCATGATTCCAAGCTTGTCAGTCACATGGGTGAGCAGAAAACATTAGAAAGAGTGAAGGCAAATATATCTGGCACGGATACTCTCGTGATGTGGTGGCGTATGTGAAATCTTGTCGAATTTGTAGCTGTAGCAAAAAAGCTTCCATCCGACCTAGAGCCGCTCTGGGCGAGTTCCATGTTTGTTTTACCTTGGAACGGGTACATATGGACATTTTGGGCCCCTTTATCACATCTGCACTGGGAAACGGATATGTGTTGATGATCATAGACCAGTTCACTAAATGGGTTGAGTGCTATGCACTCCATGAACAAGGGGCAGAACTGGTAGCCAAAACATATGTGGAGCGTTTCGGCACCACATTTAGCTGTTTATATTTCTTACACAACGACGACCAGGGTCGTAACTTTGAGAGCAACTTATTTAAGGAAGTGTGCCATCTACTGGAGATTTCAAAAACACGCACCACAGCTTATAGACCATGTTCAAATTGAACGTATAAACCGTACCATCTTGCAGTGTATACAGTGTTACCTGCAAGAACATGACCGACAGAAAGATGGGGGACAAATGTATTCCTTTCATCGCTGGAGCTATACGATCTACTGTAAGCCGACAGACGGGTTATACTCCCAACATGATGATGCTTGGTCGAGAGGTGCTACAGCCTATTGACATAATGTGCAAATGCCCCCTGTCTGTGAATACAGATGATGCCCCTTCAGATGCCAGTGACTTCGTCCAACAGTTACAGCAAATGTTGCACAAAACTCATGAGATAGCACTACGTTTGCATGAGCGTGCCTATCATGTTGGTGATGTAGTTTATCTTACCAATTATGCAACTAAGATAGGTCAGTCCAGTAAACTACAACCTCCTTGGACTGGTCATCATGGTAGATGATGATCTAGATGCTGTTTTGACAGATGACCTGGATATCGACTCTGTTTTACCCATCCCACAAACACAGCATCACTCTCCTAGGCGCACGAGGCATTAGGTCCAAGGTGAAATGCATCACACTGCCCCTAGGTGCATGAGCTGTCAGGTCCGAGGGAAACCGCATCACACTTTTTCCCCCTAGGCACATGAGGTGTCAGGTCCAAGGGGAAACACATCACACATCTAGAGATTGAAGGAAATTTCAATTTCCCTTTCTCCGAGATCTAACAATACTTACCATTATATTACTCATTGATAACAGGCTATCCTGATAGCTGGCTCTAGGAATCTAGATTTAGTAAGCTTTACTGGCTCCTGGAACCGAGTAGCCGAGTTCCTTCAGACGCAAACCTGACACTTCATTTTGAATGGCTTCTAATTTGTCTGGCTCCGTTGGTACAGGAGTCCAGACAGGTGCCAAAGACAGATTTTGTGGTGGGAAATCCCACCACTCTGGCATGTACCCCTAGGATATCTATCCCATGACCAGACTGTCTGACGTCACACCTTGCCAAGCCTCGAGGAATCGCATAGGCCTCCCACCCACTATAGGCGCATTGACGCCTAATGCGAATGTCTGGCTCGCGATCCGCTCTCTCCCCCCCCCCACCTCTTAACGAGAGAGAGAACCATTTTGGTCTTGGCTTGACTGGTCTAACTGGCACCGCTGTTCCTGTCACATAGGCGCGGTCCAGGCAGATATGAAGGGAGCTACCATACCCTCAGGTACGATCCGCTCCCTTCTTTCCGCCCTTGGTGGACTTACCCTTGCCCTTCCCCTTCCCGCCTCTCGGGCGATCACTGGGATCAGCAGGAACCTCCACAACCTTCCTCACCTTCTTAGCCGCAGGCAGCTTCGAAGGCCCAGCAATAGCAGAAGAAGCTGGCTTGGCTTTCACCTTGCTCTTATGCTTTTTCTGTTTCTTGGAGGACGGTTCACCAGTTAATGGTTTAACAACAGCCCCTAGTGCATGCACCTGGCGCACTAGTTCAAACTGAAGGTTAACCGCTAATCGACTCTATGTTAGCAGTATCCTCAAGGATGGCCCGCGCTTGGCCACTGAAGATGCTAGGGCCATTCAGGGGCCTTCCAAGCAAACACTCACTAAGAGCTGTAGCCAGGCACCAGGCCGTCGTTAACGCAAGACAGCGTCACAGGTGGCCCGCCCCAGCTTCAGCCCATACAGCAAGCGATAGGAGTGATTAACACCATTCATTGCTGCCCTCACTCCCTCATCACAAAGGAACAGGACTTCCTCATTGTGTGCTTGGGATTTGTCCACAAGCGCCTGAGCGGGACCTCTGGGAATACGGCACCTTGCCCGCACCTGCCTAGAGGCCGCTGGGAGCTGGCTCTTGGTCAAGAGTTGCTTGCTATAAATAGTTTCGAGCAACTCATTGAACTGTGGATCCAGTCAAATGGGCTGAATCCGAGCTGCGCGCAAGACCCCCATCCGAATCGACGCAACCGATGGATGGGGCGTGTCTTCTTCAGTCAAGCCAGAGCCTCAGACCAGTCCGTCTCCGAAGAACACCCCGCCCCCCCCCCGTGAATACATCAACGGGTGATGTATTCACGGGTCCACCAGCAGCGGCCTCCCGGCTAGGAGCCACTGCTACAAAGACAGCAACACCCGTACCATACGGTTCCGCCGCCATCCCATGAGACACGTTCCATGGAGTAGGCCCACACGGAAAACTGTGTGGACCCGTAGCAGTTATGGAACATCGTTTATTTCATCAAATGTAATCCAGATTTTGGTAAAATGGCTATGTGAGAAAAGAGAAATAACAATTTTTGTATCACGTGATGTATCAGCTTCCGCTTAGTAGGACGACTTAAGGTCGTTACTCGAGTAGCGCCAAGGCACTAATATTAGGACCCGGGTAGATACTTCACAATCCACATACATAGGAAGGTAGCTTCGAGTAGCTACGAGTGACGGCATAAACTCGGCCTATAGCGGAAGCTGATTAATACTCGGAAGAATCGTCTGCGTTTTACAGACCTAATTTAATGGACTCGGGAACTCGGAATGTACTGTCTATATATATGATCAATATGTGAGCATTATACATTTATATCCAACCCACCTAACTGGTACCGGACAAAATAACAGCGATCTACGGTGAATTTTTCTCCTTACCGTTAAATCCCGTGTATATTGCGCTACCGTGCATAGTGCGCAGCCCTAAATTTGACCAAAATCAGCCTGAAAAAACGTTGTTTTCGTGCATAGTGCGCAGTAAGATTGAGAGACGTGTGAACGAAAACTGGTAACAAAAAAATCAATGACTTACTGCGTGTCGAATAGGCTTTCCTTATAAAATCTTGTTTGTGGCGTGCGTTACTCTGTTGTTTAATCATGGGAATATCATTCGCCTACACTTTTAGCAAATATTTTGTTTTAAACTTTATTGAATGATATAAAAATACAAATATAATTTCCATCAGAACAGGTTAGAATCCGAATTTGATTTGAGCAGAGCTCATTAACATCAATGGTCGTTAGAGGTTTTGTGCGCTGATACTTGAGAATAAAATCGATTTTAATTAAAAAAAACTCAAATCCATTTTGGCTCACTCTTGTAGTGCCGGTAATTACTTTGATAACTATATCAAAGGCGAGCCCATGAGATTTTGTTCAATCATATACCCAGTAGATGAGTGGTTTCAAGACTCGGTTCACAGGCAGTGTAGTCAGGTGGTGGGGCGGGGTGGGTGGATTAACGCGGTCAGAAGTAAAATAAACAAAGGTGATAGAGCTGACCGCCTGCCGTTTACAAAATCAACAGTGATCAATTGTGGGTATTGTTTGAGTGGGGTGGGGTTTATATAATATATTATAGTATATCATCATCATAATATATTATAATATAGTGCTATAATCTAGATTATTCCATGCATTGTTTATTAAATAAATTGAATTATCTTCAATTTGAAATGATTTTCTATTCTCATCCTTTCGTTTCTACAGTTACTTCGTCATACGTTGATGGCTGTGACCTTTAACCGTAACCTGTCAATCATAATCATCCTGCCCACCGATTGGTCAAAACATTGTGCCGTTTAGTACATATAAACCATTCCTTTCTATATCTATGTAAATGCTAGATCACCTTGAAAAACATCGGCTCTATCATTCTTTTTTAACACATTTATGTCCGTATCTGTGTAGTAATCTATGGATTCTAAACATCTCTATGTTCAACTTGGGAAGACAGGAGTAACCTCCCTTTATAGAAATAAATTAGAACAAATTACAGGAAATAATGGCGTTATAAAAAAGTTAAATGATGGTTTATTTGATAATTTGACAACACTATATGGTATTTAATAAAGGTATAACACAATATTTAGACAGTAGTAAGACATTTTAACGATCTAGTTGAGATAGTACCATTATAGACATGTTAGAATGCGATCGTTATTCCCGACTGATTCCTGATCCATAAAATCATATTTCAGCCCTGAATTTTGCGATTCTGACGAAAAATTCTGAGGAAAAAAATGTGACAAATATTTATCCTTGTATATAGTGCGCAGTAGCTTTTTATAACATGTAACTTGAGCAAAAAAGTGCGCAATATACACAGAATTTAACGGTAATTAAGCCGCCCCCTTACGCGACCGCTAACCGCCCGGTGGTTAAATTAGAATAAATACGGTAGTTATATTTACGCATTTATTGAATTATGCGTTATAAAGACATATTGTAAAAATTATGCGTTTTTCAATGATGTGTAAATCATTACGCATTAACCAATCACTTTCTCGTGTCTAAAATTTTATAGACAGCTAATATACACCTGTGCAAAAGTTAAGCACCAGCAAAAACAATAGAACGTAGAAACATGATGGTACAACTAGGCTGCCATACTTTTTGTCCCAGCGTTAGCTGACATAATTCCAAGTACGAAATGCACATGCATGCATGACTTCACGCCGCTTGATGTCCGTGCGTGGCGGGAAACAGCACACGTGTTCAGTTATGTAAAAGTCCAGTTTGAGGTGTAGAACATTACATACAGATTTAGGCGACAAGATTAGGAATTTTGTGTTCATGACCGTGGTTTATTTGTACAGAGAGAATTAGCTCTTGATTGTGAACCGCTATGGCAAGACGAAGGTTTAGTGATCGTGTGAAATGGCAAATCATAGGCATGCATACCACTGGTATGTCATGCAGAGAGATTGACAGACAGCTGAACATTAACCATACTGTAATCAGTCGTTTGATTGCAAAACATGGGCAAACTAACGAGGTGAAGGACAGGCCTAGATCTGGAAGACCGAAGAAGACTACTGCCCGTGATGATCGAACCCTAGTACGCCTTGTTAGGAGATCTCCATTCACCAACAGCAGAGTGCTCAGCCAGCAATGGGAAATGCGCAATAGAGTGTCAATGTCTACCGTCCAAAGGAGACTGTATGCTGCTGGCATGAAAGCTAGGAGACCTGTCAGACGTCCTCTCCTCACTGCACACCACAACGAGGAGCGTCTGAGGTGGTGCAACGAAAGAAGACCCTGGAACATGAGATCCTGGAGACGGGTACACTGGTCCGATGAAAGTCGGTTCCTGCTTCATGCCACAGATGGTCGAACTCGTGTATGGAGGTCCAGACGCACGGCGTACGACCAACGTAACATCATGGAAGAAGTTCCATTTGGTGGAGGTTCCGTTATGATATGGGGGTGCATCTCATTTGATTGTAAGCTGGATCTGTTGACTGTACCTGGAACACTAAATGGACAAAGATATCAAGATTCCATACTGGATAGAGTTGTGGTCCCTCGTTTTGTAAATCATGCACCTGGAACCCACCCTATATTCATGGATGACAACGCCCGACCACATCGTGCTAGAGCTGTGCATGAATACCTCCGCCAGAATGCCATCGAAACCCTACCATGGCCAGCAAGGAGCCCTGACATGAACCCTATTGAGCATATCTGGGACATTCTGGGAAACATGGTGAGAAGGAGGGACCCTCCTGTGCAGAACCTACAGGAATTAACAGACGCACTCCATCTTGAATGGCAACGAATACCACAATGGCGTATCAGTCGGTTGGTGACCAGCATGAGACGTCGTGTCCAGGCCGTCATCCAGGCACAAGGTGGATATACCCGGTATTAATAATGACAGTCTCAAACTCGTGCACAGATGTTAAACTTCGTTTTCAGACACCATTAATGACAATCTAGCCACGTGTGTCAACTGTAGGGCAATAGTTGTCAGTTGTGTCAACGTAACCATATTCAGGCCTCGTTTTCAAGTTCAAACAAAAACATACAGTGTTTCCCCACCATCATAATCAGCATTCCTCTAGTTGCATTATTACCTCTTGCACTAAGATGGATGGGTACATAAATGTTTATGCTATTGCTTTCTTCATAGCACATGAATATACCCTCGCATGTGCGTAAAAATAGGGTGGTGCTTAACTTTTGCACAGGTGTATATATCCGTCATGATGCATGGTCATGACAATGTTTTCTGTTTGTGTGTACATGGAGCATAGCCATGTACACACAGATTTTGTATATAGAAGTATGCACATTGCATAGCATTACATATATGCATCATATCTTATGATGCAAAATTTCATCTATATCTAGTGAAAATCAGCTTAGGTTAGCTACGCTATGTTAGTTCTACATTTGTAAGCTCAGATATTTTATATGGTAGCTCAAATACATATATATAGTTTTATTAGGTCACAGGGTTCATACACCTTCAGCAGAATTAAATTACATACTTTTTCCATATATTATCATATATAAACTTTATAAAACAAGAATATCAAAACACAGCGTGCGCACGCATGTGTGCACACACACTTGGCTAAATAATCAACTAACTTAACATCAGATAGCACTCATCAAAGATAGAAAGCTATACAGCACTCTATTTGTTGATATGACAGTTAAAATAATACGGGACACAATCATGGCAATTTTAATGTTGATATGGATGGATAGCACTCAGGGGACATAAAAAAATCTAAAAAAAGGAAAATAGAAAATGTACATTTGCAGGTCAGAATTGTTTTGAAATTATACCACTGGAATGACTGACATAGTGACCAAGCCAGTCATTACGGTGATAAATCTTCAAAAATAGTATTTTTTGATCTGCAAATGGACAGTTCTCAGGACCACTGCATACATACATCATGACATGATAAAACAAAGGGTTTACGTGTAAATAGAAAATGTTATACAAAATGTACATTTGCAGGTCAGGAGGCTCTTTTTGAAAATTTACCACTGGAATGACTGAGATGGTGACCAAGCCAGTCAATACTGTGATAATCTTAAGAAATAGTCTTTTCTTGATCTGCAAATGGACATTTCTCAGGACCACTGCATAGAGCAGATATTGAGCCACTATAGAACAACATATAGAAGACCACCCTTTACAAGTGAAAAGTTAGCAAACTAACATGTTACGACACTATTAACTTTTCATTTCTAAAAATGTGTCTTCTATATCTTTATTCAGTTTTTAGTTCAACATCTTTGTCTTTCGCTCATATAAGGGCATTGGATTTAGAAATAAATTAAATATTTCCAGTGGCTTCTGCTTTCCCTGCGAATTCATCAGCAGATTTTAATAATGCAGTCATATTTGTTTATGTTCTCTTTCGTTTGGCCTTTAAGTCATCAATCTAATCCATCAGCGCTTTCCTTTTCTCCAACCCCCCCCCCCCCCCACCCCCCACCCCTCCCTCTTTAATTCATTATTAGCCTTGGCCCTTTGCTGATCTAAATATGAATGATACTTACCCCTAGCAGATGAAGCTGATAGTAACAGCTCCTTAGTAATCGTAACATTCCTAGCAAAACCCACACTTTTTACATGATCAGTTATACAACGCTGTGCTATAAGTGTGTGTTTTTTCATATTTTCCACTATTATCTCCTTGTTTACAGAAAATCCTCTTTCAACTGATGCTTGCCCATGTGACAACAGCAAAATTTTACTTGCAACTAACCACAGATCTGTCAAAGAGGACTCGGTGGACATGGATGAATGGATTAGTTCATCAATTCATTATGATCCAGGTGTGAAGGACATGAAATCTGTATTTGTACAATTTGTTTCTGCAAATTCCTTGCAATGTGAAATGATGTTATCACATTTGTTGGCTCTTACCCGATTGGCATCAGTCAAAATCTGGAGTGATATTTTCATGTGAGTGATACATTCACCCTTTTGTGTACATATCTTAGAAGGATATAACCATGCCAAATTTCTTACTAGACCATATATTATGGGTGATTTTCTAGCGATCTGCTCACAATAGTAATTAAAAACTTCTTTGTGTCAGATCTGATAGAAAATGTGTCTTTGTCTGAAATCATTTTATCTGATTTCAGATTCCTTAACACACGATTAGAGGCAAAATCAATCTTGGAGGTGTCTTTATGTAACGACTTATCATTGACATCTGTCTTCAGGAGCTTGGTCATTGACTTAGCATTGGTACATATTTGTTCAGTCAAGTACCTATCCATGAGTAATAACAGTGTTTTGTGAAGATGATTACATAGAAAAGGCAACATGGACATGTCAGTTTGAAATTTTATCAAGAATGGTGAAATTATCTTAGCAATTGACAAGAAGATGTTGAGCTTAACACGAATGAGTTTATCTTTAGATGCACCTTGTACTACTTTAAATGACTTATTAGATGGTGTGGTTACCTCACCGGCTTGTACACTTGCCAAATATTTCTGAATATGTGGCCAAAGTTCTAAAACACGCTCTATGACATCAACATTCTCTAGCCACCTATGCTTACAAAAGCGTTTCGGAAAGCTAGATGAACCAGTTATTGATGTAAAATATTCCCGTATTACTGGACTATCTTTGAAAAGCCAATACAAGGAGCTAAGAACCTGCTCGATATCCCAGTTTGCTGCAGCACTCCTGGCTCGAAATGCATTATGGACCTAGTGTAGACTGAAGGAAATGTCAATTTCCCTTTCTCCGAGATCTAACAATACTCACCATTCTGTTACTTCTGATATACAGCTGGCCTTGACAGCTGGCTCTAGGATTATAGACTTAGAAAGCTTTACCGACTCCTTGGAACCGGGTACTCGGCTCCCAACTGCCGAGTACCCGTCTACCATAGAGCTCATATTGTTTGCATAGCCACCAAACAAGAGAAATCCATGGCTTGCCTCCATGGGGCTGGGAGGCTGGGTCCGTAACAGAATGGTGAGTATTGTTAGATCTCGGAGAAAGGGAAATTGACATTTCCTTCATTCTCCTTCGATCAATACTCACTATTCTGTTACTTCTGATATACACCAGATTTGATCAGTAACCTGGTGGGAAGGGGCAAGCCATAAATGCTACTTTTGCCCCTTGGAGAAAGATTTAGACTTAAAACTTGACCAACGGAGACCTAAAAGGACTGTCAAGTTAATGGAACCGAATCACATTCGCATCACTGCCCCCCCACCCCCACTTTTTTCTCCTAAGAAAAGGGAGAGAACTCACGAACATGTATCTCGCCTGAAACACAAATATGCCAAGAGGGTTAACAGCTCCCTGCATATTCACATGTATTAGCCTGGGAATGAGCATGAATATATAAGATGAATGAACATGATATATAGACATAATACAAAAAACTCTCACATTGAATTACCTTAGGATAATTGGACTTCAGACGTACCGCCTCCAACCATTCACTGGTCCGGCCATCAGTGACACAATCTGGTTGTCATCCTCGCTCTCGACCATGCCTGCTTTAGATTCTTTTCTTACCAAAGTGAAAAAAAGGGTGAAGAGCAGTGTGGTCACTTAACTATCGTCTCAAAACAGCTAAAGCGAGTGGATTGGCTGAGTCTGACACATCCCTCATATAGTAATCTGTAAATGAGGACTCACAGTGCCATTGTCCAACGGCCATGATGTCCTCTAACGGAACACCACTGTAAAGGGCGGTCGAGGCGGCTATTCCTCTAACATTGTGTGCCCTTACGCCTTGCACCTGGTGCCCAGTCGCCATCTCATGAGTAGTCTGAATGCATTCGACTACCCAACGAGAGACAGTATCCATGGATGCGGCGCCATAAGGCTTCTTATGACAGATCCATAGATGTCTATCGTTCGACCGTAACGAGTCAGTCCGTTTTCTGTACTTAGTCAAAGCACGGACCGGGCACCAGACACTGGCATCACAATCAAACCTTGTTAACCTCGGTATTATGATCGGTTTGCCGGGATATCTCAAAGATTGATTCTTTGACATAAACTCTGCTCTTGGCAGAAGATGCAGACCCTCTCCAGAGACAATAAATCGGTCCCTCTCTGCCGAAAGCGCATGGATCTCACTGCGCCTTCTAGCTGAGGAAGCTGCCAATAGAAAAACCGCCTTTAGAGTCAAATGCTTTAGACTAGCCGAACACAACGGTTCGAAAGGGTGCTTGGCCAGTACATTAAGCACTAAAGATAGACTCCAGGCTGGAATGACTACCGGTTGTCTCGGTCGGAGATTGCTCATTCCCTTCACCACCACATTTAACTGGGCCACCTCTGGACTATCCCTGTTGGCTAGACAAGGGATAACTGATGCCAAAGCTGACTTGTATCCAGCAATTGTGACGGGAGCTAGTCCTGAAAAGAACAGCTCACAGAGAAAGTCTGCTATTTGCTGAATAGTGGATTGAAAGGTATCAATACCCTTTTCTTCACACCACTCTGCAAATCTGTTAACCTTGTTGTTATATGACTTGAAAGTTGACCTCCTTCTCGCGGCCGCGATGAAATCAGCAGCTTGTCGAGAAAAGCCTTCCGACATAGAACGTTGTTTGATAACATCCACGCAGTCAATTTGAACATTTCGGGATGCTCGTGTAGGAAGCGTCCCTTGGCCTGGGAGATTATGTTCGGAATCTCGGGCAACTGCACTGGGTTTTCCACCAGCAGATCTAGCAGATCCGTGAACCACGCCCTGCTGGGCCAATACGGCGCTATTAGCAGGACCAGACACGGTTCCTCCCTGATCTTCACCAATACCTTCGGCAGAAGAATGGTGGGTGGGTACGCGTAAGCGTGCATCCCTCTCCAGCTTATCGCCAGAGTGTCTGTATCGACGGCATTTGGATCTGGAATCGGCGAGACATAAGTCATGATTTGAGCATTTTCCCTTGTGGCGAACAAGTCCATGTTGGGTTTGCCCCAATGCTCGAAGATCCTTCGTAGAACTGGAGGGTTGAGGGACCATTCTGTTGGCAGAATTCTCTGTCTGCGAGACAAAGCATCCGCCAGAATGTTCAATCGGCCAGGAATGTGAGCTGCTTTCAAAACAACCGAGTAATTCCTGCACCATTGAATCAAGTGCCACACTTTGATACACAGTGTGGGTGACTTGGTCCCTCCTTGGCGATTTATGTATGATACTACCGTCGAATTGTCCGACCGTATCAATATCACCTTTCCCCTGATCATCGGAAGAAACTCTTCCAACGCCAGTTCCACTGCCATCATTTCCAACAGATTGATATGCAGCTGGCTCTCCGGGAGAGACCATGTGCCCGAGACCTGGTGTTCTCCCAGGCAGGCCCCCCCACCCTTCCAGCGATGCATCCGTGTACACGGACAGCTGGGGTGGGGTAGGGGCAGCGCTACCCCTACTAGGAGATTCTGACGCTCTTTCCACCATACAAGATGCGACATTATCGGCTCCAAAACTGGCAACAGTTTTGACAGGGGTTCTGTTCTCTGTTTCCACAGAGACATCAGATACAACTGGATAGGTCTTCGCATTAGAGCAGCGTACGGGATCACCTGCTCCATGGAGACCATCATGCCCAGCATCTGAAGAAACCACCTCGCCTGAATGTGGTTTCCCACTCGAAAACTCTTGAGGATGGCTAACAGAGACACCACTCTGGGCTCTGATGGGTAAACCCTGCCTTCTTCGAGATCGAATCGCATCCCCAAATAAACGAAATGTTGCGTGAGTGTCAACTCTGATTTCTCCTCATTGACTATCCACCCTAGATCTGAAAGTCACTTCAGAGTCAGAGCAGTATCCACGTTCAACCTGGCTGCCGAGTCTGCTTTGATCAGCCAGTCGTCTATGTAGGTGTGTAGCGCCACGTTCTCTTTTCTGAGAAACGCTGTCACCGCAAGGACCACTCTTGTGAAAACCCACGGAGCTGTCGACAGGCCAAACGGGAGAACAGTAACCTCCCATACTAGATTCTGAAACGCAAATCTCAGAAACCTGTGCCAACTCCTGTTCATTGGAATGTGGAAATATGCATCTTTCAGATCGATCGACACACACCACATTCCTTTCCTCAATCCCGCCATTACCGACCTCGGCGTTTCGATCTGGAACCGAGGCGTATGGATAAACCAATTTAATGGCCTGAGATTGAGTACGGGTCTCCATCCCCCGTGCTCTTGGGGACAAGGAACATATTTGAGTAGAAGCCTGGAGTGTTCGGGTTCGCTGGTTTTATTGCTCCCTTCAGAAGCAAACCCGACACTTCGTTTTGAACGGCTTCCAACTTGTCTGGTTCCCTTGGTACGGGTGTCCAGACAGGTGCCAAAGACAGATTCTGCGGCGGAAAGTCCCACCACTCCGGCATGTAACCCTGGGATAACTATCCCAGGACCAGACTGTCTGACGTCACACCTCGCCATGCCTCGACGAAACGCATGAGCCTTCCACCCACCATAGATGCCTCGAACGTCTAACGGGGTTGTCCGGCTCACGGTCCACTCCCCCCCCCCTCTCTTAATGAGAGAAAGAGAGAACCATTTCGGTCTTGGCTCAGCAGGTCTAACTGGCACCGCTGTTCCTGTCGCACAGGTGCGGTCCAGGCGGATACGAAGGGAGCTCTCGTACCCTCACATACGATCCGCTCCCGTCTTTCTGCCCTTTGAGGACTTACCCGTACCCTTCCCCTTGCCCTTCCCACCTCTAGGGCGATCAGGTGCAACAATGGGGGGGGGGGCAGGGGCCTCCACAACCTTCCTGGATTTCTTAGCCGGCGGCGGCTGAGAAAACCCAGATGAAGCAGAAGTCGCAGTAGGCTTGGCTTTCGTCTTGCCCTCCTGCTTCTTCTGCTTCTTTGAAGGTTGGCCAGCTAACGGTTTCCCTACAGCCCCTAGCGTGTGTGCTTGCCGCACTAGCTCCAGCTGTAGGTTTACCGCCAACCGATTCTGCACAATGCTGGCAGTGTCCTCTAGGATGGCCCGCGCCTGGCCACTGAAGATGCTAGGCCCTGTCAGGGGTGTCCCAAGAAGACGCTCCCTGACTGCCGTAGCCAGATGCATATGGTTAAGAACCATTTGCCTCCGGGACTTTGTCACACGCGCCTGCACCCTTGCCAGCGCGTCCATAGACAGCACCAAGCCGTCATTGATGCACGAAAGCGCCACAGGTGGCACAGGGTGGCCTGCCCCCGCTTCAGCCCACACCGACTGAAGAAGGCGATACGAATGGTTGACAGCACTCATAGCTGCCCTCACACCCTCATCGCATAGGGACAGGACTTCCTCATGGTGTGCCTGGGACTTGTCCACAAGTGCCGGACCGGGGCCACCCGCTCCAGCACTCTGAACCCCCAGAACCCATCGGTCATCCTCGGTGACCGATGGTACCACACCATACCTGTCGTATTCCCCCCGTGGAACATGACACCTCGCCCGCACCTCCCTGGAGGCCACAGGGAGCTGGCCCTTGGTCATGAGTTGCTTGCTATAAATAACATCCAACAACTCAATGAACCGTGGATCGAGTCCCACAGACTGGATCCGGGCTGCGGGCAAGATCCCCGTCCAAATCGATGCAACCGACGGACGGGGCGCATCCTCCTCGGCCGTGGCCAAAACCACAGACGGGTCAACCCTGGCTAGCCAAGCCAGAGCATCCGACCAGTCTACTTCCGAGGAAGACACACCCGTAAACACGTCACCCGTTGACACGTTCACGGGCCTGCCAGCCGCGGCCTCCCGGCAAGGAGCCGCGGCTGACACGCCAGGCACTCTGGTACCCAACGGTTCCGCCGCCACCCCATGAAACACACCAGTCCATGGGGTAGGCCCGCACGGAAAACCGTGCGGACCCATAGCAGACGCGGAACCGCGGCCAGACACGGGCGCCAACGGCACCCCACGTCTAACCTCAGGACCAGGCGAGATAGGTGAGTACCACGCCTGGCCCTGCACACCCGTCACCGTGTCGGCTGGCGTCAAACCAACCGTCACGGGACCTGTGCCTGGTACCAGATTGGCCTCAACCACGGGCGGAGCCGCCACCTTGGCTTGCGCCAAGCCAGACAGATGGAGGACGGTTCCGTCCAGGATGGAATCGACCTCCATTTTCTCCACCTGTGGCATCACAGGCCGCAGCAACCTCTCCTCCTCGGCCTCCTCATCTTCAGACTCCGAAGAGTCGCCACTAGACGAGGAAACCGTGGAGCCGTCCTGGCGGACGGCTCCCATGCCTGACGGACCAGCCACCGCTACTGGACCACCCGGAGGTGGCCGCAGAGAGACAGAACCTGTCAGGCCGGAGCCCGACGGGACTGCCAGGGAGCTGTACGAGACGGCTCCCTCGGTGACCAGTCCAGAACCCTGTCCAAGGACAGGGTCCGTACCAAGCATGGGGAGAAACTGCCCCCCAACCTTCGGCAGCAGGGACGACATCAGCATGGGCAGAATGCTATGCAGAAAACCCTGCATAGCCGGACCGAACCACGCCGGTGGTGCCATCTCCGCCACCTCCAGCCGGGGACGTGGAGCGCCCCCACCGGCCGAACCGGACGCTCCACGATTTAACTTCGACCCCGCGTCAGACCCAGCCACATCCTTCTGGGCAAGGAACTTTAACATCATATCCGTGGACCACTCTGCACACACATTACACCTATCATCAAGGTTACATTGAGCACATCTAAAGCAGACATGGTCCCTAAATAGGACCCGTACGAACTTGTGGCACTCGTCACATGATGGCGGGGCTGGCTTGGCCTATAAATAAGCACAAACCTACAATAAGCAAGCGGAACGAGACACGGATGGAAGGCAGACAATTAATTTTCAAATAATTTGACCATAAATTAACTGTAACCCTCCCGCACCCCACCCCGCAATGTTACAGCAAAGATCGCATTGATTATGACGACAAGAACGAAGCGGGCACAAATACACCCATAATTGATCCTCCAGGATGTATAACAGAACCAGGAATCATATCGCATAGCATTCGGGGTATATTTACCAATCAATATAAATTATACTCCTAACGATAGCCAAAACGATATGTGAAGAAACAACAAAATGTAAACAAACTGCTGTAGCACACGGTAAAACCGCAGACCACACATCTTAATCAAGAATTTTGAAACCACCGATCATTGCAAACCGATCGTGATAACACGCAAAACTTGAACATTCCAAAGTTTTCTGGTACCATTTTTAGTACGCAGCACCCAGAACAAGATGCGCGAATTAATGAAAAAATGTTCTTCACATAACATCCGAGCACCACGGGTGTGACATCACCCGCTCGGATCCTACGGAGAACGACGTCAGCCAATATTCGTGTTACAAATACTGTAGCAAACACCTATTTTCATATCTGCCGATTGCCTGTTGGGGTTAAAGAAGGCGACCATCCGGCATATCTCGTTGTTAACACACGTCCCAGATTCTATGGGGTCAGAAATTGGAACATGCGACACAAACGAAATTTAGGGACCTAAGTCTTTTAACTAAAGAATAATAAGGAATTATACGACCTGGTTATCATCGTGGTATCCATTATTATCCAATTATCCTTGCAAAGAGTCACTAGCTATCACAATCACAGACACAAAGACTTAGATTTAACTCTTAATCTTTCCACTGCAAAAAGCATGTATTGCTCTTGTTGCTATGCAAACAAGAATGAGCTCTATGGTAGACGGGTACTCGGCAGTTGGGAGCCGAGTACCCGGTTCCAAGGAGTCGGTAAAGCTTTCTAAGTCTATAATCCTAGAGCCAGCTGTCAAGGCCAGCTGTATATCAGAAGTAACAGAATGGTGAGTATTGATCGAAGGAGGAGAAAGGGAAATTGACATTTCCTTCAGTCTACACTAGGTCCATAATGCATTTCGAGCCAGGAGTGCTGCAGCAAACTGGGATATCGAGCAGGTTCTTAGCTCCTTGTATTGGCTTTTCAAAGAATGTTTAGCATATGCTTATGAGTCTCTTCTTCTATGTCCTTGGCTAGTAATTCATAGGTCTTCCAATTCACGTTTTGGTACATCCATCGATAGCGGGAGAATGCCATGAAGTCTGATGTTATCACAACAACCACAAAGCTTTTCATGTAGATCAATAGCTTTGGCATGTCCAAGGAATTCTGATGTATAAAACCTGTTTGCTACCTGACCAGCATCCTAGAAGCGAACATGAATATCTAATTGCTTTGACTGGAGATGCGAATTCAAACTCTCATAAAAAAGCAACACATATTCAGTTTGTGATTTAACCTTTGACAATAACAAAGACTGGAAGTAAGGAGCTAAACCAAATGTAGACAAGTATGCACATTTTCTCTCGCCACAAGAGAATTTGGATGCTGTATTGCTATCACTAAACATTAAACGGAAAAGATCGCCAACTTTTTCACAACTTTTGAAAGACGTATGGTTCTCGATGACATGTAGTGTCCAGTATATCTCTGATGTGAGCACTGCATTCCCATGTGTGAATGATGTGAGTGGATTTGCTGGACTGGATTGGACTTTTGCCTGTGTAACTGAAGCAAACGCAGTAGTGGAAGACCCGAGGACAATAACAAACTGCATATATAAATAATTGTCACAAGAATATCAAAACACAGCACGCGCACACATAGATATGAATTTCATTACAGAAGCACATTTTTTGTTGAATATTTAGAAAATAATTTGACTGGAAACTGTTGCTGCTTTAAGCAGCAATAGTTTCCAGTCAAATTATTTTCAAAATATTCAACAGCTATCCTATTAAAACACCATTAAAAGATCATAGGAGTTATCTTAATCTAATATAGCCAGAAATATCAACACACATACAAACACACACAGTGTGTCACACATACACAGGATTTCTCATTATAAAGGGGCTTTTTGAGGGTATATAGCCCCAAAATCTAGATTGGGAACCGCGTATTGTCTAGGAGTGGCTCTGGGAACTGCATGTTGTCTAGGAGTGGGTCAGTGTTTTTCTGGATGCAAAGCAGATATGAATTTCATTACAGCAGCACATTTTTTGTTGAGTAATTTGAAAATAATTTGACTCGAAACGGTTGCAGCAAGTTTCCAGTCAAATTATTTTCAAAATATTCAACAGCTATCCTGTAAAGTTGAGCTTGAGACACCCACATTTATTTGTTGAGGGCCACCCCACCCCACAACCCCCACCTTTAGATGAAAAGTTAAACCCTGTACATATACACATACAATAATTTATTTTAAATTTAATTTACCATAGCTGATCATATCGCCATAGCAACAGGGGGAATCCTCATTATTTTCACTTGCTAATGCGCCAACCTAAGAGGCCTCGCGATACGACAGAGCTGTCGGGCAGTCAATAATATTTTACCATGACTCAGCGCAAAGTTGGGATCATCTAACATTGGGCGATATAAAATTGCTACGCTTCTAAATGATCACCATAGCAATAGGAGGAATTCTCATTATTTTCACTCCATAATGCGCCAACATAAGAGGCCTCGCGATACGAGAGAGCTGTCGGCCAGTAATAATATTTTACCGTCACTCCGACCAAAGTTGGGATCATCTAACGTTGGGCGATATAAAATTGCTACACTTCTAAAAAATTCTGTTACTATCAATGTGAAAATGTAAAATATTCTTACCTTGAACCAAAGAAATCCGTCACTTTCGGCGCTGGCTTTAGACGAACGTCTGTTAGTGTCTCATGTTTTTTCCCCGACATGTGGCTAACAAGAGCCACTTCGCCCATATTCCCAATGTCAAAATACTTATTGCAAACACTACATTTGGCACGCAAGTTTGATGTGTTGTCCAGTAAAATCCAATCATTATATTTATCGTTAGTTTCCCAAACACTAGAATACTTGCACTTTCCCATGTCTATTGTATCACAAAAAACGTCAATCTCGCAAATTATTTTATTGTTTCGGCTTCTCACACTCTGTACTATTTGACAGACGACTGCCGATTCACTCATTTTTATTGTGTTGTAATTGAACATGTTCAGACACGTATTGCTCAACAACCGCGATAGGAGATTTTCTAGTGTAAGACGCGACCATGACCCAATCGAATTAGATTCGCGCGAGACTAATTTTCCATACGTTGGCCCAAAATTGGAATTTCCATACTTTTTCCAGCCCTGGAAAAGGCTTTCCTAAATTTCCATACTTTTTCCAGACTTCCATACATGTGTACAAACTCTGAGGTCAGCTCAGATATTCTATAGGATAGGATAGCCCAGATATATTAATTCTACATTAGGTCAGGTCAGATATTCATATTAGGTCAACATATTATATATGCCATATCTATGTATTTCCTTTATTAAACATGTAACAATTACATGTTAAAATGATGCAATAATTCATTACTTTATAATGCATGACTCATGCATATTTATAAGCGCATTAAAACTCTATAATGCAGAAGTCTTGCATATGACAGCATATCTATAGCATGCATTTAACAGACTGCATCAGTCATGCAGATATATTTAATGCGCATACGACTTTATAATGCGCAAAGTAATTGATGCGTTAGTCATAGCGCAAAATCATACATATATTCTTTTTCCTCAGTGATTTACCAGTGATTGCAGTCAAATACTTCAGTGTAGAAGAAGTGACTGCAATTTTTGGGAGTTAGTCGACCTTAGGTCTATATAAAACCCTGTGACTTGAAGAATGAGTCTAGGTTATTTTTGAATGTGTTTAATGTTGGAGCGTTAATTGCTAGAGTTGGTAGAGAATTCCATACATTAACAACTATTTGTGACGAAATACTTGTGTAGATCAAGTCGACAGGGTTGTTTGTAAAGTTTAAGTGCATGCCCCCTAGTGTGTGTAGATGCCATTGTGAAGAATTCATTTGGTTTAATATGGTCCTGGTTTGAACAAATTTTGTAGACTTTTATCATGTCAGCTCGGATTCTCCTGGTTTTCAATGTTGTAAGATTTAGTTTCTGGAGACGTGCTTCATAAGGTATACTGGCTAAACCTGGGATCATGCGTGTCATTCTGTGTTGTACCTGCTCCAGTAACTCTATATCTTTTTGTAGGTGTGGGCACCAGAAGGGGATACAGTAGTCTAAGTGCGGTCTTACGAGGGATTTGTAAAGCTGGAGAATAGCAGGCCGGGATTTATATTCTATTGTATGATATATCACGCTTAGGGCTTGGTTTGCATTTCTTGATGCTACTTCACATTGTCTTGACACTTTCATTGATTGCTGAATCGTTATTCCCAAATCTTTTTCTTCAACGCTTTTTACTAGTGTGTTGGTTCCCATTTTATAGCTATAGCACACGTTATTGTGTCCTAAATGTAAAACACTACATTTATCTAAGTTAAAGAGCATCTGCCATTCTTGAGACCAGCTAAAACTTCTGTGGAGATCTGCTTGGAGTTTAAGTGTACTTTCTTTGTCCAGAATCTCTTTACCTAATATAGTATCATCAGCAAATTTACCAATTTGGCTTGTAATGTTTTGGTCTAATATCATCAGCAAATTTACCAATTTGGCTTGTAATGTTTTGGTCTATGTTGTTTATATACATCCGAAATAAAATTGGCCCAAGGACTGATCCTTGGGGCACTCCACTCTTTACGCTTGTCCAATTAGATTTCTGTCCATTTATTATGACACACTGTTTCCTATCTGATAACCAATTTGTAATCCATTGGAGTATCTCTCCGTCTATCCCGTGAGATTGAATTTTCTTGCACAGCCTCTGATGCGGGACTTTGTCAAATGCCTTTGCAAAGTCTAAGTATATTATGTCAACTGGGCGTCCATTGTCTAATTGGGTAGTAACTTTATCAAAAAAGCAGAGCAGGTTTGTTAGTGTAGATAGACCTTTCCTAAACCCATGTTGTGATTGGTTTATTAAGTAGTTGTTCTCTAGGTGGGCAACGATTTGATTTCTGAGTAATGTTTCTAAGATTTTCCCTATATACATGAGATGAGATTGATCAGCCTGTAGTTACTCGGCTGGTCCTTTCCCCCTTTTTTAAAGATTGGCGTGATGTTGGCTGGTCTCCAATCCACAGGCACTTTTCCAGATCTAATCGATTTGATCATAATCTTGGATATAGGGTCAGCAATTTCTTTTGAGGCTTCTCTCAGTACCCTAGGGTGTATATTGTCTGGTCCCGCTCCCTTATCCGGCTTTAAGTTAGCAAGGGCTTCCTTGACAATGATGGCTGATATTTCTATGTTACACAGTCTGGTGTGTATATTGGTTTGCTTTGGAGTTAGGATGCTGCTTAAGTCTTCAGTCGTAAATACTGATGAAAAGTATTCATTTAATAGCTCAGCATTCTCAAATGTATCTAGAAGGATGTTTCCTTCATTATCTTTTAGTGGTCCTACCCTATATTTTATTTTTTGTTTTTTCCTTACATAAGAATTAATCTCTTGCTGTCTTGTTTAATTTTGTCCGATAGTTTCCGTTCAAATTTTCTTTTTGCATTTTGGCATGCTGTTGTTGCCTCGCCGAGGACCTTTCTGTACATCTGAGAAGTTATTGGGCCCCTGTTATTTGAAAATTTTATCCACTTTTTATATTTTGTACGTACCTTTTTCAGTGCCATGCGGTCGATCCATTGAGGTTTGTTTGATTTTTTCCGGCGTTTTTGTAGGTATATGTTTAGTAACTAGTCTATGGTAATTATTTTTAAAAATTTCCCAACATTCCTCGGAATCTTTATTCTGGAATAAATCATCACATGAGATGAGGATTAGTTTGTTTTTCAGTGTTTGGTAGTCCCCTTTGTTATAATCTATAATAGGCGTTATTTTTTCCTCGATTGTAGTCTTTGTCACCAAGTCCCACACTATAATGTTATGCTTACTCCCTCCAAAGTGCTCACGCACTGATAAGTTTTCAACCATGTTTTCTTCTGTTGTTATCACTAAGTCTAGAATTGCGGATTCTCTTGTAGAGGAGTGAACATGTTGGTGTAGATAGTTAGAGTTCACATTCGGCACCCATGGAAG
Source organism: Chaetoderma sp. LZ-2023a (assembly GCA_034401795.1). Classification (NCBI taxonomy): domain Eukaryota; kingdom Metazoa; phylum Mollusca; class Caudofoveata; order Chaetodermatida; family Chaetodermatidae; genus Chaetoderma; species Chaetoderma sp. LZ-2023a. The sequence continues at coordinate 27,636,357 of CM067366.1, forward strand.
AATTCGAATTGTAGTTTTCCCAATCAATATTGCGGTAATTGAAGTCACCCATGATCAAAGCCAGGCCGCTCCTACTATTTTCCTCTATAATTTTATTCAGCTTGTTGTTGTAGTCTTCAATAGCATCTGGGCTTCTGTAGCATACACCAAGTAGTATTTTTTCTTTAGGCCCAAGCATCAAATCACACCATATGCATTCTATCTCATTGAAATAGAATCCAGCCATACTAATGGTCGGTATTTCTCCTTTACATAAAGCATTATTCCGACTATGTGTAGACTGGGTTTTATCATTATCGCTATTTGAGGTAATGCAAGGTTCAATTAAGAAATGGTTTTCTATGTCTTTGGATTAATTTAATTCATCCTTAAGGAGCATAAAACGGTTTGGATTTGTTATGTCTCTGGCTTGACAAAGTAACTGATTTGGAAACGCTACGCATGTTATACCGCTCGCATTCCTGGTACCAGACCGTGCCAAAAATCCTGACCTTGGTGTAGTTTAGAATATAGGTAACTTGTGAAGTTGTCTGAGAGCAAACAGAGTCCATGAGAGTTGGGATGGATGTGATCTCGATACATCTCGTGTTTTGTCTCTCCGGTTTCTCTAGTGAACAAGTGTATGTTCTCAATGTACATAATATTTAAGTGGGTTGCCAAGGAATAAAGCATTGCATTGAATTGGTAAACTTGGTCGTTTTCGTGTATCTTGCAAGGATTGACGGGGTAGCAAGGATGAGACTAGGATCTGTGTGTCAGGTGAGATGTTTTTAACTTTATCAATAAGGTTGGTGTAATCTTGAATCATCCCCTCAAGTTTGCGCTTACCATTATCATTAGAGCCAACATGTGTGATGATGGCATCAGAATGATTGGATAAGAGATAAGAATCCAGTTTGTCAGTTATTTTACTGATTTGCGCACCTGAGAAGGATCGGATCATTATATTTGTTTGTTCAGTTGACATGTATCGGCCGCTCAGTTTTGCGCTGCCAATAATGAGGACATTTTTTCATGTTGGGTTTGGTGCAGGCTGGTTTGGAATGTAGTTTCGAGGTGGGAAGTATGAGTTGGCATGTGTTGTGTAGCTATTTCTGTTATTTGTTCCATTGTTAGTGTTTTGATTTGTGTAGCTCGTTACATGGACCGGGATAGCAGAAACTATATCGCTGTATCTTCTGTATGGTTGATCAGAGTTTCTATCTATGTGTGTGGTTTGAGTTCTATCACAAATTTCAGAGATTTTGTGGTTGTTGGTGTTACTTCTGTTTGCAGCATTAGTTATAGCTACACTTTGTCTGTGACCGAAATCAAAATGTGTCAAGGTGGAGGTTGCTCTGGCATGCCGCAATGGTTGCTCCTGCTTTGTGGCCATGGATGTATTAACAATGTATGGTCTTACGACTGGTGCGTTGGTCAAATTTCTAATACTTTGAGGTTTGTGTTGAGTCACTCCAAGTGATTTCATAGACAGAGCGATACATTTCTCGGCTATTTGTTAGTTTCTAGCTGTTGTCTGAGACTTTAACTGTTGAGCAGTCTGAAGATTTAGTACTTGGTCACTAAGGTGTTCATAGTTGTTTAATCGCTCCTATTTCACATAAGATTTTCTCAATATCTTGTCTTCAGTTTTAATGTCATCTGATAGTGGTTTAAAATTAGCTGCATTTGGACTTAGTCTCAATCGTGCTATATGTTATGTCATGCGAGCCTTGCATGGAGATACCAACTTCCTGATTTTGCTCAAATTTGTCTATTTGTGCTTTATCAGGAATTTGGACTGTGTCAGCAGTGACAGACTGGGATGGTGAAGAACCACCTGGGGAATCATGCGAGTCTTGCATGGACCTGTCTATTCTCATATCCTCTTCGGAGTTGTCTTTGTCCGATAGTGCTTTATTTGGAATTTGGATTGGCTCAGCAGCCATTGACAGGGATGTCAAATGGCCTAGGTGATCAGCATACTGTACATACTCCCGGTTATATGATGAAATATGCCAAGCCAGGAAATCTGCTATATAAGTAGACAGTGACGTACATTTTTGGCATGAATATTTACGTTTGGAGTGAATAAGTGCAGAGAGCATGTATGGAGGAAGTTCAGAACATGTATAGTGGATCCAGTCTTTGCATGTATCACACTTGATCATGTATTGGTTGTCAATGTTTCCACACCTGCAGTGCGGCTGTGGCTTGGTCTTAATAGTCTTAGGACTTCTAACAATGATGATACTACTTGGGGTTAGACTGACAGAAGTGGTCTTCTTCTTCTTCTTTTCGTTCGCTGATCATACCGCTGGTCCTGTAAGTGACTATCGACATGATCATAAGTGTTAAGTGCGTGGATCCATGGTTTATTAGTGCGCCGTGCGGCCTGGAACCTCCGTCTTCAGCACTCGAGGTTTCTGTCAGGGTTACCTCACCCGTACCGCCTTTAGTCGCCTCTTACGACACGCAGAGGATACGGAAGGTGTATTCTAAGCCCCACCTACAGGGCAAGACAGAAGTGGTAAAGATGGTAGTTGGAGGGGTTGTTATGGTTGTTGTAATAGCAGAGACAGATTTAATGATCGCATCTGGAGAGGTTGTGGCATTTCCTGGAATGTGCGTGGTATTGGGTAAAAAATATTTCCTGCAGACTTCATCTTCTCTTATTGTATTGCATTCATTGCACAGCCAGTAATCGGATGATCTAAAGTGTGTGTGTTTTTTAGGATGCTTACAATCATGGCACACCATTGTGGACGCCCTACAGATCCACAGATTGGATGTAAGATGTAAATCTATTATGCCATTCTAACGTGCAGGAGACAATACAAAAAGGATAGACCCTTACGTGTTAGTAGAAAATGTGAGGGTTATTTCTCTGCCATGCTGCGCCTCAGGGAAAGTAAAGACAGGGGGAGCCGGAGGAATGACATAAATTCCAACTCAATTCCAGTCATATTTGTCATAGATTTACTGAACATTGTTGGCTATAAAATGTACATGTAATATCTGTATTATACACTGATCTTTATATGCCCTTAATGCATTTCATCCTAATTGATCTATATGATACCATTTACCACATTTCATTCTATATGCAGGTTGATGATATTTATTATGCCAGCTGTTATTAGATGTTTTATTGAATATTTTACAATTTATTTGATTGAATACTTTTGTCTCCTATGGCTGCAATAGTTTCTATTAAAATAAATTTTAACAACTTTGTTATATATATGTGTGGTTTGAAGACTTAGAATTTGAGATACATGGCTAGCTGGATAACTGAGCCAGCAATTCCAGTGGTAAATTTTCAAAAATAATCTCTCACTCTGAATTGACAAAATAAAGATCTGACAAATGCTATGAACTTTAATACATTATTGAATTAACTCAATTCTCCATGACCAGTGACCAATTAAACCTTTTTATCCAATGTGAGTTTTGTACCTCCTTTATTCAAAGCCACTTGAACTGATTTCACTCTGCATTCCCTGGAAATGCAGGAAATTTCAATTTCCCTTTCTCCGAGATCTAACAATACTCACCATTCTGTTACTTTCTGATACACAGCTGGCCTTGACAGCTGGCTCTAGGACTATAGACTTAGAAAGCTTTACCGACTCCTTGGAACCAGGTACTCGGCTCCCAACTGCCGAGTACCCGTCTACTATAGAGCTCATATTGTTTGCATAGCCACCAAACAAGAGAAATCCATGGCTTGCCTCCGTGGGGCTGGGAGGCTGGGTCCGTAACAGAATGGTGAGTATTGTTAGATCTCGGAGAAAGGGAAATTGAAATTTCCTGCATTCTCCTTCGATCAATACTCACCATTCTGTTACTTTCTGATATACACCAGATTTGTTCAGTAACCTGGTGGGAAGGGGCAAGCCATAAATGCTACTTTTGCCCCTTGGAGAAAGATTTAGACGTAACAACTTGACTAACGGAGACCTAAAAGGACCGTCAAGTTATCGGAACCGAATCACATTCGCGTCACTGCCCCCCCCCCCTTTTTTCTCCTACCTCGCCATTCACTTGTCCGGCCTCAGTGACACAACTGGTTGATATCCTCTCGCTCGACCATGCCTGCTTCTAAATTCTCTCTTACAAATTCCAAAAAAGGAAGAAGAGCAGTGCGGTCATATAGCTATCGTCTCAAACAGCTAAAGAGAGTGGAATGGTGAAGTCTGACACATCCCTCATATAGTAATCTGTGAAAGAGGACTCACAGTGCCCTTGTGCGACAGCCATGATGTCCTTAAACGGAACACCATTGTCAAGGGCGGAAGAGGCGGCTAATCCTCTAACAACGTGCCCTTGCGCCTTGCACTTGGAGCCCAGTCAGAATCTCACGGGTAATTTGAATGCATTCGACTACCCAACGAGAGATAGAATCCATGGATGCGGCGCCATATGGCTCCATATGGCAGATCCACAGATGTCTATCATTCGACCGTAACGAGTCTGTCCATTTTGTACTTAGTCAAAGCACGGACCGGGCACCAGACACTGGCATCACGATCAAACCTAGTTAACTTTGGTATAATGATTGGTTTGCCGGGATATCTCAAAGATTGGTTCTTTGACATAAACTCTGCTCTTGGCAGAAGACGCAGACCTTCTCCAGAAACAATAAATCGGTCCCTCTCTGCTGAAAGTGCATGGATCACACTGCGCCTTCTAGCTGAGGAAGCTGCCAATAGAAAGACCGCCTTTAGAGTCAAATGCTTTAGACTAGCCAAACGCAATGGTTCGAAAGGGTGCTTGGCCAGTACATTAAGCATTAAAGATAGACCCCAGGCTGGAATGACTACCGGTTGTCTCAGTCAGAGATTGCTCATTCCCTTCACCATCACACTCAACTGGGCCACCTCGGGACTATCCCTGTTGGCTAGACAAGGGATAACTGATGCCAAAGCTGACTTGTATCCAGCAATTGTGACAGGAGCTAGTCCTGAAAAGAACAGCTCACAGAGAAAATCTGCTATTTGCTGAATAGTGGAATGAAAGGTAACAAGACCCTTTTCTTCACACCAGTCTGCAAATCTGTTAACCGTGTTGTTATATGACTTGAAGGTTGACCTCCTTCTCGCAGCCGCGATGAAATCAGCAGCCTGTCGAGAAAAGCCTTCCGACGTGGAACGTTGTTTGACAACATCCACGCAGTCAATTTGAACATTTCTGGACGCTCGTGTAGGAAGCGTCCCTTGGCCTGGGAGATTATGTTCGGAATCTCGGGCAACTGCACAGGATTTTCCACCAGCAGATCTAGAAGATCCGTGAACCACGCCCTGCTCGGCCAATACGGCGCTATTAGCAGGACCAGACACGGTTCCTCCCTGACCTTCACCAATACCTTCGGTAGAAGAATGGTGGGTGGGTACGCGTAAGCGTGCATCCCTCTCCAGCTTATCGCCAGAGCGTCTGTATCGACGGCATTTGGATCTGGAATCGGCGAGACATATGTCATGATTTGAGCATTTTCCTTTGTGGCGAACAAGTCCACGTTGGGTTTGCCCCAATGCTCGAAGATCCGTCGCAGAACCGGAGGGTTGAGGGACCATTCTGTTGGCAAGATTCTCTGTCTGCGAGACAAAGCATCCGCCAGAATGTTCAATCGGCCAGGAATATGAGCTGCTTTCAAAACAACCGAGTAATTCCTGCACCATTGAATCAAGTGCCACACCCTGATGCACAGAGTGGGCGACCTGGTCCCGCCTTGGCGATTTATATATGATACTACTGTCGAATTGTCCGACCGTATCAATATCACCTCGCCCCTGATCATCGGAAGGAACTCTTCCAACGCCAGTTCCACTGCCATCATTTCCAACAGATTGATATGCAGCTGACTCTCCGGGAGAGTCCATGTGCCCGAGACCTGGTGTTCTCCCAGGCAGGCACCCCACCCTTCCAGCGATGCATCCGTGTAGACGGACAGCTGGGGGTGGGGTAGGTGCAGCGAAACCCCTAATAGGAGATTCTGACTCTGTTTCCACCATAGAAGATGCGATATTATCGGCTCCAAAACTGGCACCAGTTTTGACAGGGGTTCTGTTCTCTGTTTCCACAGAGACATCAGATACAACTGGATAGGCCTTCGCATTAGAGCAGCGTACGGGATAACCTGCTCCATGGAGACCATCATGCCCAGCATCTGAAGGAACCGCCTCGCCTGAATGTGGTTTCCCACTCAAAAACTCCTGAGGATGGCTAACAGAGACACCACTCTGGGCTCTGACGGGTAAACCCTGCCCTCCTCGAGGTCGAATCGCATCCCCAAATAAACGAAATGTTGAGTGGGCGTCAACTCGGATTTCTCCTTGTTGACTATCCAGCCTAGATCTGAAAGTAACTTCAGAGTCAGAGCAGTATCCACGTTCAACCTGGCTGGCGAGTCTGCCTTGAGCAGCCAGTCGTCTATGTAGGTGTGTAGCGCCACGTTCTCTTTTCTGAGAAACGCTGTCACCGCAAGGACCACTCTTGTGAAAACCCTCGGAGCTGTCGACAGGCCAAACGGGAGAACTGTAAACTCCCATACTTGATGGGACTGCCAGGGGGCCGTACGAGACGGCCCCCTCGGTAACCAGTCCAGAATCCTGTCCAAGGACAGGATCCGTACGAGGCATGGGGAGAAACTGCCCCCCAACCTTTGGTAGCAGGGACGACACCAGCGTGGGAAGAACGCTATGCAGAAAACCCTGCATAGCCGACCAAACCACGCCGACGGTGCCATCTGCGCCACCTCCAGCTGGGGACGTGGAGCACCCCCACCGGCCAAACCGGGCGCTCCACGATTTCGTCTCGGACCGCCTGACCCCGCGTCAGACCCAGCCAAGTCCTTCTGGGCAAGGAACTTAACCATCATCTCGACGGACCACACTGCACAAACATTACACCTATGATCTATATTACACAGGGAACACCTAAAACAAGCATGGTCCTTGAACACTACACGGACAAACTTATGGCATTCGTCACATGATGGCGGGGCTGGCTTGGCCTATAAAATAAGCACAAACCTACAATAAACAAGCGGAACGAGACCCGGATGGAAGGCAGACAATTAATTTTCAAATAATTTTGACTCATAAATTAACCGTAACCTCCCCGCACCCCACCCTGCCACGTTACAACAACGATCGCATTGATTATGACGACAAGAACGCGGCGGGCATCAAACACACCCATAATAGATCCTCCAGGATGTGTAACGGCTCCAGGAATCATATCGCATAGCATTCGGGGTATATTTACTAATCAATATAAATTATACTCCTAACGAAAGCAGCACGATATGTGAAGAAAACAACAAAATGTATAACAAACTGCTGTATCACACGGTAAAACCGCAGACCACGCATCTACTCAAGAATTTTGAAACCACCGATCATTGCAAACCGATCGTGATCGCACGTAAACTTGATCATTCTAAAGTTTCCGGTACCATTTTTAGTACGCAGCACCCAGAACAAGATGCGCGAATTAATGAAAAAAATTTTCTTCACATAAACATCCGAGCGACCGGGTGTGACGTCACCCGCTCGGATCCTACGGAGAACGACGTCAGCCGATATTCGTGTTAGAAATACCGTAGCAAACACCTATTTTCATATCTGCCGATCGCCTGTTGGGGTTTAAAGAAGGCGATCGTCTGGCATATATCGTTGTTAGCACACGTCCCAGATTCTATGGGGTCAGAAATTGGAACATGCGACACAACGAAATTTAGAGACCTAAGTCTTTTAACTATGGATAATAAAGAACGATACAACCTGGTTATCTTCGGCGGTATTCTCCATAGTCCTTAGTTATCCTTTCACGAACACACAAACTATCACAGATTAAAGACTTAGATCTTTTGTTTCACAAAAAAACCCACTAAAATCCTTAATGCAGAAAGCATGTATTGCTCTTGTCGCTATGCAAACAAGAATGAGCTCTATGGTAAACGGGTACTCGGCAGTTGGGAGCCGAGTACCCGGTTCCCAGGAGTCGGTAAAGCTTTCTAAGTCTATAATCCTAGAGCCGCTGTCAGGGCCAGCTGTATATCAGAAGTAACAGAATGGTGAGTATTGATCGAAGGAGAACTGGTGTTCTCCCAGGTAGGCCCCCACCCCTCCAGCGATGCATCCGTGTACACGGACAGCTGGGGGTGGGGTAGGTGCAGCGAAACCCATACTAGGAGATTCTGACGCTCTTTCCACCATACAAGATGCAATATTATCGGCTCCAAAACTGGCACCAGTTTTGACAGGGGTTCTGTTCACTGTTTCCACAGAGACATCAGATACAACTGGATAGGTCTTCGCATTAGAGCAGCGTATGGGATCACTTGCTCCATGGAAACCATCGCGCCCAGCATCCGAAGAAACCGCCTCGCCTGAATGTGGTTTCCCACTCGAAAACTCTTGAGGATGGCTAACAGACACCACTCCGGGCTCTGACGGGTAAACCCTGCCCTCCTCAAGATCGAATCGCATCCCCAAATAAACGAAATGTTGAGTGGGTGTCAACTTGGAATTCTCCTTGTTGACTATCCAGCCTAGATCTGAAAGTAAATTCAGAGTCAGAGCAGTATCCACGTTCAACCTGGCTGCAGAGTCTGCTTTAAGCAGCCAGCCGTCTATGTAGGTGTGTAGCGCCACGTTCTCTTTTCTGAGAAACGCTGTCACCGCAAGGACCACTCTTGTGAAAACCCTCGGAGCTGTCGACAGGCCAAACGGGAGAACAGTAAACTCCCATATTTGATTCTGAAACGCAAATCTCAGAAACCTGTGCCAACTCCGGTTCATAGGAATGTGGAATGCAGGAAATGTCAATTTCCCTTTCTCCGAGATCTAACAATACTCACCATTCTGTTACTTCTGATATACAGCTGGCCCTGACAGCGGCTCTAGGATTATAGACTTAGAAAGCTTTACCGACTCCTGGGAACCGGGTACTCGGCTCCCAACTGCCGAGTACCCGTTTACCATAGAGCTCATATTGTTTGCATAGCCACCAAACAAGAGAAAACTATGGCTTGCCTCCGTGGGGCTGGGAGGCTGGGTCCGTAACAGAATGGTGAGTATTGTTAGATCTCGGAGAAAGGGAAATTGACATTTCCTGCATTCTCCTTCGATCAATACTCACCATTCTGTTACTTCTGATATACACCAGATTTGATCAGTAACCTGGTGGGAAGGGGCAAGCCATAAATGCTAATTTTGCCCCTTGGAGAAAGATTTTAGACTTCAAACTTGACTAACGGAGACCTAAAAGGACCGTCAAGTTCACGGAACCGAATCACATTCGCGTCACAGTCCCCCCCCCCTTTTTCCTCCTAAGAAAAGGGAGAGAACTAACGAACATGTATCTCGCCTGAAAACACAAATATGCCAAGAGGGTTAACTGCTCCCTGCATACTCCATGTATTAGCCTGGGAATGAGCATGAATATATAAGATGAATGAACATGATACATATCCATAATACAAAAAAACTCTCACTATTGAATTACCTTATGATAATTGGACTTCAGACGTACCGCCTCAAACCATTCACCGGTTCGGCCATCAGTGACACAATCTGGTTGACATCCTCTCGCCTGACCATGCCTGCTTTAGGTTCTTTTCTTACCGAAGTGAGAAAAGGGTGAAAAGCAGTGTGGTCACTAACTATCGTTTCAAAACAGCTAAAGCGAGTGGATTGGCTGAGTCTGACACATCCCTCATATAGTAATCCGTGAATGAGGACTCACAGTGCCATTGTGCAACGGCCATGATGTCCTATAACGGAACACCATTGTAAAGGGCGGTCGAGGCGGCTATTCCTCTGACATTGTCTGCCCTTACGCCTTGCACCTGGTGCCCAGTCGCCATCTCGTGAGTAGTCTGAATGCATTCGACCACCCAACGAGAGATAGTATCCATGGATGCGGCGCCATAAGACTTTTTATGGCAGATCCACAGATGTCTATCGTTCGACCGTAACGAGTCAGTCCGTTTCTTGTACTTAGTCAAAGCACGGACCGGGCACCAGACACTGGCATCATGATCAAACCTAGTTAACTTCGGTATAATGATCGGTTTGCCGGGATATCTCAAAGATTGGTTCTTTGACATAACCTCTGCTCTTGGCAGAAGACGCAGACCTTCTCCAGAAACAATAAATCGGTTCCTCTCTGCCGAAAGCGCATGGATCTCACTGCGCCTTCTAGCTGAGGAAGCTGCCAATAGAAAGACCGCCTTTAGAGTCAAATGCTTTAGACTAGCCGAACGCAACGGTTCGAAAGGGTGCTTGGCCAGTACATTAAGCACTAAAGATAGACTCCAGGCTGGAATGACTACCGGTTGTCTCGGTCGGAGATTGCTCATTCCCTTCAACATCACATTTAACTGGGCCACCTCTGGACTATCCCTGTTGGCTAGACAGGGATAACTGATGCCAAAGCTGACTTGTATCCAGCAACTGTGACGGGAGCTAGTCCTCAAAAGAACGGCTCACAGAGAAAGTCTGCTATTTGCTGATAGTGGATTGAAAGGTATCAATACCCTTTTCTTCACACCAGTCTGCAAATCTGTTAACCTTGTTGTTATATGACTTGAAGGTTGACCTCCTTCTCGCAGCCGCGATGAAATCAGCAGCCTGTCGAGAAAAGCCTTCCGACGTGGAACGTTGTTTGATAACATCCACGCAGTCATTGAACATTTCGGGACGCTCGTGTAGGAAGCGTCCCTTGGCCTGGGAGATTATGTTCGGAATCTCGGGCAACTGCACAGGATTTTCCACCAGCAGATCGAGAAAATCCGTGAACCACGCCCTGCTCGGCCAATACGGCGCTATTAGCAGGACCAGACACGGTTCTTCCCTGACCTTCACCAAAACCTTCGGTAGAAGAATGGTGGGTGGGTACGCGTAAGCGTGCATCCCTCTCCAGCTTATCGCCAGAGCGTCTGTATCGACGGCATTTGGATCTGTAATCGGCGAGACATATGTCATGATTTGAGCATTTTCCTTTGTGGCGAACAAGTCCACGTTGGGTTTGCCCCAATGCTCGAAGATCCGTCGCAGAACTGGAGGGTTGAGGGACCATTCTGTTGGCAGGATTCTCTGTCTGCGAGACAAAGCATCCGCCAGAATGTTCAATCGGCCAGGAATACGAGCTGCTTTCAAAACAACCGAGTAATTCCTGCACCATTGAATCAAGTGCCACACCCTGATACACAAAGTGGGCGACCTGGTCCCGCCTTGGCGATTTATATATGATACTACTGTCGAATCGACCGACCGTATCAATATCACCCTGCCCCTGATCATCGGAAGGAACTCTTCCAACGCCAGTTCCACTGCCATCATTTCCAACAGATTGATATGCAGCTGACTCTCCGGGAGAGTCCATGTGCCCGAGACCTGGTTCTCCCAGGCAGGCACCCCACCCTTCCAGCGATGCATCCGTGTAGACGGACAGCTGGGGGCGGGGTAGGTGCAGCGAAACCCCTAATAGGAGATTCTGACGCTGTTTCCACCATAGAAGATGCGATATTATCGGCTCCAAAACTGGCAACAGTTTTGACAGGGGTTCTGTTCTCTGTTTCCACAGAGACATCAGATACAACTGGATAGGCCTTCGCATTAGAGCATCGTACGGGATAACCTGCTCCATGGAGACCATCATGCCCAGCATCTGAAGGAACCGCCTCGCCTTGAATGTGGTTTCCCACTCGAAAACTCTTGAGGATGGCTAACAGAGACACCACTCTGGGCTCTGACGGGTAAACCCTGGCCTCCTCAAGGTCGAATCGCATCCCCAAATAAACGAAACGTTGAGTGGGCGTCAACTCGGATTTCTCCTCGTTGACTATGCAGCGTGGATCTGAAAGTAACTTCAGAGTCAGAGCAGTATCCACGTTCAACCTGGCTGCCGAGTCTGCCTTAAGCAGCCAGTCGTCTATGTAGGTGTGTAGCGCCACGTTCTCTTTTCTGAGAAACGCTGTCACCGCAAGGACCACTCTTGTGAAAACCCTCGGAGCTGTCGACAGGCCAAACGGGAGACTGTAAACTCCCATACTTGATTCTGAAACGCAAATCTCAGAAACCTGTGCCAACTCCGATTCATAGGAATGTGGAAATATGCATTTTTCAGATCGATCGATACACACCACATTCCTTTCCTCAATCCCGCATTACCGACCTCGGCGTTTCCATCTGGAACCGAGGCGTATGGATAAACCAATTTAATGGCCTGAGATTGAGTATGGGTCTCCATCCCCCTGTGCTCTTGGGGACAAGGAACATGTTTGAATAGAAGCCTGGAGTGTTTCGATTTGCTGGTTTTATTGCTCCCTTCAGAAGCAAACCCGACACTTCCTTTTGAACGGCTTCTAACTTGTCTGGCTCCCTTGGTACGGGTGTCCAGACAGGTGCCAAAGACAGATTTTGTGGTGGAAAGTCCCACCACTCCGGCATGTAACCCTGGGATAACCATCCCAGGACAAGACTGTCTGACGTCACACCTTGCCAGGCCTCGACGAAACGCATGAGCCTTCCACCCACCATAGACGCCTCGACGTCTAACGGCGTGGTCCGGCTCGCAGTCCGCCCCCCTCACTCTTTCTTAACGAGAGAGAGAGAGAACCATTTCGTTCTAGGCACGACGGGTATAACTGGCACCGCTGTTCCTGACGCACAGGCGCGGTCCAGGCGGATATGAAGGGAGCTTTCGTACCCTCAGGTACGCTTCGGCCCCTTCTGTCCGCCCTTTGAGGCCTTACCCTTCCCGCCTCTAGGGCGGTCAGGAGCAACATTGGGGAGGGTAGGCGCCTCTACAACCTTCCTGGGCTTCTTCGCCGGCGGCGGCTCTGAAACCCCAGCTGAAGCAGAAGTCGCAACAGGCCTAGCTTTCGCCTTGCCCTTATGCTTTTTCTGCTCCTTTGAAGGTTGTCCCGTTAGCGGTTTCCCCACAGGCCCTAGTGCATGCGCTTGCCGCACTAGCTCTAGCTGTAGGTTTACCGCTAACCGATTCTGCGTGATACTGGCGGTATCCTCTAAGATGGCCCACGCTTGGCCACCGAAGATGCTAGGCCCTGTCAGGGGTGTCCCAAGGAGACGCTCCCTGACTGCCGTAGCCGGACGCATATGGTCAATGACCATTTGCCTCCTGGATTTCGTCACACGCGCTTGCACCCTTGCCAATGCGTCCATCGACAGCACCAGGCCGTCATTGACACATGAAAGCGCCACAAGTGGCACAGGGTGGCCTGCCCCGCTTCAGCCCACACCGACTGAAGGAGACGATAAGAGTGGTTGACAGCGCTCATCGCTGCCCTCACACCCTCATCGCATAGGGACAGGACTTCTTCCTGGTGTACCTGAGACTTGTCCACAAGTGCCGGACCGGGGTGACCCGGCACGGCACTCTGGACGCCCAGTACCCATCGGTCATCCTCCGTGACCGACGGGACTACACCATACCTGTCGTATTCCCCCCGCGGAATACGACATCTTGCCCGCACCTCCCTGGAGGCCGCAGGGAGCTGACCCTTGGTCATCAGTTGTTTGCTATAAATAGCATACAACCATTCTATGAACCGTGGATCCAGTCCCACTGACTGGATCCGGGCCGCGGGCAAAATCCCCGTCCTGATCGACGCAACCGACGGACGGGGCGCATCTTCATCGGCCGTGGCCGAAACCACAGACGGGTCAACCCTGGCTAGCCACGCCAGAGCATCTGACCAATCTACCTCCGATGAAGACACCCCCGCAAACACGTCACCCGTTGACGTGCTCATGGGTCTGCCAGCCACGGCCTCCCAGCAAGGAGCCACGGCTGACACGCCAGGCACTCCGGTACCACACGGTTCCGCCGCCACCCCATGAAACACTCCGGTCCATGGGGTAGGTCCGCACGGAAAAACCGTACGGACCCGTAGCAGTCGCGGAACCATAGCCGGACACGGGCGCCCACGGCACCCCACGTCCGACTGCCGGACCAGGCGAGATAGGTGAGTACCACGCCCGGCCCGGCACACCCGTTCCCGTGACGGCTGGTGCCAAACCAAGCCGCACGGAACCGGTGCACGGTAACGGATTTGCCTCAGCCACAGGCGGAGCCGCTGACCTGGCTTGCGCCAAACCAGACAAATGGAGGCCGGTTCCGTCTAGGACGGAATCAACCTCCATATTCTCCACCTGCGGCTTCACGGGCCGCAGCAACCTCTCCTCCTCGGCCTCCTCGTCTTCAGACTCCGAAGAGTCGTCACTAGACGAGTCAACCGTGGAACCGTCCTGGCGGACGGCTCCCACACCTGACGGACCGGCCACCGCTACTGGACCACCCGGAGGTGGCCGCAGAGAAACAGAAACCCGTCTGGCCGAAGCCAGCCGGGACTGCCAGGGGGCCGTACGAGACGGCCCCCTCGGTAACCAGTCCAGAATCCTGTCCGAGGACAGGATCCGTACCAGGCATGGGGAGAAACTGCCCCCCAACCTTTGGTAGCAGGGACGACACCAGCGTGGTCAGAACGCTATGCAGAAAAACCCTGCAGAGCCGGACCAAACCACGCCGGCGGTGCCATCTCCGCCACCTCCAGCTGGGGACGTGGAGCACCCGCACCGGCCGAACCGGGCGCTCCACGATTTACTCTCGGACCGCCTGACCCCGCGTCAGACCCAGCCAAGTCCTTCTGGGCAAGGAACTTAACCATCGTTTCGACGGACCACACTGCACAAACATTACACCTAGGGTTGCACGATTTTTCGATTATTCGATTAATCGCGATTATATAATTCAAAATGATCGTGGACGATTATAAAATGAAATAATCGTATAATCGCCATGTTGAAATTTTTGTCAAGACACTTTTACGCTTGTATGACTCTGCTCGCGTTGTCAAGCATGGAAACAAATATCCGGCTATAATCGTGGACGATTATAAAATGAAATAATCGTATAATTGCCATGTTGAAATTTTTGTCAAGACACTTTTACGCTTGTGTAACTCTGCTCGCGTTACCAATTACGGAAGCAAACATCCAGCTATCAGCCGAATGTGTGAATGATTAAATAAACTAAATAAATAAATAAATAAATAACTGATTTGTTTGTATTGACTTAGGATTCGTTTTAGATGAATAAAGATTGTTCACCTGGTCGCTATTTGTCATTGTTGTTGTAATCACACACGCTTATCCTGCGTTCCCCACTATCTGAATAGTTGTGCGCTAACGGTTTTCCCCCAAAAGAACTGCTACCACGGAAATTAAACGCATTTTCTCACATAAAAATTCTCACCGCCTACGCCTATGTTTAATGTATACCTCAAACCATCCACGGGGAAGTGAAATTATTTGATTTAAGCGCCTAAATATTGCGTATCCTTTAATAAAGGTAGTTTATTACATCAAAATTAATCCACAATTTGATATAAAATGGCGTCACGAATAAAATACAAATCACGTGATTCGCCTCCAATTGAAGTTTATTTTAGAGCGAGTACTCGGATATAAATATTCTGGAATCGGGGACTCTGAACTCGGGAATTTCTATATATTATCATTGCGCGATAGGAACTGCGTATTATACTGATCTGAATAACGGATACCCGTTTGATAAACTCCGTTAGCGTATACTATCTCGCGAGAACACGCCGCCTCCCATCGCAAAAGATCCACTGGCTCACCAACTTAAGAAGCCGGCTATATTGTCGTTCGTAATAATTCAATTTGGATCATTTAATGTTGATCGGCGTTACAAAATTGATGCGCATTTTCTCCCGTACTTGTTTGGTACATAAATTTGGCCTTACAATATATTTATAAGGAAGCTATTTAATCACGCCAAGACTGTTTTAAGCGCATTTTAACTACAAAAGTGTGGAATAAACTTTATTATATCTTGAACATACGTGGCCTACTATTAGTATTAATCTAATAGGTGGTCGAGATTTACAAATCCGATACCTGTGTTGACTTCTAGAGGGGCCGGAAATGTATCAGGACAGAGATCTGTCTTAAGTCGACAAACCCTGTGACACGATTGTTATTATTATACACGCGGGTGGGTTTCTAATACAGAGTTTTGCCGTTTTGAAACTGCTAAGAAAACATTGGAGCTCATATGTCAAAGTTAGGGGGTGGACTTCTATTAGAGCATAGGCTACAATTAAACGAAATACGTTACCTTCCGTTTTCCGTCTAGAAAAATCTTGATACATTCCTTTGTTTGCAATCAGCAACTGGCGTATTCTGTCCATGTATGTATGTATACCCATGTGCCTAACCCATAATCTTACAATCTGCAGTAGCATCATACCGTCCTCTAAGCAGCATTCACGTAGTTAATATAGTTCATGATTAATCGTATGATCGCGATTATTTTTCTTAAATGATCGCGATTATGAAAAGTGAATAATCGTGCAACCCTAATTACACCTATGATCTATATTACACAGGGCACACATAAAACAGACATGGTCCTTGAACATTACACGGACAAACTTATGGCAGTCGTCACATGATGGCGGGGCTGGCTTGGCCTATAAAATAAGCACAAACCTACAATAAACAAGCGGAACGAGACCCGGATGGAAGGCAGACAATTAATTTTCAAATAATTTGACTCATAAATTAACCGTAACCTCCCCGCACCCCACCCCGCCACGTTACAACAACGATCGCATTGATTATGACGACAAGTACGCGGCGGGCACAACACACCCATAATAGATCCTCCAGGATGTGTAACGGCTCCAGGAATCATATCGCATAGCATTCAGGGTATATTTACTAATCAATATAAATTATACTCCTAACGAACGCAGCACGATATGTGAAGAAAACAACAAAATGTATAACAAAACTGCTGTCTCACACGGTAAAACCGCAGACCACACATCTACTCAAGAATTTTGAAACCACCGATCATTGCAAACCGATCGTGATCGCACGTAAACTTGATCATTCTAAAGTTTCCGGTACCATTTTTAGTACGCAGCACCCAGAATAAGATGCGCGAATTAATGAAAAATTTTTCTTCACATAAACATCCGAGCGACCGGGTGTGACGTCACCCGCTCGGATTCTACGGAGAACGACGTCAGCCGATATTCGTGTTAGAAATACCGTAGCAAACACCTATTTTCATATCTGCCGATCGCCTGTTGGGGTTTAAAGAAGGCGATCGTCTGGCATATATCGTTGTTAGCACACGTCCCAGATTCTATGGGGACAGAAATTGGAACATGCGACACAACGAAATTTAGAGACCTAAGTCTTTTAACTATGGATAATAAAGAACAATACAACCTGGTTGTCTTGAGCGGTATTCTCCATAGTCCTTAGTTAATCCTTTCAGAACACACAAACTATCACTGATTAAAGACTTAGATTATTTTAAAACACTAAAATCCTTAATGCAAAAAGCATGTATTGCTCTTGTCGCTATGCAAACAAGAATGAGCTCTATGGTAAACGGGTACTCGGCAGTTGGGAGCCGAGTACCCGGTTCCCAGGAGTCGGTAAAGCTTTCTAAGTCTATAATCCTAGAGCCGCTGTCAGGGCCAGCTGTATATCAGAAGTAACAGAATGGTGAGTATTGATCAAAGGAGAATTATTAATCCCCCAAAATCGAATATCATACAAGTTTTTGAAAAAATATCAGATTTTGTATTTGCCATAGCTCTAAAAGGAAACAAATGTAAGAGTGAACCTTTTGGCCCTGTAACCATTGACCATATATATAACATTCACCAAAATATTAAAAAAATTGAAAGGGGTTATTTTGAAAAAAGATGTTATGAAGTCACCCCATTTTGGCGAACAGGGGTGGGGGTATGGCTCCCAAAAATTTTTTGCGGAGCATATCTTGCCATTAGGTAATAAATATCACTAAAGTAGCAGTAGCTCTAGTTAACAGGATAGAAATCATTTGTGTAAACCAAATACAAATACATTTTACGGCATCACCAAATTTGGATTAAAATATGAAAAATCAAATTTTTTAAAATTTTTGACGACCCCTAATACATGCCTAAAACAGGTCAGCACAAAATGCTTGTGATTTTCTCGAACTATGGTGACCAGACTGTTAAAATAAAAAGACCTAGTATTGTGAGCACTGTAGTCGGTGAGATATGAAGCCTCAAACATAGAAATTTTGTTACAAATTTTTGTCAATTTTAGGCAGGGGGTATTGGATAGGCCAGTTTTCAAAAAGTATTTGACCGTTCACTATAATACTTGGAATTTCCTGTTAATACATACATATGTTTACTCTGACAAAGTTTGAAGGAAATCTGAAACTATGACTTGACGGATTTCAAAAATTTTGGTCCTTCTTATATGGAATGACCCAGTACTGTACTATATACATTGTATTCTAATATGCAAACATTTATATAGCAAGGTTTACATGTATCTATAATAATTAGACATGGCATTAACCTTTAGTCCTATTCATCAGAAAAAAAATCGGCATTAAGCTACATGTATAATTAAGTCAAATGAACTAAAAATAAAATTTGCTGAATGCTGACTCTTTGGACAAGGATTTAACCGAAAGATATAACTACCTATTGGCAAACAACAATTATTATTCTAATTGTTTTAAATATTAACGGAAAAGCCAAACAAAAATACCCTTCTTGCGCTGGTCTTGAGGAAGGATTATATATATGTATGCTAAGAGACTATTTTTTTTAATTTACCAGTGGAAAGACTGATTCCATAAATGCATTGTTAAATTTAAAAAAATAGTCTTCTCTTATCCTGCAAATGGACATTTGCTAATGATGAATTTAGTTTTTCTTGGCCAATCTTGGGCATGTTTATCTCAAGTAAATATTGGTAAGGAATTGGAGTTGAACTTGTCTGGGTGTAATTGGAATTGATAAAATGAATTGATGTGGAGATGGAATTGGAATTGATAAAATGAATTGAGGTGGAATTGGAATTGATAAAATGGAATTGACACCATCCCTGATCATCATGATATGGATAACCAGTATTACCCTGTTCCGTTTTAGGTTAACACAGATATTCTATTTGTAATAGGGATAGTGGTTTTCCAGCTTTCCAGTCCCTAAATTTGCTAATTCACACCTGTTATAGCTTATCTTTTTACTTAAACTGTAAAACCTGGTTGGAAAAACTGTAGGCGATATCTATTGTTTTTTCATTGAATGTTACATTATATTTCAATTTCAGGTAACACTTCTGATAAATTCAAGTGAGATTGTTTCTAGTATTTTTCTATCTTTCTATCTTTACTTAACAATTCGACAATTCTGTCAGTTTTCTGCTGTGGTGGAAAACCACTGACTGTCCTTAATATTAGTTAGGAAAGCTATGTCTAACATTTAGTCTGTAACGAGAACCACTATGATGTACTAGTAGTATTACTACATTAGAAACAGGTAGCCTGATCATACATAGCGGCCGGCATCGTTACCTCGTATGCGGCCGCAATCGATGGTGACCGTTTGTTAGGGGATCCATCGATTTATAGGCCGTGACTTTCATGGACTGCCCCTTTTCTATATACATATTTGTAGAATATGATATGGAATAAATAACTCTGAACGTGAACTTGAACCTATGAAAATAAATAATTTTGAATGCCGAGTCTTGAAGCCAGTGAAGTATTGAGAATCCTGAGTTAGGCTCCATGGAAAATGTAGACTGCAGAGGCTTGGCAGCGAGACAGTTAACTATATGTATATATAGGACAATAACATGTTAACCGTATGTATTCAGTATTCTCATGTCCTATATTGTTGTTGTTATATGTTATATGTAGGGGTCCACCGCCACATAGGCTCTGCCTTTGGTGGACTACCTGTTGTGAAACTGTAAATGTATATTCTATATCAAAATAAATAATCTTGAACTTGAACTTGAATCCGGGAATGTCAAAAGTTCAACAAGCAGTCAATGGCATTACGCTTAACACACCTTGCTAAATATATAGGATCGCGTAGACTTTTCCAGCATCTCCGCAAAATAACCGAAGTGGTTGGAGATCCAAGCTTTCTTGCATAGTTTCCCAACAATGTAGCCATATTTATTTATTTGGTCGAGCTTTTTACTGTTGTTATTGTTGTTGAGTAAATCCCGTCTATCAGACTTTGTTGTTGTTGTGTTGAGTAAATCCTGTCTATCAGACCATAAGCCTTGAGACGAACCTCCTTCTGGAGTTGATTCCTAATCCTATATTTATCACTTTAACAGATTCCGAGATCTGTAGATTAGCATATACGTCGTAGCAAACTAGTTATTCTTACATGTAATAATTGTATTGTAGCATGATTGTCGTTTACCTCACTTATATATTTATCTATGTGCAGCGAAAAATAGAAACAAATTGTTTGTGTACATGTTTATCAGAGCACCGTTAAGTAGTCTCATTAATAGTCCCTTGTTTTGTGTACAAGTTCATTAGCACATTGCTAATGTTCATATTGTTGGTACGGCACAGTTACTTTAGCTAAAAGGCTTATTTGCACGATTCCTTTTTAGTTTCATCCCGATTCCCGTTCCCACACTGAGTCATTTTGCATCATTGCCTGTTTGCCATGGGATTTTTCTCCCATAATTCCAATCGCCATGGGTTATCTCACACCACTTGAACTCATCAGCTTAAATAGCTTCTCTGATGGAGTCTCATGTGTAACAATTACCTTACTGTGATCCAGAATCGCCTGTGTGCAGTTTTCTTCATCTGTTTCAAGGCCAAGTTGTTTCAAGCAGCTGCATATTTTCTTAATTAGCATGCCTATAGCAGAGTACAGCTCTGGGCATACAAGAAGGAAGTGTACGAGAGTTTCATCCTCAGTTTTACATAATGGGCAAATCGTTTGCCCCCTTCTATTCCGTGCTGTGACACCAAATAGATGGTACCATTGCACTAATAATTTAGCCTGAATGGTGGCTTTATACACTGAAATCTTATCTGTTTTGCAGCTTTCCCACAGTGCGTGTGCTTTTCCCACTTCACAGGAATCTATGTTGAGGTACTGTAGTGTTTTCTTCTCAGCAGCTTCTTCCTTTAATTTCCTGTACCAGTAGGCATTAACCTGAGCTGACGCCAGTTCTTTCCACTTCACTTTGCTCGGTAACTCTTTCAAAAGGCTATATGCTGAGGGTAAACTATACATATTGAGGATTTGCTTCGTTTTCACCACCCAACTGTGTGATGTTTCTTGCTTAATAGCCAATTGCCTCTCGATTATATCATTCTCTACAGAACCTTCTCTACGCAGCATGTTCAGGAAAAACGTCAGAATCCTTTGATGTAATTGACCTTCAAGTGGTAGGGCTCCAAGCAACACATAGGTGGCCACATTTGCAGAAGCAGTTGGCAAGTGCTGTATTCACGTAAGATGTGCTCTATAAAATTCTGTGAGCTTGTCCACATCTGTTGATTTAAGAATCAATCCTTCCAACCCAAGCAGAACAACTGGGGTGATGTAAATATCCCAGATATGTTTTGATGTAATATGATTCAGCCCATTTAGCCCATGTAGCCCAGCACACATCAAGGAATAGGCAGCTCGTCTTGCTGAATTTATTCTGCTCTTTATTGTCTGCTGATTTGTACAGGCCAGGTTTCTCATGATACCAACGTATTTTTACTGCTTTCTGGTATCCAGTACATTTCCATTAAGATATATACTCGCAGGCAGCGAGCCTTTAACTGACATGTTGTTGTTGTTGTTGTTGTTGTTGTTGTTGTTCATATATCCCTCCTCTTGGTAGGAGCACCAACATATGTGGTTACGTAGACTACAGTTCGATTTATGAACACTATATAGTTATAACTTAATCCGCAATTATAGATTAGCTAAATATATTGTCTGAATACAGTTCAATAATAATAATAATAACATAAACACTGTTCAGCACCAGTGTGCATGAATAATTATATATAAATACAGTTCTGATTCAGGATATCAGTTAATGGTGGTGGTCTTAGTATTACAGAAAAGGTAGCGTTCATTGACTGTATTTAGCTGGGTTTCATTAATCGGCTGCTGCATGGCATTTGCTGTACTTGTAACAAGTACTAAATCATCTGCACACATAACCACACCACTTGGAATTGTACCAATTCGACATGTTGCTGGACGAATCTCATAATTATCTAGTAGGCTATTACTTCGGCTGTTGAACAGAGCTGTATGACTCATCTCCTTGTCTGATTCCCTGACCCTCATTAAATGCTCTTGAGAGATTTCCTTTCCATTTAATTGCTGCACCAATGCCTGTATACATACTCTCAAGTATGGTCCATAGCTTGCCATTGAAACCTTGAGAATACACAGTAGTTAGAAGTCCTGCATGGTCTACAATGTCGAAGGCCTTACTCGCATCCATGAATGTAATGTACTGGTGATTCTTGTTATCCATGGCTTCAGAAATAGTTTCACTTAATATGAAGACTGCATTTGTTGATGAGCACTTTTCAGCGAAACCAAATTGGAGTTTGCTCTTTGACTAGTTCAGTATTGGCCTGATGCATTTGACAATCTCCTTCTCAACAACCTTTCCAAGGATAGAGCCAACAGTAATCCATCTGTAGCTATCTGGGTTTTGAACTGACTTGCCTTTCTTCGGAACCAGAGTCACCAGGTCAGTTTTCATTGAGTCTGGAACTTTTCCAGTAGTTAGCACATCATTGATAATCATATTTAGGATCAGAATGACCTTATGTGCTGCATACTGTACATGTTCTGATCATATTCAGAATATATCAGCAATTTTTCCATGTTTGAGCATACGTACATGTTTCTTAGTCTCTCCCATGGTTATAAAATTGAGAGACTCTGTAAGACTAGTAAGCAGACGTCTGAGCTCAGATGATTGCTTCATCACATTATCAAAAGTTGGCTCATCTTTTGGAGTTGCCAACTTCTCAAAGTAAGATGCCCACAATTCAGGTTCTACCCCCCTGACTTCTGAGGCACTAAAGACAATTGATGGTTCTTCAGAGGGTTTCATGGTTCTCAGCTTTTTTATTGGAAGAGTTTCTCCTTGAGAGCCGGTTCCCTGCTCAAAGCATCAATAAAAGTGCCTAAGTGAAGATGCGTCACCCCTTCATGATTGGTGCTAGGGTACGCTCCTGTGACGAGTTGCTGGATATGACATGCTACCTCTGGGAGTGTTTCTTCTGCCCGTCTCTGCAGATTTTTTCAGCTGCAGATGACTGGTCTCTCTCAGGGCTGTGTCCCCAAATCTTTTGGACAGGGCGCTCTCTAACTCTGTGTATGAAGGTGCCATGTCTGACCCCAAATCTGCCAGTACCTGTAAGGCCTTTCCTGACAGCTTTGCGGCCAGATACTCGTCCATCTGCTGATTTGTCCATCTGTTCGTGTGACTTATAATCTCAAACTGGCACTTGTAATTAGCCCAGTCCCCTCCCCACTGAACTCAGATGGGAGGATACTCAGCTAGTGCCATGATATGGGGTGATGGGCGCGAAACCAGGTGGCGGTGCAGGAGATAATGGAGTAAGTGCTGATGTATGTCGATATCTGTGTGGTGCTGGCTGTGTGCGTTGATGTTCCATCCGTGAATCCTGATGGTGCCACATCCGCATTGGAGATCCCTGTCTGTAGTGTTGCTCTGTGCAGTATGTAGTTTTTATTATTGTCAAACATTAGTTCTATGAACCCTGTCTTTGACGACGCACTGGCAATAGGATCTAGCTCATTCATCATCTGGAATGTAATTTTACCTTTTTCAAATCTTTTTACCCCAGTGGGGTTAGAATCTGGCAATTCTATGGCAACTTTTACCTAGCAATTGGGAGGTGAGTGCTCTACCACCAGACCACCATCCAGAGGAAATAATCTTCTTTCACCGGACTGGCTTTCAACCACCCGTCTCACAACCACACAAATTACCTGGAAATTTGATGGTGTACATAGCAAATATCTTACTTTTACATTTTTCTGAGATCCCTCCTGCTAGATCACTAGGCACTCGCACTAGGATCTAGCTAGTTTTTATTATTGTCAAGCATTAGTTCTATGAACCCTGTCTTTGACAATGCACTGGCACTAGGCTCTAGCTCATGGATAAAGATGCAGAAAGACACTGTAGAGCATGTCACACTTGTTAGTTAGTAGCATGCCCAGATTTTGCAGAAACACTGAGACCCATACCACTTCCTGATGGTTCATGGCAAGACCTCGCTACATCCTTATTAGGTCCATTACCAACAGGACACTATACTTGTCGTAGTTGATTATTATTCGCGGTACTACGAATACAATGTGCTTAAATCGACAACTGCATCTAAAGTCATAGATAGCCTTGAGTCAATATTTAGTCATCATGGATTACCGTTAATGATTCGATCAGACCAGGGTCCACAATTTCAGTTGGATGAATTTCGTGAATTCTGTGAAACTAATGGCATTGAACACTTGAAAACAACACCAAAGTGGGAACAAGCAAACAGAGCGGTAGAACATCAAAATGTATCATTGATGAAATGCATTCGGATTGCATGATCTGATGGTCTTGACTGGAAACGTGAACTTCAGAAATATGTCATGGTATATCACGGACTTAATCACACAACAACTGGGAAGAGTCCAGCAGAGTTACTCTTTAACTGGAAAATAAGGGGAAGGCTTCCTGACTTTAGTGTTTTGGGTAAACCAGATCTGGAGGTTTGTGATCATGATGCGGAACAAAAAGGAAAGTCAAAGATATACACAGATGAACATCGTAAAGCTAAGTATTCTAGCATTGATGTTGGTGACCAAGTTCTCATACAACAGGAGAAGGTCAACAAATTTACCACACCATTTGACGCAACACCACACACTATTGTATGTAAAAACGCAAATAGTATGGTAGTAGAATCGCCATCAGGTGCACAGTATTCTAGGAACACTTCGTTTGTGAAGAGATATGTATCAAATCCTCAGAGTCCATCTCCAGTTGTGTCACAGACCATAAACCCAGATCATAATCTGATAATGCTAGCACCAGAGACATCTGTTAGTCCAGTAAACGGAGTACAGCCATCCTACAACTCCGAGCTCTAACGTTATAACAACGACTTGTCCACGTAGGCAGATAAGAATGCCACAAAAACTCTTAGATTATGTGACTGACTAAATAACATTTAACTGACATTATTAATTAATCATTGCCATAGTAATAATTAGTATCCTAAATGATAATTATCTTAATAAGCTTACATAGGTAATCATGGTTTCATAGTTCAGATGATCGATACAAAGTTGATATGTCAATTTCAAAACCAACCATAATTTGAATCATTGAGATTATGATTATATTATAATTAGTACTTATGTTTGAAAGCATGTTTCACTCTTTTAAGAAAAGGAGGGATGTTATGAGCGCATGCGATCTAGTAATTCTATAACTCTATGGCAATTGCCTGCCAATCCATATTTCATACTCATCCGTGTTTCATATTCACCCACACAAAAATAGGTATTGTAATCGAGCATGGTTTTAATAATAGATTAGTTTACAGCAAGTTTAACATTTGTTTTGCTGGTTAAATTTGTTACTCCCACAGTCCTGTAATATGGAGTCTGATACACAACAGTAGCCTTCTAGTAGTTCCCGGTAGTTTAGGGCTATTGCAAGACACTCCATTGTGGCCGCAGGGGCCTAATGACTAAACGTGCATCATTTGTGAGCAGTCGATGCTCGCTTGAGATTCCCAAAGGTGTAAAGGAGAGACGCACAGGCAGTCTATTGGTTCTGTCGATCTCACCCGAAACATGCCTAATTTGTGAGCCGGTGCCGGCTCGAGATTCCAGAGGTGTAAAGACGGGCAGGCAGTATGTTGTTGGTTCTGACGGTCTCGGCACTTAGACCAGAGGCCGAAAGAAGGTGGTCGAAAGGGTGTTTCATACCTAATTTTGCAAGCCAGTACGAAAGTGGGAAAAAGGAACGAGAGCTGGTATATGCAGCGTTTTTGATGTCTCGTAGGCTACAGTTCAAGACTGTATGCGTTTGTTTGCCTAAACTAGCTCTTGGAGGATTTTATCCTCGGTGCGTACGTTTATTCCTCAGGGCCTAACACCTATTCACACTATTAGGTTAGTAGTTATTAGACAAAACTGCTGATAGCCTTGAATGCCCAATTAAGTGACCTCAAACACCTATCGACCGCCATAGTTGTACTCGAACATATGCTCGAGTTACTTGCGTAAACACTCGAACATTGTTTATGTATCGCATCGTACTTGACCTAGCAATGTCATTAAATGTTTTCACGTGAATCTACTCTGCTGTTTGTGTATGTCAGTAATTATTAATCATATTGGCGTGGTGGCAGAGCTGAAAAGGAAACAACCCACAGATCTCTATTTGTTCAGCCACGTGGCATTCACAGCTGAAAGACTATATGTTAGTACAGGGTAGGTGGTAAATTTTGTGACTGTATTTCTGTGATTCATTCCAATATTAATATGGCGACCACACAAGCACGAAAACACTGGTGCCTGTCTAAAAATGAGACTGTCAATTCGTTTGAGAGCTGATGGCAAAATTTGCAATACACTCTCGCACTCGATTGTAATTTTGCCCGTTTCCTTGTTGAGAATGCGTCATGGGAAAAGAAAACCATGATGTCTGCTCTTCGAAGGTTTGTGAATGATGACATTCACGCTGATAGAAGTCTTACAGCTCAACAGAAGGTGAACATGCCTGAACTAATGTTGGGACAAATAGCGAATTATTGTCCTATTATTGCTCGCAGCACCATTGTAAAGAACTCTACGTCCATCGAGTGCATTTGGCAAATCATTCGTATGGATTGCGGTTTTCAGTCGACAGGTGCACACTTCATAGACTTCGCAGATATTCGCCTAGAGCCCACATAATGTCCCAAAGACTTATACCAACGCCTGTTAGCCTTTACAGATGACAATCTTCTCAATAAAGATGGCAATATTACCCACCATGGCGGAAAACTTACAGAAGACGAGGAACAGTCACCACCACTGGAAAATTGTGTTATTCTTACCTGGCTACGACTCATCAATAAGGTTTTACGTCAGTTAGTTAAGCAGAGATATGGTATTGCACTTCAATCAAAGACCCTGGCTTCGATTAAACCTGAAATCTCTCAGGCCTTAGATTCATTGCTAGATGAGTTATGACTATCAGACAATACTAGAATTATACGTACCATTGAATCTGTCAACCCATATTGTGCACAAGAAAATGTCTTATCAAAACAAACCTAGTAACAGATCACAACGCTCAGCCAGCTGCCCCCTTTGTAAACAGGCAGGCCGACCAGATTACAGACACTATTTAAGTTCATGCAAAACCCTCCCAGAAAGTGATTGTCAATTTATAACCAACGCCCATCATATTATTTCGACACAGGACAATGATGACTTTTGCGATGAATATGAAGATGTGCTCAGCGGTCAGGATGATGAACCCATACCTAGTGCACATGCTACCAGTCGGCGTGTTCAGACGAAACAGTCACCTACATTCAACCTCTTTTTCCATCACATCACTTTACAAGTCACCATTGATTCCGGTGCAGAAACAAAATTGATTTGCATGTCAACCGCTCGATATGTGGGTGTTAAAATCACCAAAAGCACGCAGATAGCACTACAAGCAGATGGACATTCTCCATTAAAAGTCCTAGGTGAGACAGTTATGATGCTATCCCGTAATGGCAGAACATTCATCCTTGAGGTGCTAGTTGTGGAGAATCTTGATGTTGATGTCATGGGTGGTCTGCCATTCATGGCATTAAACGACATTGCAGTGCATCCTGCTAAACATCATATTATCCTAAAGACTGGGAACGATCTCTTATGATTCTGGGATTACCATGCACAAGCCACATGCAGTACGCCGTACACAAGCTCACCCCGTGAGAGCCCCTTCTTCAACTGTAATATGGCCAGGAGAATTCCTAGAAGTTGTCATACCAAATGATATTATCCAGGATGGTAAACTGACTCTTGAACCACAAACGGACCTGGGTCAGAAACTGATGAGCGCAAGGTTATAGCCTCCTTCTGATATCGTTACTAGCATTGGGTCAACAGTACGCATACCAAATTCCACTGACGAGCCCAAGGTAGTGCGGAAGAATGATCATATATGCCAAGTCTTACAAGTGTTCGCACCTCCAACCTCTCTGCATATCGCATCAGACCAAGACCCACCTTCAACAAACAACCAGTGTCACCAGCCCACTACCAATATGTATTCCAGTGCAATTCAATTAGACCCAGACAACCTCCTACCACCGGATGTGAAAGCTAACTTTGAGATGCTACATAATGAATTTGATGAAGTATTCAACCCTAATTTCAAGGGATACAATGGTACATTTGGTCCCTTCCAAGCAGTTGTCAATATGGGTCCTACTCAGCCATCCCAACGTAAAAGCTGTGTGCCCCGATACGCCCATGACAAGTTGGTAGAGTTACGACAAAGGTTTGATCAACTGGAAGAGCTTGGTGTCTTTAGACGTCCTGAAGATGTTGGTGTTGTAGCAGAGTACTTCAACCCGTCTTTCCTGATTAAGAAACCTTCTGGTGGCTATAGGCTCGTGACAGTGTTTGCTGATGTCGGCTGCTATAGCAGGCCGCAACCATCCTTGGTGCCAGATGTTGACTCCATGCTCCGCACTATTGCACAATGGAAATACATGATTGTTTCCGACCTGACAAGTGCCTTTTACCAGATCCAAGGACTCTTGGAAATATTGTGGCGTGGCTACTCACTTCCATGGTAGCTACGATCTGCTATGGGCATGCCATGCTCATAAACTCATGACTCGGGTAATTGGCGACTTACTACAGGATGTTGTAGCAGCAAAACTCGCTGATGATCTCTACTTGTGGTGCTGACTCCTCAAAAGAGCTATTGAGAAGCTGGCATCGTATTCTACAGGCCTTCCAAAAATCCGATTTGAAACTCTCATCATCAAAGACAGTGATTGCTCCCAGAACAACCAGCATTCTGGGCTGGATTTGGTCACAGGGCGCCATTCACACCACATTATCTTCATGTCCTAAGCCAAGTACTGTATTTGCCCTGAGGTCATTCATTGGAGCCTACAAAGTCCTAGCCAGAGTACTACCTGATTGTGCCCATTTAGTGGCCCCTTTGCAGGATTTGACAGCAGGACAGTCATCGCAAGAGAAAATAGTATGGTCAGATCAAACCTCCTATGCGTTCACATAAGCGTAAACTTCTCTCTCATCGAACAAAACAATTGTTCTTCCCAAGCCAAATGATATGCTCTGGATAGTTACTGATGGTGCTGTTAAGAGGAATGACATCGGTTCTACCCTTTACATTATGCGTAACAATATACCTCAACTAGCTGGTTTCTTCAGTTCTAAACTACACAAGTGACAGGTGACTTGGCTACCTTGCGAGATAGAGGCACTGAGCATCTCAGCATCAGTTAAGCACTTTAGTCCTTACATTATCCAGTCAAGACACACTGCATGCGTCCTCACAGACAGTAAGTCATGTGGCAAGCC
Source organism: Chaetoderma sp. LZ-2023a (assembly GCA_034401795.1). NCBI lineage: Eukaryota > Metazoa > Mollusca > Caudofoveata > Chaetodermatida > Chaetodermatidae > Chaetoderma > Chaetoderma sp. LZ-2023a. Next base: position 27,665,854 of record CM067366.1, read on the forward strand.
TTTGATAAGCTTGCTCGAGGTGACTTCTCAGCCAGCCCACGTGTCACCACATTCCTGACTACAGTTAGCAGATATCAAGTGACTATTCAGCACCTTGCGGGATCTGCAAATATGCCATCTGATTTCTCGAGTCGCAATGCCCGAGAATGTGATAATACAGATTGCCAGATTTATCGGTTCATAGTCCAGACAGAATACTCTGTTGTTCGACATATATCTGTTCAAGATGTGCTGTCTGGAGATGTAAAGCTACCATTTACCAGTCGACCATCATGGGTAGCTACACAGCTGGAGTGCCCCGACCTTTGGCACACTCATGCTCACCTTGTACAGGGCAGAAGACCATCAATAAAACTGACTAACGTTAGAGACATCAAACGTTATTTGAATACTGTGTCAATTGCTAGGGATGGCCTACTAGTTGTCAAACGACATGATCCTTTGGCCCAGCGACATGAATGTATTGTCATTCCTCGGCAAGCTATTGATGGGCTTTTAGCGGCACTCCATGTTAAGTTAGATCACCCTTCCTGCAACCAACTGAAAATTGTTGCCCACCGTTATTTCTTCTCGTTAGATATGGATAAAGCAATCGATAGAATCAGCAGAAGCTGTCACATGTGTCAGTCCCTCAGATCATTTCCTGAAGTGGTAACTCAGCAAACTACGACAGATTCGCCCGTGTCACTTGGGTGTCATTTGCAGCTGACGTAATTAAACGAGAACGTCAGCTGATTTTTATTGTCAGAGAAACAATTACGTCATTCATTTCAGCTTCTTTGATTGATGATGAGAGTAGTAGCTCACTACACAATGCCATTATCAGACTCTGCATGGAACTACGACCACTTGATTGACCAATTGCTTTTATTCGCACCGATGCTGCACCAGGCTTCATAGCACTCAGATATGATGAATTATTGCATCGGTATAGACTATGTGTTGAAATCGGTCGCATAAAAAGTCCCAATAAAAGCCCTATCGATGACAGAGCCATACAGGAAGGTGAAGGGGAATTACTCCACCAGGATCCAACTGGTGGGCCGATACCTCCACTTGTTCTCGGACGCAATCGCTCGGTTAAACAGTCATACTCGAATTCAGGGTCTTTCTTCATGAGAAATGTGGTTTCAGTGAGACCAATTTTCGAACCAACAGTTGCCTATCTCTGATCGAACAGTTATTATAGACCGTCATCGGCAACATATTCAGAACCATTCATATAGTGAACGATCAAAAGCCCCATTCGGACAGCATGTTTCTCCAGCTAGTGTCGATGTTGGCGACCTCATCTATTTGTACACTGATCATGACAAGTCTCGCACACACGATCATTATCTAGTTGTGTCAGTGGAGAGGCACTGGTGCAATGTCTGTAAGTTTAGAGGGGGCACAGCTTCGTGCAATGACCTATCGTGTGAAAAAGTCAGTGTATTATAAATTCCCTACAGAACTTAAACATCAGATCCACTCTAGATACCACCAGAATGATACAGATGATGAAGAAGCTGATGATCTGAGACATAATCCACCACAATCTCCACCAATTCCTCAGCAAATATCTCTACCCGAATCATCACAATATATTGGCGCTTCTGACATTTCAACAACTCTTGATGCATCAAATGTACAGCCAATAGCGATAACATGGATGTACCACCAAGTGAACTGAATATACAATGTGAATCCCAGCCTACTAACTGTTCTCACGGACCTATTGCCATTTCTCTACTGCATCGGTCCCTACGTCGTAGACACCCACCAGAATATCTTAAATTAAACATAACCTGACAGATAACGTGCAATCTGACTTAGTGTTTATCCAGTAATTAAATAATTGTGTTAATTTGTTAGGCTGTACAGTCTGCTAGTGTTATACCAGAATAATGTCTGGCAGCTGTACTGCTGTGGGTAGTTTTCACCCCACAGCACCTTTGCTAACTTTCAGTGTTTTTACAGAGTTTCGCCAGCAATTAATGTATCGATCATGATTTAAGTAGACCGTTTTCAGTTGGTTAGGCCGTACAGTCTGCTAGTGTTGGACCATAATAATGTCCAGCAGCTGTACCGTTGTGGGTAGTGTTTACCCCAGAGCAACTTTGCTAACTTTCAGTGGGGGTTTTTGCAATGTTTTTTCAGTAATTAATGTACTTGATCGTGATTCAATTATACAGCCTGTCTGTGCTGGGATCAGAAATATGTACGTCACCTATACTGCTGTGGGTAGTTTTCACCACACATCACATAGAACATTTACTTTTATTATATATAGCGGTGTCTCTTTAATAGCAAGTTTTCTAATGGGGAAGAAAGAAGACAGTCGTGCCATAGATGTTCTCGAACATATGCTCGAGTTACTTGGGTAAACACTCGAACCTTGTTTATGTATTGCATCGTACTTGATGTAGCAACGTCATTAAATGTTTTCACGTGAATCTACTCTGCTGTTTATGTATGTCAGTAATTATTAACCACATTGGCGGACGGTCATGACAAAGATTCAGCCCAACTCAGGAAATGCTAAGCCTCGTAAAGCGAAGTTACCAGCACTTGCAAGAACTGATATGGATACAGGGGACGCTCGGATAATCACATAAAGTGCATGTATCTTAAAAACTAGTCGAAACAGCAGTACTCCTTAGAGCTCACTATTAGCACTCCTCCTTCAGTGACCAAAATGGGCAGGCCCTCTGAAAAAAGGTGAATCAATCGTGAGGGTCGGTGTGGGAGACCGGGATGAATCCGTGCAGTGAGCACCACTGTCTCCTCGAGGTAGTAGCGGGTGTTAGTGCTAACTATTACTACCAAATAGAGTTGTGGATCAGCAAAGACAGAAGTCAATAAAATTGCACAGCGAACTGTAGGTCAACACCGACTGAGGTCAGTAGAATCGTATGGCATACAATCATGCAACAAGTATGCAAAAGCGAACATCCAACATGTAAAGCAAGCAAGAAAGAGAAACCAAAGAATTACGAATAGCACTGCAGCGTATATAATACTTATTATTCTGACCCATCACTGAGCTGGTAGAGTGGTGTAAGTATTCGCCGGTATAATCACTCTAGCGGGGAGCGGTTAATCCTAGCTTTCTAACCTTTAAGCCAAAGGAAAGGATTGAAGTCTTGATATTATTATATGCACTCGAGTGGTAAGCGATTATTCTACCTATCTAACCTTTTAGCCAAAGGAAAGGACGGGAGAAATTTGTCTGCAAGCGGTGAGTGTGCTGTGGGCCTATTCGAGGACACTGCTAGGGATTATGATTAAGGTTGCATTCTTCATATTTCCTTATATATGGTGGGAGCCTATGTGCGTATTCATGAGAAGAATACATGTATCAGGAGGTACTGGGGTGGAGAGTGCAGTCGACGCAGCCATTGGTTCAATCTTTCATCTGACAGAATATCTCGCAAGGAGGTACCATAGAGAAATTTCAAGAACAGCCTTAAAATCCTGTTGAGGGGACCGTTCAGATGGTAATAAACTTTCTTTATTTGGTCAGGAATCGAGCTGATAGTGACGATATATCTTTCAGGTCATCTGAGGGAGAAATGTACAGTCCCAATGTATATCGCGACAGTTAGACAAACACCACATATCTATCTAGCACTGGACACTGTATAGCCAGCTCTCTAGTTTCTCCAGCAGTGATTTCACACTATGTTAATCTTTACGCATAGTGCACATGTGCAACATTGGAAACTTCCAGCATGGAAGCATACACATAGTAATTGCAGACCAGCCCTATGAGTAATTTCGCTGGTCGGCTGTTGGCAGTAAGAGGCCACGTCAACCTATGAGCGAAGCCATACCTCCATCCGACTACACAGATTTGACTGGGGTCCAGTGCAGTTAGTTTCAAAATATTCAACAGAATGTTTCAAATAGACATACAACTCGTACAACCTGACAGACTATTCCTTTATGTGCTCTAGTGGACTCTGACGTCATATGTTTAAATTGGATTCCACCATTATATACTGCATCATATTGACTTTTTAATGCCTGAAACTTTAGCATCTCAATTTCAAGACAGCTCCGGGTGAAAGGGATATCAGTATTGCTAATGATTAAAATGTACTTGTATTTCTTATTTTATGTTGTCTCCATCCTTAGATCTACCCCTAATTAAACATGTGATGACCTGAAAATTATATACTGCATTATACTAGCCTGCTTCACCGATCAATAAAATCAATTTTATCTTCCTAACTATGCAAGAAATATCTATCTGAATATACTAAATTAGGCCCTTATATGAGCTGATAAGTTGAGCAAAACGGAAATTGGACGATGATGCCACTGCTGCCGGACGACATGCACGGTATCACAATAGCTTATTTTACTTCAAAAGTCGAGCTAAAATGTTAATGTTGAAATAAACTAAGTTTTTATCAAGGTCACCATTCCCTTTTGACCGCAGTATCATTGTGCCATGCCATCCTCAGTAAAAGGAGGCATATGTCCAAGATCGGGTGTAAAATGATGAACCCAGTATCAGATATGAATATCAAAGTTGAGGTAAAAGCAAATTGTACGACAACAGCGCCACCACGGCCAGATGGCATGGGGGTATCGCAATAGTTTTAGTTTTTTAATTCATCACTGGTGGACACCACGGAGGAGCTTGCAGTAGCTTGTTTTACTTAAATTCATGACCGCTGGACACAAGGGGTGTTTTACTTAAATTCATGACCGCAGGAAACAAGGTAGGGTATTGTAATAGCTTGTTTTACTTAAATTCATGACCGCAGGACACAAGGGAGGGTATTGCAATAGCTTGTCTGATAGATTTCAATCAGTTTACGTAAACAGTGTATGTTTGTAGCTCGCCGGGTAGTGTCGGGCCGTTCCGGTGTATCATGTCGACTCACTGCACCGCAAGTGCACGACGAATGATGACACTGGTTAGCTTCCGGTCTCGGGGTGACGGATCCTGTACATAACAAAGACCAGCTCCTAAGGCCGGTGGAAGTCAATCATTCCGGTGGGGCCGTGCGACCATTGTCGCGAACATTAAACACAACAGTCTCATCCCACGAGTTTGTGTCACCAGTATGCCTATCCATAGCAATTTCGTGATCTATGGACTTACAAGATTTGATTTGGTGACCTAAAAATATAAGTCTATACAATGAGTTTACCTAAACAATTAAAAATATGCTAGATAAAACTACAATAAGAGCATACGAAAATACGAGACATAGGGACAGGTAGATGAACTTTTAAACATGGGGCTCCCGGAGGTACCACACAGACTCGTAGGTCCGCAGAGGTATCCCCGCAAGGGAGGCTTCCGTACACGAGACTTAACTAGTTAACTTAACATAAGTTATTATACCTCTAACCTGAAAGGAAGAAGGTTATCTCAGACGAAAAGTGATGTGCCTCACGCGGGCACTACTCCTAATGCAAGTTTTGGGTGAGAAGTATTATCCTGGCATGGACCATCGTTGCTGAATCCTTGCGAGAGGCAAGTGCCTCGTGCGGGCCTCAGTCTCGGGAAGGTGTCGCCACTGCTTAAAGCGGAAGAAGAAAGGTAGGTAAAAATGGGCCTACCCTAATATTTCAATCAAAAATGCTTTAGAAAGAAAAGACCATACCTAGTGAGATTATGACTATAGGGATGCGCACTGCTTTATGTGAAGACGGGATGGAGGATTCCCGATGGATTCCCTTGTCACCATTTTATGTAGTTCTTGGTTTGCTGTATTAGTAGTTGCTGCTTTATTTTGGCGGGCCTTCTGCTTTGCTTAATTCCTTTTAGTTGTTTTTAGAATGAGAATTAGTTTAGGCCACAACTGGCTGATATTTACCTAGCTATTAGACACGGCATGTCACGGAGAACAGATGCCCTAAGACATCAATACTAGAGACAGCGCTCATACATGTTACGTAGCAGGATCTCCGAACTGGATAAGAATCTGGACATCCCACCCCGCAACCACATACAACATTACAAGACATGGGTTACATTTCACAAAAGCATTATTAGACCATTTCTCCTATCGTTATGGTGGGGGTAGGAGAGACGAATTCCCAATGTAAATGTCCTTCCTGCAAGGGCGTGGCAGATCTAAATATCATGCCCAGACATTTTAACAGAATTCGGTGGGAATGTGCATCTCGCCCGTCACCGGGTCCTATGGAACTAACCGTTTTACCTGTCATTAGGTTGATATACAAGTTGCCAGTTTTACACTGCGGTGCGGGAGGATTGTCAGTAAATAAGACAATAATTAATACATGTGTTTTTGCAGTGCTTTCCTACATTGGCTTAAAGTGTTAACTACTAAGTATCCGAAGATACACGGGAATGTGTATGTGACACCACACCCTGGCCATCACCGCTCGCAAACCCCAATAGTTTCCCAGAGTCGGATCAGCCCATGGTGCGGATGGGGACATCCAAACAATTAAGAAGCCACAAGGCTAAGTGGAACACGAAGAGACAAAATCTTACTTATGAGTCTTACCAGAGTGTGGGGCTAGGTTATCGCACTACCGGAAGAGAGGAGTATATTACACAGTATGTAATGAAGAAAGTGTCTCTAATCTTTTCGAACCTATACCAATGAGCTGAATAGAAAAGGTTTAGTCGGTAGCATGCCGGGATAAACAGAGTTATAGCATGGACAGCGACCTCAGTGAAAAATTGTTGGTGGTGGGAGAAAGTGTTGCATATATAAGTGTTGCTGTATAGTGTTTCCTACATGCACTGCAGTCCTATATTTTCTATGAATAAACAAAACATATGAATGGATGGCCACTTGCCATATATATATACATAATCTAACCAGAACAATCAATACGGTGTCAATTGATCAAGATATAAATATATAACAGTACAGGTTAACGAACCTACTATAGTGCGGTTAGCAACACATTGAGAAAAATGAGAATAATTATCAACAAATACAGAAATTATAACTAGCAGTCCTAAGACCGTTACAGTTCCTTTTAGTCATCAGGACCGTTATTGTGGATACAATATAATTAACAAAACCTATATAGAGAAACAATTAAACTGTGAAGTATAGTTACTTGAATACTTGGTAGTCATTCCTAAGTTAGGCTACCGTGTTACTGAAATTGATACGTTGATCTGTAGTTGACATGAAATGATACACTCTCCGAAAGCTGGAAAGTTCCCGCAGGTTGATTCCCGCAAGCTGTTTTCCGCAAACAAGACTTCCGCAAGAACACTCATGGCGGGAGGAGTACCTCGCTTTATGCTGTAGGCCTAATAGAATGTCTAACAAGCAGTCAGTAAAAGATACGATAGTACTATGTGATGAAGAAAGTTCGCGTACACTGATGGCATGGATGGGAGGTGTAAACAAACCGTCACTAGCAGGGGTTGTCAGAGGCAAACGAGGATACAAAACAAAGCTCCATGGTGCTGGGTACCTCAGCCAGCTCTGAAGATGCACCGGGCAGAGTTTACTTGCTGCGGTCGAAAGTTGAAAGAACCGACACGATATGTGTGCGGTGGCAATTGAAATACCACTTTTAGGCGTGGCCGGCAGATCCGGCGAGTCATCCATCAAAGAACATCCCGTCTCTACATCTGTAGACTCACATATTCAGGCCGTAAAGGCCTCACCACAAATTTGTGTTCCGAATGTAGCTGTTAGTATTCGTGAACAATTATTAGAAGTTCCAAATTACTCCCGTAAGTAGGGAGTTACAAAATTGTTTTAGTGCGGTGGGTTGGAGAACTGCACGCTACAGGATAAAAACCCGACACATAGCGAAGGAAGACGCATATTGTCTGTCGCGCTTGTAGTAGCTGGTACAGATCCAACTTGTTCGGCCCCTGGCCGAGGATGCTCTCGATCACTGGATCGCTCCTCCTTTTATACTCCTCGTAATGTCACAGGCGCAGGCTTCATCCAATCATCGTTCGAGCAACAGCCAATCAGCGCGCAGCTAATAATAGTGCAGTCGAACGTTCTAGAACATTCTAGAAGCTTTGCGTCCACATGGTTATGACGTCACGGCAATATTTTGAAGATAATCATGAAGAGTTTTCCCTGGATAACTCAGCCATTTCTCAACCGATTTTGAAATGGTTTGCAGATTTGAAAAGTCCGTTGAATTCTCGTCTTGATTAATGCCAGATTTAACGGGAACAGGCAATCAATAAGGATTACAGGGTACCATCTCAGTACACTAAAAGCGCCATCCTATCTAGGTCGTAACTACGCGCTCCATATAAACAGTGTCCTAGTGCGCATGCGCATCATGCGTTTTAACAAACTTAGTTGTTTTTCGACAGGCTATCTCTCCCATAGGCCTATATACGCTTATGGCTCTACCCAGTGGGACGTGTTCAGGAAACGAATCCAGGTCGGGTGGTGCATACCCAGCTCAGCTGGTACGGCTGGCATCCGACTGGTTGATCCGAACTACACCGTTCTCATCCAGTAGAGCTCATATGCTGTGTGCCACAGGGATCCATACTCGACCCAGTACTTTTTACACTTTACACAAAATCGTTGCGATATTAAGAACCATAGCCTTGATCACCATTTCTACGTGGACAATACTCAACTCATACATAGTTTCCAGCCATCAGTGCCCGCAGCCGATGTAGCAATCAATCATATAACCACCTGCTGTCGAGACATCAAAGCATGGATGTCATCAAACATGCTTAAATTAAATGATGATAAGACTGAACTATTGTTAGTGGGCCCATCGGCTAGGATGGCTAAAACCGACCTCAATAATATCACAATAAGTTCTAGCCTCATTAAACTGTCAAGCAGCGCAAAGGACCTTGGTATTGTGCTGGATAGTCAGCTAAGCCTTGAGAAGCAAGTTAGACATCTTTGCAGTACTTGTTTCTTTCAGTTGAGGAACATCAGCAATATCAGAAAATACTTGACGAAAGAAGCAACTACTACACTCGTTTGTTCGTTGGTGCTATCAAGACTGGACTTCTGTAATAGTGTGCTCATGGGTGCTCCAAAGGCGCGCATTCATAAGCTCCAGTATGTACAGAATACGGCAGCTAGAATTATCTCTCTCTCCGGTAAATATGAACACAGCTCTCCAGTGCCTCATGACTTGCATTGGCTACCAATAGAGCAGAGAATCCATTACAAGATTCTTTGCTTGACCTACTAATGTGTAAGCAACACGGCACCAACTTACCTGTCCGATCTCATTCAGCCCTATGCTCCAGGTCGCATTCTCCGATCACAAAGCAACAGAAATCTTAGTTCCGAAAGCAAAACTGGTAACATATTGACAAAAGACTTTCTCCTTCACCGCTGCTTCTGAATGGAACAATCTCCCTTTAGATATCAAAACATGTCATATTCTACAGTCTTTCAAATCAAGTCTCAAAACATTTCTATTCCGACGATCTTCAAGTGCTTAGAGAATGCTATTGCATGGTGTTTTGCGCTATATTAATGAACTTTTTATTATTATTATTATTATTATTATTATTATTATTATTATTATTATTTATAATCTGCGAGCAGAGCTCTGCTCACAGAGCTCTGCTCACAGATTACTATAATTACTCAGGATCTTTATTTTTCTGCTTCATCATCTTATTAATCTGTGAGCAGAGCTCTGCTTGCAGATTATTATAATTACTCAGGATCTTTATTTTTCCGCTTCATCTTATTATTATTATTATTATTATTATTATTATTATTATTATTATTATTATTATTATTTATTATTATTATTATTATTATTGTTATTATTATTATTATTTATTATTATTATTATTATTTACGAGCAGCGCTCTGCTCGCAGATTATTAAAATTACTCAGAATCTTTATTTTTCCGCTTCATATTCTTATTATTATTCATGGTCACGATTTTTTCAGTCGCTTCTTCTCCTAGAAATTACATCTCATCATATACAATCTTGGCAATGCAATAGGACTTGAGCAGCTCTTGTGCAGCTATTGCTTTTAATTTCAATCTGACGAAGTGTTTGCGGGAAATAACCCTTTTCATGCCAAAAAACGCTAACATTTTAAAACGCTGGTTCTCCTGGAGTTTTGATCCGATTTTCGCAAATCAGGGTTAATTTCTTTTATTTTTCTGGTTCCCAACTTTTTCCTAAAAAATAAAGTTCGAGTGCCCAGGATTTTCTTCCCATTTTTTCTTTCTTATTTTCTGAATTCTGGTCCGATCAGTTTGCAGTTAAGACTACCCGAATCGGAGCGCCGTCTACATTCTGAATCCGTTTACAGAATTCAAATATCTTATGCGATTGTTGAGATATTAATTTTAGTAACTCACTTTATCATGTAGCATGGAATGTAATAATAAGGGAGGCAACTCCTCATGATCTCTAACAATTCAGCTCCCAATTTGGAGTTATCTACCCTTAGTCAGTTCGTAGTGTTAGCGTCTAGGATCACTATTTGCCCTTTTGCATGGAGAGAGGGTGGAGAGAGGGAGGGATGGAGATGGGGACGGGAGTCGGGAGGGAGAGGGAGAGATATGTGTCAGTTAACCCTTTCACCAATGAAATCCCTATATCTCATTTTCAAGACAATGTAGGGAAACTGTTGAATATTTTGAAATTAATTTAACTGAAGTCGTTGCTGCTTAATATCAAAATATTCAACAGAATACATTTTGTATCATGGGGTGGGGTGGGAGTCGTGAGGGAGAGAGAGCGAACGAGGGGCGGGGGAGGGAGAGAGAGGTCTCCAGTAATGAATGCGTGTCAGTAAACCCTTTCACCGATGAGTTCTCTATATTTCATTTTTAACGTAACCATGTAGGGAAATTGTTGAATATTTTGAAATTAATTTAACTGGAAGTCGTTGCTATCATAGGCAGCAACAGCTTCCAGTCAAATTAATTTCTAAATATTCAACAGAATAAATTGTATATCGTGGGTTAAGGGAGAGAGAGTGAGGGGGGGGGGGGGGAGGACTCCAGTAATGAATGTATTAGTTAACCCTTTCACCGATGAATTCCCTCTATCTCATTTTCAATGCAACCATGTAGTGAAACTATTGAATATTTTGAAATTAATTTAATTGGAAGTTATTACTGACATAGGCAGCAACAGCTTCCAGTCAAATTATTTTCTAAATATTCAGCAGAATAAATTTTGCATCGTTGGGGAGGGAGTCGGAAGAGAGTCGGAAGAGAGAGAGAGAGAGAGAGAGAGAGAGAGAGAGAGAGAGAGAGAGAGAGAGAGAGAGAGGGAGGGAGAGAGAGAGAGGAGGGCGGAGGAGGGACAGAGAGAGGTCTGCCTGATTCGGTGCACCGTCTACATTCTGAATCCATTTACAGAATTCAAATATCTTACACTGTTGTCGAGATATAAATTGTATTAACTCTTTATCATGTAGCAGTAAATGTAATAACAAGGGAGGCAACTCCTCGTGATCTCTACCAATTCAACTCACAATTTGGAATTATCTCCCTTAGTCAGTTAGTACTGTTAGCTTCTCGGATCACTATTTGACCTTTTGCATAGAGAGAGAGAGAGAGAGAGAGAGAGAGAGAGAGAGAGAGAGAGAGAGAGTGGAGAGAGGGAGGGATGGAGATGGGGAGGGGAGCCTCTAGGGAGAGGGAGGGAGAGAGAGAGAGAGAGAGAGAGAAGGAGGGTGGGGGGGGGGGGAGGGAGAGAGAGGTCTCCAGTAATTAATGTGTGCCAATTAACCCTTTCACTGATGAATTCCCTTTATCTCATTTTCAAAGCAACCATGTAGGGAAACCGATGAATATTTTGAAATTAATTTAACTGGAAGTCGTTACTGCTATATTAATTTCAAAATATTCAACAAAATAAATTTTGTATCATAAAGAATGTACTTTTTCAGGCATTTGTCAGTGAAAGGGCTCCGTTGCAAAGTTATTAAGCCTTCAAAATCAGTAAAAAAAATTCCGAGAATTTTAAGATAGATAACTTTATGTCACTAAATTACGTTTTGAAATCGTATTAATAATTACCTTATCTTTTGATATATCAACATGCAACTTTGACATATTGGTAAATAATGTATGGTGAACATGAAAATAAGAAAGGGCTTCTCGCTGAGATAAGCCGTTGCCGAGTTATTAAGCCTTGAACATGTGAAAGTTTTAATATTTTCCCATAATTTTTTAGAGTGGATTGACGCCAAATTGTTGTACTTAGGACGGGATGTGTTTAGGACGAGTTGACTGGATACCAACATATTTAAGGCGTTAAAGATAAACGGATACAAACAGTTAAAAATAGTATAATTAGTAACTTACCAAACTCTGCCCAGCTTGAAGGATATATCCGTTTCGAATACAATTCGATCGCTTAGAAAATTTAACACTGATAAAGCAATACTCAAGAAATTTAAGATAATTTTCAAGAAGTCAATTCTGTATCATAGAATGATGAAGTAGTAATTGATTTGATTGAATTGGTTGGCATATAGTTCGCGTCCCTGTTAAATAAGTCCCATTTGACGGGCATTTGACGCCATCCTAACATCATTCCTGCTCGACAATACATCATAGGACCTGACCATAAACTCGCAATTATAAACAGTAATGAATAGACCAAGAAATTCACACACAAGTCCGTTTCTACTTTTGTCAGGGATTTCCCAAATGAACTGAACTATTGAACAGGGTTTACCCAAAGCTGCGCACTGATTGATCAGCTCCAATTATGCCTGCTGATTTGCGGATCCCTTTAAAAAAAAAAGACATGTCAGCATGCAATCGTGGTCAGTGTGGAAAAACAACAAGCGCCCTTATCCGACCTAAATCAACCATGCGCGAAGATATTTGCATGTAGTCACCCACAAATTCAATTTAATAAAAATTTCAAAATTCATTATCTAATTAACTGAAGAAGTGAAGTATCTAATAACATGTTTATGATTCTTTCAAGGATCAACATTCAAATTCCGAAGACATCACTCAGTTATGTGATTTAAAAACAAATTCAAATAAATTTGACATATAAATGACATTGTAAGATTTTCAAAAGAATTGCACGTCCACAACCACATCCGTCCATTCATCCCTCAATCCATCCATCCATCCACCCATCGCGTATGCCCTTCCAGGACTTTACCCATCCAACCATCCACCCAAACACGCATTCATCCACCCATCATTCATCACGCCACCCATCATTCATCACGCCACCCGTCCACCCACCCACCCACCCAATTTAACAATTTCAACATGTTCAATGCCTAATAACTTTGCAACGAATAATCACAGCGAGAGCCCATTGCTATTTTCGTGATTCCCGTATAGGAATTGAAATTTTGTTAAAGTTGCACGTTCATAACTCCGTGGACACAGTATTTATTCATACGATTTCAAAACGCATGTTATGCCCCAAAATATCATCCTAATTAAGATTCACGGAAAACTTTAAAAAATTGGCCAACTTCACGGCTTAATAACTTTTCAACGGCTAAGCTCAGCGAGAAGCGGTAGCTATTTTCGTAATCCCCGTATGGTAATTACTATTATGTTAACTTTATGTGCTGATATCTCCTTTGATAAGATGCTTATTAATATGATTTGAAATGTTAGTTATATGAAAATATTGAAGGACGGATGGAGAGGCATACGTCTGATGGGTTGATGTGATGGAGAGAAAGGCGGATGGATGTAGTCAGTGGGTGCCACTGGTGTGTGGGTGGATGGATGGATGGATGGGTGGATGGGTAGATGGGTGGATTGGTTGACTGGATGAGTGGGTGGGTGGGTGGATAACGAACTACGGCGTTGCATTATGACTAATTATTGAAAGTCAATTGATATCAATTCATTGAGTACGCATTCCTCCAATAATCAATGAAAAGAATAGAATAATTTAACAGCTTGGTCGGTGGGTATACAACCGGACATGGTCAAAGAGGGGGGGGGGGGGGGTTGTATCTGGCTGGACACGCAATCGCTAATCCATCCACCACACCGCCACCCTTTGTTCATAACTTATATCTATCTATTTAATTTTGGAACGTTTAACAATTTCATCATGTTCAATGGGCTAATCACAGCGAGAAGCCGTTGCTATTTTCGTGATTCCCGTATAGGAATTACTATTATGTTAAAGCTGCACGAGGGTGCGTGGCACGCTGGGTGGATGGATGGAAGGCTTGATGGATGGAAAGACGGATGGAGTATTGGATGCGGTTGTGGGCGTGACATCTTTATGAGGTTATACAATGCCGGTGCCTTATCATATAGTAAATACTGGATACTTGACGAATCTGTCACTAAATCCGACCCTTGAGCGTTCAGAGTCAGGACTGGAACAATGGCTGCGTGTGTACAAAACTGCAAGTGTCAGCCGAGGCATCCCAATGAGTACATAAATAGAGGTATCTATTTTGAGCGGTTCCCTTCCCATTCTTGGCTAATCTCTGGCCACTTTGTGTATGTATTTGAATCGATTTTAACACTGATCCCTAAATTCTCAGAATCTTAATTTCAAGGTAGCTATACAGGTAAGCTAGCTACGAAATATTTTGAAACTAAGTTGTCAGTGCGCTGCCATTTCCCAACCAAATTAGTCTCACAATATTCAACAAAATTAGGGGTGACCACGTGTGCAGTTATATAAAAATAAGAATATGTATTTCTCAAATAAAATGTATATATTGTCTGACAAGTCAACACTTTAGTCAATAATGTTCAAGATTTCTCAAGAGAATTAAAATTTCCCCTAGTGGAGGTCCATTTGCAGGCCAAGAAAACACTATCTATGCACATTTACCACTGCAATGACTGGCTCGCTACAAGCGAGCCAGTCATTCCAGTGGTAACCTTTCAAAAATACTCTTATCTTGGCCTGCAAAAGGGCATTACTTGAAGAACACTGCATAGGCGGGTTTTGGCAGATTTGATCATTAAAGGGTTAGTTATCCCCAATTTGCTGCCACGTTCTATATGTGACAATGTCACACGATTGCCTACCGTGACTTAATTAAGTATACATGCTTAGCGTCGACGTCAGTGCATGGATATTTCTTTGAATAGCCAACACATACATTGGTGTGATCTTATCAGCAGTCTATTAATGGCCAAGCAGTCCAATGCAGACTTCTTTTGTGGTCTGGGGGAATAATAACAACATACTGGGTCAGTCCGCGTGTGGTGCACGTGTCGGCTCAGGGAAGGCGGCGACTCTTACCCTGCTAGGTTGATGCCTATAGGCTCCATTGTGTGGAGCTGGTGTATCCAATGGCACTTCTTTTGTTTTCTCCATTTAGTGGAGACTTCGTCATCAGGTTCTGAGGACAGAACCTGTATTATTCTGAATTCCATGTTCAATCTAGAATGTCCAGGTTTGTTGAAGTGTCTTGAAACTGGGGTATCGTATCTCTCATGCTTATAGAGATTCGTGATTGAGTGAAGGTGCTCTTGGATGCGTATCTTGCATGTGCGTAGTGTTTCTCCTACATATTGTATCTTGCATGTGGTACAAGTTAGTAGGTAGACGACATTCCTTGTTTGGCAATTTCTAATAATTTTGGATTTGTATGTTAATCCGATGTGTGAGCTGGAGAAGTATCTCTGTTTCTGCATTTTTTGGCAGATGTTGCACATTTTTGTTTTGCAAGGTGTTAGAGGGTTTCTGTGTGGAGATGGGTTGCCGGTTATTGGATGTTTAGCTCTAACTATTGAGTTTTTAATAGTTTTGTTCCTTCTGTAAATGAATAGTGGCGGTTCTGGGAAGGCTGCTCTTCATCTGTTGCTTGCTTCCAAGATCGGCCAATATTTTTTGATGGTATTCTTGAGGAAAATGCCTGTCCTGTTGAAGTCACATACGAAGAGCGGTTTGACTTGTGTGGTGTTTCTAGGTGTATTGGCTGTGGGGTGTAGGAGCTCTGTTCTGATTCTAGCGTGGGCCTTTGTCCTGGCAGTGTTCAGGATGGTATGTGGGTAACCTCTGTTTGCGAAATGGTTGAGGAGGGCCAGGCTGTTCCTGTCATAGTCCTCTGTATGGGTGCAGATTCTTCTGAGTCTTAGGAACTGTCCATAAGGGGACGAGTCGTTGCACTTGGATGGATGCTCCGAAGAATAATGGCGGTATCCATGCGTGTCTGTGGGTTTAGTGTAGAGATCAAAGGTGATCGTATGGCCATCGGTGTTTTTCACCATGGTGTCCAGGAGGGAGACTTGGTCTCTGGACTATTCCATAGTGAATTTGATACTATGGTGGGAGGAGTTCATGTAGGTGACGAAAGCGTGCAGGGCTTCTGTGCCGTGTTCCCCGGAAGTCCACTTTGGTGAAAGGATCCTATGGTGATGGACTCTAGAACTGGTCAAAATGCTACTCCTCCATACCTGCTTGACATATTTCAACCAAATTTAGTTAGATGGGTTCCATGGTGGTAGGCTCCAGCACTTCCATCGGAATTTTGATTGAGCTATTTTTCGGGTGAAAATCTTAGATCTTATGACAAATTTACTGGAAATTATCAAATTTCTTCTGCTCGTCAACTTAACGGATTTCAAGCAAATATGGCCAAAAGGATCCTATGATCATAAGCTCTAGAACTTGCATTCAGAATTTTGATTCATCAAATTTTTTGGGTAAGAATCTTATATTTTATTACAAATTTACTGGGAATAGTCAAATTGCTTCTTCTTACTACTTTGAGCAATTTTAACCAAACTTAGCTAAAATGATCCTATGATCATAGGCGCCAGAATTTCCATTCAAAATTTTGATTGGTAGATTTTTCCTGTGAAATTTAATTTAACGATTCATGTCTATTTAAATGCAAATGGTTCCAATGCTAATGGTCCAGGTGAGCGTCACAAGCCCTTGGGCCTCTTATTACACATATGTGACATTTTTAACCATCATTTAGCCCTTTAATGGACAGGCCGGTGAGGATTGGCCCACTGCGGTTAAAGAGATGAGTATTTTTGAAAATATAACACTGGAATGGCTGGCTCGATAATCGAGTTTATTTAATATTGCATGAGATTATCAATAAACATCATATTGGCGAAAATAAACATTTTCGCCAATATATGAATTGTTCCATTTGTCAGTTTGTCCATTTGTCAGTTTGTCCATTTGTCTGTTTGTTCGTTTGTCTGTCGGCGTCCAATTCTGCTTAAGGTTTTTGTTTAGCTCAACTTAGTCTTATATCCCAGGATTGGTTCACCCGATTGGGACCACACTTGTACACATGCTTATATTGACTGGATGCACCACATTGAATTTGAGGTCAAAGGTCACGGTGACTGTGAAGTGGCAACTTTGAAACTGTTTTTAGGTTAAATTTGTAGCTTAAGTTCAACATATCATCTACGATTACAAGTGACTCGCATTGTACATGTGTGTATGGCTATGCTAACATTCTGACGGAAATCCAGGTTAGCATATTAAAGATGAGCAATCTACACCATAGCATAAGCTTGCAAGCCCATTACTTGTTCAAAGACAGACAAGTATTCTGAGCATTCATAATGTCAAAATGTCAAAGAAGGTAAAAATGCCTAAATCATCACCAATATATCATCAGTGTAACACTGATTTCTTGTTTGTTATTTCCATTTTCCATTCCTTTATGACACCTGAATTGGAATTGAAATTTTAAATTGACTGGAATTGATAAATTCCACTTCAATTTCAGTCATATTTGTCATATACTTAGTGTTGGCTATGTTAATGTACATGTGATAGCTCACTTCATCTGTATAATACACTGATCTTTATAGGCCTACACTCCAAAGATATAGATATTTCATTGATGAGAGATTAACCCGTAACATTTAATACCCAAAAACGACTTCTGTTGTGGTCTTGAGAAATGACTGTTTACAGACCAAGAGAAGACTATTTGTTTTTAACCTAACACTGGAATGATTAGCTTGATAACCGAGCCAGTCGTTACAGTGGTAAACTTTCAAAAATAATCTTCGTTTGGTCTGCAAATGGATATTTTCTATGAGAAAATTTTAAGTTTCTTGAACAAATTTGAGTGTTAAGGGGGTAAATGCTCAAGCTGGCCAAAACTGCCTTCTGCAGCAGTCTTGAGAAATGTTTATTTGTAGGCTAAGAGAAGACTATTTTTGAAAATTTACCACTGGAATGACTTGCTCGATAACTGAGCCAGTCATTCCAGTGGTAAACTTTCAAAAATAATCTTGAATTTTCAGAAAATTTCAGAAAATAAGATAAAAGGCTACTCCTCATTAACTTCTTGCCCGATTTCAAGCAAACTTGACTGGAAGGACTCTAGACTGGTATGCTTCGGAATATATAGAATTTTGATTGGTCAGTTTTCTCGGCGGCCATCTTGAATTTTCCGGAAAATGGCTGAAAATCGTTTAAAATGCTACTCTTCATTAATTGCTTGGGAAATTTCAACCAGATTTGGTGGCAAGAATATTAGGCTAATAGGTTTCCGAACTTGTATACAGAATTTTGATTGGTCAATTTTTCTGGCGACCCTCTTAGATTTTCTGAAAATTTTGGGAAGTCAGTTAAAAGCCTATTCCTCCTTAAATACTTTGCCGATTTCAAGCAAACTAGGTTGGACGCACCCTAGTCTATGGGTATACTTCAGATTATTTATACAGAATTTTGATTGGTCAGTCTGTTCGCTGGCCATCTTGAATTTTCTGAAAAAAATGGCGGGAAATTGCTTAATACACTACTCCTAATTAACTGCTTGGGCGAT
Organism: Chaetoderma sp. LZ-2023a; assembly: GCA_034401795.1. NCBI lineage: Eukaryota > Metazoa > Mollusca > Caudofoveata > Chaetodermatida > Chaetodermatidae > Chaetoderma > Chaetoderma sp. LZ-2023a. The sequence goes on from CM067366.1 coordinate 27,684,505, forward strand.
TTGAACCAGACTTGGCTGAAAGGACCCTCACTGGCGGTAGACTTCAGAACTTGTGTACAGAATTTTGATTGGGAAATTTTTCCGGCGGCCATCTTGGACTTTCGGAAAATGTTCTAAATTATTTAAACGCCTACTCATTAACCGCTTAGCCGATTTTAACCAAACCTAGCTGGAAGGACCCTATGCGGGTAGGCTTCAGAACTTGTATACAGAATTTTGATTGGTAAATTTATCTGGTGGCCATCTTGTTTAATGTGAAGACTCATGTATATTGAAATACAAATGTTTCAAATGCTAATGGTTCAGGTGAGCGTCACAGGACCTTGGGCCTCTTGTTTACTGGTGGATAATACATGTAGGTTCATTATTAGCTTGCCTGGCCTGAAAGGCCAAGTGAGCTTATGCCATGGCGGCTGTCCGTCATCTGTCATCCATCAAATTGCTGCTTCTCCATAACGGTTTGATCGATTTCAACCAAATTTGGCTGGAAGGATCCTATGCTGGTAGCCTCCGTACATTTTACCCCCAGAATTTTGATCGGTCAATTTTTGGGGTGAAAATCTGTTTATGAAAAACTTACCGGAAAGTAAAAATGCTACTCCCTCTTAGCTACTTTACATATTTCAACCAAATTTGGCTAGACTCATTCTATGGAGGTAGGTTCTAGAACATATATTCAGAATTTTGATTGATCAATTTTTTGGGTGAAAATCTTAGATTTTATGAAAAATTTACCAGAACTGGTCAAAATGCCAATCCTCCTTAGCTACTTGAGATATTTCAACCAAATTTGGCAGACTGATTCTATGGTGGTATGTTCTAGAACTTCTATTCAGAATTAGATTTTATGAAAAATCTACCGGAAATTGGCAAATTGTTTCTCCTTACCATTCTGAGCGATTTCAACCAACTTTGGCTGAAATGATCCTGTGGTGATGGGCTCTAGAACTTCCATTCAGAATTTTGATTGATAAATTTTTTGGGTAAAAATCTTAGAATATATGAAAAATTTACCAGAAATGGTCAAAATGCTACTGCTCTATGGTACTTGAATTATTGTGCTGAAATTTATGAAAATTAGTTTCATAAATTTCTACATTCAATCAATCATTTAAAAGTATTATGTATGTCTTATAATACTTCTGGTGTCAATTTTAAAGGTGTTGCTAAAAGAGTTGCATACCAGCAACAGCTGAATACAACACAGTTTAAAATTGATACCAGCTAGTCGACAAACAAGACATTGTATATTGTAGACTGACCATTCAGCATTAAAATGTATACAGTCTACTTATTGTCCATTAAAGGCCAGTCTTGTGCCATAATTATGCCTATTGTCCAGTAATCTGCCCAATCAACAAGAATAGACTACAAATGGTGAGGCAGGTGTGCAATTAGCAGGGCACAAGTTAGCTTCTACAAGTTTATACCTTGATAAAAGAACACTTACAGAATTAGATGTAAACATGTCACAGGTGGAATTTTCCTGTATGCCTTATATTATAATTTATGTAATGTTTGACCAACTGCTATTAACCCTTTCATTCTCTAAGTAACACAAACAATATATACTGACCATATTGGTATCCATGTGGACTCTGATGATTAATTGCTAAAGTAATTTGACTCAGGCTGTTGCTGTCTAAACATCAACAGCTTTTGATTAAATTATCTTCAAAATAATCATCCACATTTACAGGGAGTTACTTGAATAATAATCAGATTCTGGAACTTGGAAATGAAAGAGATAATTAATTATTTCTATTATGGCTCTCTACCTGCTGTTATGTAAAAGCTATTTCTGTTTATTGAATGGGTAAATTTCTGTATAAATGTGAGCTGAAAGTTGTGTACAAGCAGGGCGATAGACAGAAGAGAGAGAGAGAGAGAGAGAGAGAGTGTGTGTGTAGGGTCTTACTTGACCACACTAGTAAGACTGGAATAAAACTGTAACTGCTGAATGTATAAGTACAACTGATGATTATTGAATGGTGATATTTTACTGAAAAACAAGTTATGTAACATTTAGTCTGAGTTGCTGTTCTTAAATAAGAAGTATTTAGCCAGCTGTTGAGCTGCCAATCAATCAGCCAACAAGTAGTACTCAGCCAGTCAATCAATCAGTCAATCGGTCAATGACTGAGCCAGCCAGCAATCAGCTCCCTTACTAGACTGCTAATTGCGCTAACACTCAATCAGCCAGTCCATCAGAGTCATACTAAGATAGATATTTATATCAGTCCATTGGGCAGTCATTCCATCTGCTGACCCACTGTTAGAGCTAAGTCCCTCCGGGACGGAACATTTCGTTACGATAGCTCCATAGCTGCTTCGCATATTTCAACCAAATTTGGCTGGATGGATTCTTTGGTAGTAGGTTCTAGAACTTCTATTCAGAATTTCGATTGATAAATAGTTTGTGGTGAAAATCGGATTATGAAAAACTTACCGGAAAGTGACAAAATGCTACTGCTCCATAGCTGCTTGACATATTTAAACCAAATTTGACTAGATGGATTTTATGGTGGTAGGCTCTATAACTTGCATTCAGAATATTGATTCATCAAATTCTTTTGGGTTAAAATCTAACATTTTATTAAAAATTTATCACAAATTGTCAAACTGCTTCTTCTCCTTACTTCTTTGAGCAATTTCAACAAAACTGTGAAGGCGCCAGAATTTCCATTCAGAATTTTGCTTGAAATTTTTTCCCATCTTGTTTAATGTAAAGAAAGAATCATGAAATTTAAATGCAAATGTTTCAAATGCTAATGGTACAGGTGAGTGTCTCAGGCTCTTGGGCCTCTTGTTATATAAAGCTGTCGTTCAAGATCATATGTTAGTTCTTTGATCCTTTCCTTTAAAAAACTTGGATTAAACCTCTACACACAAATTATATTAGTACATTTTTCACTCATGCTAGTGGGCATCTAGTTTTGTTCTGTTTTGCCTGTGGTCAAGGCTACAGCCCACAAACAAATTCTTTTTGATGTATGAAATATTCTGTTGAATATTTTGAAACTAATTTCCATGGGATCTGTTGCTGCTTAGGGCAGCATCAGGTTTCAGTCAAATTAGTTTCACAATATTCAACGGCTGTCCTGTATACAGTACAGCTCAAAATAAGTTTACAAGTTTCCAAAACAAACACAGAAACATGAGAGTAAGAAATGTTCTGTTCAATATTTTGAACATAATTGGATTAGAAGAGTTTGCTGCCTTAGGCAATACAATTTGGTTCAAATATTGAACACAAATTTATACATTTTGTTTTGAAACAGGTTAAGTTATGGCTGAGCTGTACTGTAGTCATCTTAAAATTGATGCACTGACATATCAATGACTCTGGCGAGGGTTATAGCCATAGATAACACTGTGATTTTAACCATTTAATCCTCAAATTTGTTCGAAAACACGTTCTCATAGAAAATTTCCATTTGTAGACCAAAGGAAATTCTTGTTGAAAATTTATCACTGAAATAACTGGCTCAGTTATTGAGCCAGTCATTCCAATGGTAAATTTGCTATAAAAAAAAAGTTTTATCTTGGTGTGCGAATGGCCATTTCTCAAGACCACTGCACAAGTAATTTTTAGCTGGCTTGAGTGATAATGAGTTAAATGTCCATAAGATTTTTGTTTGAATTTAATTTCCAGGTCGCGGAAGCTGTCTGTGCTGCATGGAAACGGTTGTGGATTTCACTGCCATACTTTCCCAAGAAATGTATGTCAGTGTGAATGTGCTCCATCCACTGATTTCCCTCCTGGATGGTGACCTGTGGGGCATTAGTTCAGACGAACGCGTGTCGCTTGACAAGCCACATGAAAGAGACTATCAAAACCAAAATGTGTGAAGGGCTAATTTGTGTACTTAATTTTTTACATCTTTCAGTAATAATTTTATAATTTAAGCATTTGACGTGTAATCTGCTGTTGCTTTAACTAACAACAGGGTCAGGATGCAGTAAAATTCTTTTTGAAACATGTAGCAGCTGCCATTTCCGACAATTATACATTCCTAAATATATGCAATTGACTATAGATACTTAGTCTGATTTGTCAATACACTGCGATCTAGAGATTTTTTAGCCAACAGAAATTTCAAAATTATTATATTGTAATTTTAGCCTTTAGTGATTTAAGTTCCGACTTATATTTCAAAGATTTGATTGAGTCTTGGCGACACATTGAGGAATATGTATTTGCGGGTCAAGACGATCTTTTTTTTTTTTTACAGATTCCCACTGGCTATCATATTCGATACATGTAGGCCCTACATAGGCCAGTCATTTCAATAGTAAATTTCAAAATAGCTTTCTTGGCTGGCAAATTGACATTCTCTAAGCGAAAATTTTGACCAGTAAATGGTTAACATGGTTTACTACCTCCAAAACAACCAATTATATACATATCATTCCTTGGTCATCTTGTTTGTAATTTATCCATGGCAATTACGGCTAAATTATATATAATATTTGGTGTTCTTGAGACTTCCCTGAATTTCCAACAGCTGATTATTAGCTCACCTGGCCTGAAAGGCCAAGTGAGCTTATGCCGTGGCGACCGTCTGTCATCCGTCCATCGCCCACTATTCGTCGTCCATCAACTTTTGCTGTAAAATGTAGTTCAGATCGACCGGTCAGGTACCGGCCGTACCTGCTAAGCTGGGTACGCGCCGCCCGTCCTGGATTCGTTCCCTGAACACGTCCCCTCTGGGTAGAGCTATAAGTGTATATGAGCCTATGAGAGAGATCGCGTTGTAAAAACGATTGTTCGTTAAAACGCATAGTGCGCATGCGCACGCTTAATACTATTTTTGACAGAGCGCGTAATTTACGACCAAGATAGGATGACACTTTTAGTGTACCAAGAAGGTACAATGTACTCCTTTTTAATAACCTGTTCCCGCCAAATCTGGCATCAATCAAGACCAGAATTCGACGGGCTTTCCAAATCTGTAAACCAGTTCAATATCGGTTAAGAAATGGCTGAGTTATCCACGGAAAACCCCTTTTGATTATCTTCAAGGTATTGCCGTGACGTCATAACCACGTGTACGCAGAACTTCTAGAATGTTCTAGAATATTCGACTGCGTTATTATTAGCTACGCGCTGATTGGCTGTTGCTCGACCGATGATTGGTTGGAGCCTGCGCCTGTGACGTCACGAGTAGTATAAAAGAAGACAAATTCGAGAGCTCGAGCGCATCCTCGGCCAGGGGCCGAATAGGTTGGACCTGTGTCAGCTACGATCAGCAAGACAGGCATTACGCAGATCATTTCGGTTTCTCTCCCGTGGCCAGCAGTAATCCAACCCACCGCACTAAAGCAATTTTGTGTCGCCCGTTGTTGCGGGAGCATTTTTGGAACTTTTGGATATTGTTCACGAATATATCAAGAACTAACTCGGAACACAAACTTGCGATGAGGCCTTTCCTGGGCTGAAAATGTGATTCTACAGATGTAGAGGCGGCGATGTTCTTTGGTGGATGACTCGCCGGATCTGCCGGCCACGCCAAAAAGTGGTTATTCAGCCATCCCCGCACTGATGTCATGCAGGGTTATCTAAACCTTTTGACCGCAGCAAAGTAAACTTTGCCCGGTACGTCTTCAGAGCGGGCTGACGTACCCCACACCGTTAAGCTTAGTTATGTATCTTCATCCGCATTCAACAAACCCCGCTTATGATCGGGTTGTTGGCAACTTCCATCCGTACCATCGGTGTACGGGAACCTTTGTCATAGCAGTAATGTTATTGTATCTCTTGCTGACTACTCGTTAGACATTCTATATATTGTGATTACAGTCCTGAGTTCGATCCGCTCCCGTCATGGGCTGTTTGCGGAAACCGGCATGCGGGAACTTTCCAGCTTCTGGGGAACGTATCAACTCACGTCAAACCAAGAGTGACCTATCAATTTCAGTAACACGATAGCCCAGGCTTAAGAATGGCTACCGATTATTCAAGTAACTATACTTGACATTCTAATTATCCCGTTAATTACATCTTTGATAATTATATCGTATCTGTATAAACTGTCCCGATGACCAAAAGGCACCGTAACGGTCTTAGGACCGCTAGTTATAATTCCTGTATCTGTTCATAGTTATTCTTATTTTCTGTAAGGTGTTTTTGCTAACCGCACCATAGTAGGTTTCTCAACCTGTACTATATATATTATTCTGATCATTTCACATTGTATTGATTGTTCTGGTTAGTGTACATATGGCAAGTGGCCATCAGTTCATATGTTTTGTTTATTTGTAGAAAGATATAGGACTGCAGTGCACGTAGGAAACACTATACAGCAACATTTATATATGCAGCACTTTCTCCCGCCACCAACAATTTTTCACTGAGGTCGCTGTCTGTGCTACAACTCTGTTTAGCCTGGCATGCTACCGACTAAAAACCTTTTCTATTCAGCTCGATAGGATAGGTTTAATATGATTAGAGACAATTTCTTCGTTAGGAGACACGTAGTGTACGCCTCTTTTCCAGTAGTTGCGAAAATTTAGCCCCGCACTCTGGCAAGGTTGTGTAAGATTGGCCAACATACCTAAAGAGACTCATATTTCTAAGTTATTGTCTCTCTTCATGTTCCACTAAGCCTTATGGCTTCTTAATTGTTTGGATGTCCCTATCCGCACCATGGACTGATCCACCCCTGGGAAACTATTGGGGTTTCCGAGCGGTGATGGCCAGGGTGTGGGGTCACACACATTCCCCGGTATCTTCGGATACTTAGTAGTTAGTTACCTTTGCCAATGTAGGAAAGCACTGTGAAAACATATCTTAATTATTATTTTCTTTAATCTGCTGAACAATCCTCCCGCACCGCAGTGCATAACTGGGCAACTTGTGTTTAAACCTAACGCCAGGTTAAAATGTTAGTTCCGTAGGACCTGGTGACGGGCAAGATACGCATCCCCACCAAATTCCGTAAGAATGTCTGGGCATGATATTCAGATCTGCCACGCCCTAACGGGAAGGACATTTACGTTGTGTATTCGTGTCTCTTACCCACAGCATAACGATAGATCAGTTGCCTAAAAATGCTTTTGTGAAAAGTAACCAATGTCCTGTGACGTTTTATGTGGTTACGGAGCGAGATGTCTGGATTCTTATCCAGTTTGGAGGTCTTGCAAAGTGACATGTATGCATGCTGTCTTCAGTATTGATGTCTTAGGGCATCCATTCTCAATGACAGCCATGTCTAAAGGCTAGGTAAACGCCAGCCATTTGCGGCCTAAAATAATTCTTGTCTCTAAAAACTAAATATGAGGTTAGGCATAGAAGAAGGCCCGCATAAATAAAAGCGGCAACTACTAATTCAGCATACTGAGAATTACATAAAACGGTGACGTACGAATCCTTCGGGAATCGCTCATCCCGTCTTCACGTAAAACAACACGCAACCATATAGTCATAATTTCACTAGGTATGGTATTTTCTTTACAGCATTTTGGTTAAATGTTAGAGTGGGCCCCTTTCGGCCACTACTCTTCTCCCACTTTAAGCGATGGCAACATTTTCCTGTGATGGGGGCCCACGCGAGGCACTTGCCTCTCACAAGGATTCAGTGATTCAGTGACGACGGTCCACGCGAGGCTAATACTCCTCACCCAAACTAGCACTAAGAGTAGTGTCCGCGTGAGGCACATGATTTTCCGACACTACAAAAGAAAATTTTCTTTCATTTCAGCTTAGAGGTATAATAGCTTATATTAAGTTAATTAGTTAAATCTCGTGTACAGGAGCCTCCCTTACGGGGATACCTCTGCAGACCTATAAGTCTGTGTGGTACCTCTGGGAGACCCATGTTTAGAAGTTCATCAGGCTGTCTCTGTCTTGTAGTTTCGTATGCTCATCATTTTTATCTAGCATACTTGACGGTCTGTTTAGGTAAAACTATAGTATAGACTTATTTTAATTAGGTCACCAATCAAATCTTGCAAGTCCATAGATCACGAAATTGCTATGGACAGGCATACTGGTGACACAAACTCTTGGGATGAGACTGTTGTGTTTAATGTTCGCGACGATGGTTGCACGGCCCCACCGGAACGATTGAGTTCCACCAGCCTTAGGAGCCAGTCTTTGTTACGTACAGGATCCGTCACCCCAAGACCGGAAGCTAACCAGCGTCGTCATGCACTTGCAGCGCAGTGAGTCGACACCAGACACCGGAACGGCCCGACACTACCCCGTGAGCTACAAGTGGCGCCCGATGTGTGGCCCAAAGAACATCATTGTTAACGCGCAGCGAACTCACACCCACACCATATAGTGAGCTTAGTTCTATAGCGTCTCCATTTAGCGACGACTCCCTTGACCAAGAGGTAGCATCATACGATGGATTCCAAGCTCACATGCTCACCGACTATGCCAGAAATTCACTGGCGGGATCAACAACCCCGCAATATAACCTGGCTTCACAGGCAGGAACAGAGTTTAGAACCATATCGGACATCCGCGACAGGCCAACTCCACCAGGGCCGAATCGTGGACGATCACGACAAAGACCCGATTATGGGCATAATCCTTCAGTCTACTATCAGGCAGGGTGACAATCCCTATCACAGACAACCTCCCGCACCGCCCCCTTCAAACACATCACTATACTCGAGGGGAACACTGTGGCATCATCGGGAGGAATCGGCACCACCTTTTCACCGGTACATCAGTCATGCTACACACCATGACCGCAAGCTGACTGCACCACCGCCATATGAGAAATATCCGTCCTCACCTCGAGAAGAACGTCCGCATAATCTTCATAATATTCCACCTCCCATCCATAGACCCATGCCGGTTTATGGTTTTACAATGGGGCGGGATTCACTGGATTAGAGTACACACGTTCTCGCTCCTCCGCATCGATGGGAAACACCAACACACCGCAACCACCACCTGCACAACGACCAACCTCAGAATACTTGTTAGTCTCCCAGATACTACCACCACCTGCGTTTCAACCACTTCATTTTTCCCGTGGTCTTGGCCGAGTCATTCTCCCTCCCGAATTTAGCGGGGAGAGTGACTGGACCAATTATAAAACACAGTTCGAGATAATAAGTCGAACTAACCACTGGAATGATCAGCAAATGGGTGAATATCTCGCCGCAAAACTTTCCGGAAAAGCCCTTCAAGTTCTTGCGGATCTTGGGACTGATTACACACCCACCTACACCCAATTGGAACGAGCACTAACTGAACGATTTGGCGACAGCTATCGGTGAAACAAGTTGCCTACAACTTAAAAATCTCCGATGACGCGCGAGAGAAACTCTTCCCAAGCTAGCTAGTTGAATCAGAAGGCTAGTCACCCGCGCATACCCTAGCACCAATTTAGAAGGCGTAACACATCTGCATCGTGACACATTCATCGATGCGTTAAGCTGTGAACCCGCCCTGAAAGAAAAAACTATTTCTTGGTTTTTGCCAATTAACGGCTACTGCGGTCCGCATAGAACACTTTCTGGAGCGGGAGAAGAACAGCCGATGCCAACTTCACCCTATCAATGCGGTAGAGGGTGCAGCTATCGCCACGTCCACCAACACTCCCCCCAGATCATCAACACCTACCGCACCAACACAACAGCAAACGAATTCACAAAATTCCAATAAGAATCAAGCGCCTGGAGGAAGGGGGCGTGCCCATAGAGGAAGCTACAGCGGAGCCCCCGGGCACGGGAACCAGCGCAACAATAACACTAACGGCAACATGAAGGAACGAATAGACGAGATCAATAAACAGATCTCCGCATTAACAAATTTAGTGACCACACTCAGCACGAACCTCGCCACCACTCATTTTAGAACAGCGAACACCACCAACACCGCACCGCCACCAAACACCTGTTTCGGATGCGGTCAGCCAGGCCATTGGAGGGAACGGTGTCCTAACTGACCTCCATCTATAACGCCTGCGTCTGACTGCAGCACACCACAACCGGAGAAGCCATTAAACTCTTAAGGGCACCGTATCTGCTTCCCGGCTCAACTGCGGCTCCTGTACGACAACGTTCGGTGGCCAACAATTACCAACCAAATTCAGCTTTTACACCTACACCAAAACGCATGGCTTCACATATGCCGATGCCTCCCACATCCGCAGTATCGCCATCGCCCTCTATCTCCACACATAACAAGCCTTCTTTCCTTTGTAAAACGGCAGTGGTAGGTTGTAGCACCTCCGCTGAAACGTTTTTGCAAGCACCACATCCCGCCACCAAGACACCGAATTCTCGGTGTCCCTTGGTGGTATGCAAAACACCGCCCCACTCAACATCATCTTCCGCATCCACAGACAGCAGTGACTCGGGAGAAACGGTTTACTCCGCCTCATGGATTCGCAAATGCCGACGTAGACGGGGAGAAACACGTCCCTGGCGGCGTCACCGTTTCTTCTGCGCTTCGCCAAAGCATCCAATGAAGCATTGCAAGATATGGCTCGCGCAGGTAGAGCTTATCCATCATCCCATACGCACCGCTGTCTACACTAATACTGCATACCCAGAAACAGCAACATCTCCATCATCATTGCTACCCCCAGCTCCGCCTTCACTGCAGCCCTCACAGCAGCGGCGGCGATGGACTGGCCCCTTCCTCACTCAGCCATCCACTACATTAAAAGAAGCCATTCGGAAACAGACCGATTATGTACAGAATGATTCCGCTCCGACACCATTGTCGCAGATGGCGTCATTAGAAACTCTTCCACAGGTACACCGCAAGGTGATATACAAATGTGCCTATCTATTTAGCGGTGTTTCCACCAGTGCCACTGTTGACACCGGTGCTTCAATCATGGTATTCAACAAGCGCTTATATGAGAGCATCCCACCTCATAAAAAGCCTCCCCCTTAAACCTACAAACATTTACCTACAGACGGCTATGGGAGCTGATGTGTCCATAGCCGGTGTAGTCAATCTAGTCATCCAAATAGAGGAGATGCAATTCATACAGCGAGCTGTCATCGCCTCTATTCATAATGATGCCCTCCTTGGCCCTGATTTCCTCAGTGCCAGCGAAGCCATCATACAACAGGAACTCGACATATACGGCGGACGAATACCTCTTGGACTGGCATCGTCATTATATGACACGTGTGCGGTTATATTATCAAGTACCGCCACAGTTGAGCTGGGACAAGAACAAATCTTATGGCCCACCGCACCACAGTTAGGAAGCAACACACACATCGCCATGCTGGAACCCGACCCTGATTACATGATCGCCTCTCAATGCGCAAGTCCCCGCATGATAGTAGACACCACTAATAGGGAACATATACCCTTTAGGGTGTTCAATGGTACCGCAGATCCCATCACTCTTGAACCAGGTGTACGCTGCGGCCATTTAGTGGACATAATCTCATTGGAATCACCTACACTTACCGACACACCACAGCATATGACTGATGATTTACATGAACACTTACATGATTTATATCTACGTGCCACAGTTGGATTACAGCAATCACAGAAACACGAAATTCGGACACTACTGTACAAATATCGCGATAGTTTTTCCTCCGGAGACATGGACCTCGGAGAAACTCATCTTGTACGACACTCCATCGACACGGGCAATAATCGCCCCGTACGTCAACCGGTACGACGTCTTCCCATTCATAAAGAAGCGGAAGCACATCAACAAGTGAACGACATGTTGCGGACCAGTATTATTGAACCCTCAGCATCTCCATGGGCTAGCCCAATAGTACTAGCAGGCAAAAAGGGCGGAACCTTACGGTTTTGCATTGACTACCACCGCCTTAATGACCTTAGCGTCAAGGACGCTTATCCGTTACCTCAGATAGATCAGGCTTTGGATTCCTTATCTGGAGCCAAGTAGTTTTGTACCCTTGACCTGGCTAGCGGTTACTGGCAAGTGGCCATGGATGAGGCTGACATGGAAAAGACTGCATTTGTTTGTAGGGATGGTCTTTTCCAATTCTGCAAGATGCCCTACGGCTTGTACAACGCTCCCGGGACTTTTGAATATCTCATTGAGCAGGTATTAACCACCCTGCAATGGGAAATCTGTCTCTATTACGTTGATGACGTAATAGTCTTCGGACCAACGTTTGAGCAAACCTTAATAAATTTGGACACCGTGCTTTCCCGATTCCGCACGGCCAATTTGAAACTCAAACCCAAGAAATGTCATCTCTTTAGACAGCGTGTTGAGTTCCTGGGACACGTCATATCCGGTGATGGAGTGGCTACTCAGCCGTCCAAAACTAAAGCAGTAGCGGAGTGGCCAATGCCCTCTTCAGTCACAGACACGTTTTCTTGGCTTATGCTAGTACTATCGCCGTTATATCCGACATTTCAGCGAGATTGCTTCACCCCTCTACAAGATCACCGAAAAAGAGCGACCATTCGAGTGGACAAGTGAGTGTGAAGGCTCCTTCAGGGCGCTGAAGGAACTCTTGACGATGGCCCCGATTCTTGCTCATCCTAATCCAAACCTCGATTTCATCTTAGACACTGACGCATCAGCTTACGCTATCGGCGCAGTTCTATCTCAGGTCACGGAAGATGGAACGGAGCCGGCATTGGGTTATGGTTCGCATACTCTGAATAAAACGGAGAGAAAATATGCAACCACCAAGCGAGAACTATTAGCGGTGGTATATTTCGTCAAGTACTATAAACACTCTGTACGGGTGCCCCTTTACACTCCGTACAGACCATGCCTCACTACGCTGGCTCAGGAACCTAAAAAATCCGGAGGGCCAAGTAGCGAGATGGCAGGAATCCTTGCAGGCCTATAACTTCAACGTTGTTCACCATCCCGTCAAATTGCATGGGAATGCCGGCACCCTCAGTAGAGTTGGCGCGGAGGCTGAACATGAAGAGGCCACCACCGTGACACAGTCAACACAGCCATCTCCGGAGTCCCCAAATTGAGGTGCGCAGAGTGGAATCCGGAGAAAATCGCACACCACCAAACAACAGATGTGCATACATGAAATATATATGCGTGGATCCAGCAGGGGGTACGTCCTCCCAATGAATCGGTAACACCACTATCCACAATGGCAAAATATTATTACCAATGGTTCGAAGAATGTCAACTGATAAATAATGTTCTTTACTTCAATAACCGTCTGGTAGTCCCGGAAAGTTATCGTAACCTCATATTAAAAGAACTACATGATAACACCGGGCATCTGGCCATGGAAAGGACTGTTGTCCGTATCAAATCGAGATTCCACTGGATCAGGATTCGGGATAGTGTCAAGGCATGGATTGCCAAATGTATCCCATGCCAAAGACGCGCTGTTGGCCAGCACCATATCCCACCATCTCAAATTAAGATTGTTGGTGCACCGTGGGAGCAAGTGGCTATCGACGTGCTCGGACCCTTGAATACGACAGATGAGGGAAATAAATACATCCTCGTATTGCAAGACTATTTTATGAAGTTGGTAGAAGCATTTCCTTTGCCAGACCAAGAGGCATCCACCGTAGCGGAGGTCCTGGCAAGCAATGTGTTCTGCCATTTTGGTATGCCTTATGAGTTGCACTCCGATCAAGGAAGTAATTTTGAGAGCCGGCTTATATCAGAGCTCTGCAAATTGTTTCATATCGTCAAAACAAGGATGACTCCATACCATCCCCGGAGTGATGGGATGGTAGAGAGATTCAATAGAACTCTCGCGGAGATACTTACAAAGGAAACACGCCTTGATTGTAGAGATTGGGATCTATGGGTCCCATATGTACTCATGGCTTACCGCACTTCAGTACATTCCAGCACAGGTTATACCCCTGCTCGGGTAATGTTAGGCCATGAATTAGCCTTACCCATGGATCTGGCCATGCCCCGGATACCAGGAGAAAAATTCACCATCTCTCTATGTTGAACTCTTGCAGCAGCGGATAGAACAAGCCCATGAGTTAGTGAGAGAAACACTATCCACTGCACACCGGCGGCAAAAGACGTGGCACGACCGGAGGGTACATGGAGATCCATATGAAGCAGGAAGGATGGTTTGGGTACACGATTCATGCCAGTCTGCAAACGTGCCAAGTAAACTGAGTTACCAGTGGAAAGGCCCCTATGTGGTAGTAGGTAAGACGTCGGATGTGACCTACCATATCCGTGCTTCAGATGGCCTGACCTGTCATCCATTTTGATTGGCTTAAACCATGTGTCAGTGACGACCCAGCACCAGAGCTCAGACTGGGCGTTTCTCGTGACACCGGTACCCAGACAGATATTTCTACAGAAAATAATGTTCCCACGGTTAGCGCAGAGCACCGCGGTGCCAGTTCAACCCCACTTCTACCAAGCCAGAATGCGGGTAAACAAGCATCTAACCCTAACGACGATGATGAGATACGTACTCGTCCTCTCCCTCCTCAGCACGGGTCTACTCGATCTGGGAAGCCGTATCTGAAGAACTCGTGTGTTTGTTTTGTCCAAGGGATCGGATGGAAAAGCTGTTCCCCCGATCTCTTCCCATTCCCACGCACTTCATGCTATGACCCCCTCCCATCATAGTTACCACAAGCGGAAGCTGAGGTTGACCCAAGACATGCTTTCCCGTGGGGTGGATGAATAGCATGGAAGTGAAGAGGCTAGATGAAGCCTTGGCATGGCTACAACCGCAAAACCCTACGAGGTGTACCCGACCACGTCCCAAAACCGCGAAACCACGCCCCTCCCAAGGGACACGCTTTTCCGTAGTCCCACCACCGCCATCACTCCAATTCGTGTCCCGCATCTATACACCAAGTTCGGACATCACCGGCCCAGTCCATTTCACACTCCACTCGTCGTCTGTTGACCGTCAATCTTCAGATATGAGAGGACTGCTGCTACAGAGGTGGCATCCCGCACCGCACCGACCAACATTACCCCCCGCGGTGGGCAGGGAAGCAGTCTGTTCAGCAGACTCTCGGATCAAATTTTCCCAGTGTCTAAAAACTATGACAGGACACCAACCGTCGTGTAACGGGAGATGACCACATCCCCCTGTCCAAAGGCCACCCCATCCATTTGGCCTACCATACTCCCCCGTGAGCAGTCAGGACACCACAACACAGACAGAACGTCATCACATACAGAAAACACCTACCCTCAAGGCTGGATACGTCAATTCGTCATTGCGCGTACATCACATACATACTCGGTTATACTCAGCATAACAGAAACATTCAAAACTGGAAACAACATCATTTAGCAGCACCTACCGGTATTAATTAATTCCTGGTAGACATAAAGTCCCGCAACATTTCCACCCGCACAAGATGCAGGAGAAATAATATTTTCCGCAATAACAACAGACTCGGCTTTCACCAGCGTGGAAAAATGGAATGCGCCCACTTCGCTTTAACATTGGCATCATACAGCAGCCCGGACATCCCAACAACATTATCGTCAACAAACAGCCAACAAATCTCCCGCACACACCTTCTTATCTAGTTATGGGAGAACTGATCATATGGATATAAGGATTGCACTACAGCCATCTACACGTCACAGGAGGAACGTTTGTCCAACGTTCCTCCCCTTCCCTCTCCCATGACGTCGTACGATAACAGCCAAAATTTACATACATCATTTACACGTAATAACAGTCGATATTATTAAGGGAGCAAGATGCCCGCATTGTCGTCAGTCACGAGTAGGATTTTGCTACCGAAAAGTTGAATTCGATAATGGATTGATCAAAGTTACGACAGCATTCGACAGGTCATCTGAGCTCTAAAGTAACTCTGTTCCGCCCACGGGCTCAGCCATTACAGAGCGAAATACCATCAAGGTTCGATAAAGTTGACATCACACCACCTCCCCCATTCCTGCACCTGGCGGCCATAAAACATCACCTTCACCACAGTGCAAGTATCATCCACAGATAACCAGCCATGCGTATCAGACTCAAATCACCAACATGTCAAAAACAAAGACACTCAGGTTGACTGTATTCACACTCTCCAAATGCCGGCATTGTAAATTCTAACACTGTGTGCACCCACTTCCGAGTTGTACTGTAGTTTAACCGTTATTAAATGGTATTAATGTGTCCGGCCTAGGCAGGGACGGAGCTAGTTCTACCCATCGAGAAGAATACTTGGCAGCCCTCCCGCTCGGAAAACGCAGCTATCTTGTCGGGATCAGTAACTTTGATCTACCGCCTGAATAGATCTGTTTAAACCACACATCAAATTACTTACAACTTTACTGTTATATTTTTGATTAAGAGCACAACTGCTCTACCATGCTATAAATCATTAGCGCACGGGCCGGTAAAGCTGCGTAAAAAATCTAACAGTATAATAATAATAATTTCAAAAATTCTCTTCTCCGTGTTCCAGTCCATAATCAACACGGGCTGAGAACTACCTTTACAGACCACTATAAGACACATGTTTAAGAACCCGCGCAAATAGGGACATTATTATAAAACAAAATCTTGGTATAACATATATATATTTCCATATCTCGCATCAACAAAAGACTACACCTCAGCAACAGTATCTCGGCCATCGCCGTACACAGCACAATGTTTCCAACCAACCACGTCTTTCCAAGGGGCCACGTGACTTTTACTGCTCTTTCCAGTAAATTGGATCAAACGCTTTAAACCAGAGCCGCCCAAATACGCGACTACCACGCGTGATGGAGGAGTGGCGAGGGTGAGTCAGGGTAATTACCGCTGACGTCACCAGGCTCCCACACACCCAATCGGGCGCTCCAGCCTAAAATTAAAATAGGCAAGTTTATAAGCATCCAATCTGTAAAACCACATCACTCTAATTAAAAGGTGATTCTCCTCGGGAGTTAGTGAGCCTTTCCTCTTATAATTACATGCACTCCCTTTACATGGGAAGACTTAATCCAGTGACGATCAGAATGGAAAAAGGAGAAACTGTCCATATAGGCCTGACCGAATCACCTGTCAAAACTTCCAGGTGTAGTCATGCGCCGTCTATGACATCACCAAATAGTATAAAAGGAGGAAGCGCGCTCTGAAACTTCGTCTTCCCGTCAAAACTCGACACCAGGGAAAATTACATTCTGCTGTTCTTTATTATTAGTTCATTATTACAATACTTGGCCTGGAAAGTTAGAAATGAAGAGATAGGGCTTTAGGTTTTAAATAAGGTTCCCGCAGCAAACTACCATGCGGGAACGAGATGTCACTCCTCGAAGATTTAGCATTGTCGGATTCGTCTGAAGAAGAATCGGTATCAGTTTCAAAAAGATTCCTGTGCAGCTCGTTATTAGCTAGCGGAGAACCCTGTACCAGAACTTTTACGAGAAAGTCCGACCGCACACTTCATGTTAACAAGGATCATCTCCTGCAGACAGCCTTCTGCGTAATGTGTCAGTGTCTCTATACCGCTACCCGTTACGGAGTGACCCATGCGCTCCATCATCATCACCAGTGTTAGAAGTGACATTAATTCCAGGGGAAGAAAACGAGGATCGTGCCGTTTTAGCCACTCATTTTGAATCTCTTTTTCCAGTTAAAGTTCTTCCGACCGAGAAGGTGGCCCGCACGAAGAATACTACCCGTAGACATCCGGTTAGTCATCGTCCTCCCACTGCTACCTTGGCCAATATACCGGCAGCCAGACGTGAAAACCTACCCGCAGCCGCGTCGGGGAGCACTATGCCACTTCCAGTCACCACCTCCACACCGGTCCTGAAGCGGAGCAAGAAGCATAAATCCTCCGTAGAATCCAGTCCAGCAGCACCCGCATCCATAACCAACTACAAAACTACAACCACTACCTCCGCACCTGTAGTGTCCGAAGCAATCACAGCCAGTCAGCCAATATCGTTAGTTATCACGACGCCTACAGAGATGGAGATTCCAAGCTACCCGCAGTCACCATCTCCTCCTGACCTAACCATAGACGAGGGACCGTGACCATCGCAGCCTACATCCATTAGCATCACTCCAACCCGTGTCGTCCAGCATCCGCATCGCAGTCTTTCTGATCCAGCCGTCAGGAAGGGGACTACGCCTGAACGACCATACGCGGGAAAAGGACGTATCGCTCACACGCAGGACATCCAACCCGTGCCCACTGTCACTGCAAATCGCCTCTTGAAGTACGCCAAGTCTCGGAAGATGTCATCACCTGCCGTATCCGCTCCCGCATCATTGCCTCAGCCTACGATTCGACTCACCGCCATCGCCATGACAACCACCACGAAGACCACAGCATCGACCACCTCAACACCCACTAGCACCACCGCTGTCGTACGGACAGACATTCTAGCACACGCAGTAACTGTGAGAGACATTATAGACGCTCATATTCCCGCAATCATCACTTCAGACATTTCCGAAAGTGGCAGTCATAATGAACGCATCTCAGCATTAATAATTCATCCACCGCGACCAACCGCGGGACCCAGACTCAGTGGGGAAATTTTGCAGCAGAGGTGTGATCATTTGTGATACAGCAGAACATCAGTGGAAACGTACTAATTATTAATTTATTTTTGAAATACTTTTCTTTTTATTATATATGTTAGATCAGTTGAATCCCGTCCCTAGGAGTTATTATTATGTTCTACTTTTCCTATTATTTTTCTTTCTGTCTTAGATATCAGGACAACTACGTGGTCAGCAAGAGCTGCCCGTTGCGGACCCACTATAATGGGCCACAAATATATTTTTAATCAAGATACGTGTTGCGTACCCCTTTATTTACCCGGGGTGCGCAAGTAATTCGGCCGTAATATTTTAAATACCCTGTAAGGGTATGTTACGTGGAAATCATATATTTGTATTTATATTATTATATATCTTAAACTTAAATTGTGGTACGTTGGAGCTTGGGTGTTCTCTGCGGAGATAATACTTATCCGCACCCAAAGAGAACACCCATGCGAGCTATTGTTTAGGAATCATTAGCTAAATAAAGTTGAAAGCACGCACTCAAAATATTAAAGCCCAAAAAAAAGAAGACCTGGAAAAATAATTCCAGGTAAAAAATTAAAACCAAAAGTATGCCTCCCCTCTCGTTTTTGGCACCTCTATGTGCTCCGTCTCTTAAATACGCGTCTATTGCATCACTACTCCTCTCCGGCCACGCGCCTACCCGGGAAGTCTATAATTCCCGCCTAGCGTACGTCCGTGTGTCGCTCCGCAATGCGTGATCGTTTGCCGCGGATGTCAAACTAGGAGGGGGTGGTGTAGTTCGGATCGACCGGTCAGGTACCGGCCGTACCAGCTAAGCTGGGTACGCGCCGCCCGTCCTGGATTCGTTCCCTGAACACGCCCTCTCTGGGTAGAGCTATAAGCGTATATGAGCCTATGAGAGAGATCGCGTTGTAAAAACGAATAAGTTCGTTAAAACGCAGTGCGCATGCGCACGCTTAATACTATTTTTGACAGAGCGCGTAATTTACGACCAAGATAGGATGACGCTTTTAGTGTACCGAGAAGGTACAATGTAATCCTTTTTAATAACCTGTTCCCGCCGAATCTGGCATCCATCAAGACCAGAATTCAACGGGCTTTCCAAATCTGTAAACCATTTTTGATTATCTTCAAGGTATTGCCGTGAAGTCATAACCACGTGTACGCAGAACTTCTAGAATGTTCTAGAACATTCGACTGCATTATTATTAGCTACGCGCTGTTGCTCGACCGATGATTGGCTGGAGCCTGTGCCTGTGACATCATGAGTAGTATAAAAGAAGACAAATCCCAGAGCTCGAGAGCATCCTCGGCCAGGGGCCAAATAGGTTGGACCTGTGTCAGCTACGATCAGCAAGACAGGCATTACGCAGATCATTTCAGTTTCTGTCGGTTTCTCTCCCGTGGCCAGCAGTAATCCAACCCACCGCACTAAAGCAATTTTGTATCGCCCGTTGTTGCGGGAGCATTTTTGGAACTTTTGGATATTGTTCATGAATATATCAAGAACTACCTCGGAACATGAACTTGATGGGAGGCCTTTCCTGGCCTAAAAATGTGATTCTACAGATGTAGAGGCAGCGATGTTCTTTGGTGGATGACTCGCCGGATCTGCCGGCCACGCCAAAAAGTGGTTATTTAGCCATCCCCGCACTGATGTCGTGCAGGTTTATCTAAACTTTTTGACCGCAGCAAAGTAAACTTTGCCCGGTACGTCTTCAGAGCTGGCTGACGTACCCCGCACCGTTAAGCTTAGTTATGTATCTTCATACGCATTCAACAACCCCTGCTTATTCTCGGGTAGTTGGCAACTTCCATCCGTACCATCGGTGTACGGGAACCGTTGTCATAGCAGTAATGTTATTGTATCTCTTGCTGACCACTCGTTAGACATTCTATATATTGTGATTATAGTCCTGAGTTCGATCCGCTCCCATCATGGGCTGCTTGCAAGAATCCTGTTTGCGGAAACCGGCATGCGGGAACTTTCCAGCTTCCAGGGAATGCATCAACTCACGTCAAACCAAGAGTGACGTATCAATTTCAGTAACACGATAGCCCAGGCGTAAGAATGGCTACCGATTATTCAAGTAACTATACTTGACATTTTAATTATCCCGTTAATTACATCTTTGATAATTATATCGTATCTGTATAAATGGTCCCGATGACCAAGGCACCGTAACGGTCTTAGGACCGCTAGTTATAATTCCTGTATCTGTTTAAAGTTATTCTTATTTTCTGTAAGGTGTTTTTGCTAACCGCACCATAGTAGGTTTCTCAACCTGTACTATATATATTATTCTGATCATTTCACATTGTATTGATTGTTCTGGTTAGTGTATATATGGCAAGTGGCCATCAGTTCATATGTTTTGTTTATTTGTAGAAAAATATAGGACTGCAGTGCACGTAGGAAACACTATACAGCAATATTTATATATACAGCACTTTCTCCCGCCACCAACAATTTTTCACTGAGGTCGCTGTCCGTGCTATAACTCTGTTTAGGCCGGCATGCTACCGACTAAAAACCTTTTCTATTCAGCTCGATAGGATAGGTTTAATATGATTAGAGACAATCTCTTTGTTAGGAGACACGTAGTGTATGCCTCTTTTCCGGTAGTTGCGATAATTTAGCCCCGCACTCCGGCAATGTTGTGTAAGATTGGCCAACATACCTAAAGGGCCTCATATTTCTAAGTTATTGTCTCTCTTCATGTTCCACTAAGCCCTATGGCTCCTTAATTGTTTGGATGTTCCTATACACACCATGGACTGATCCGACCATGGGAAACTATTGGGGTTTCCGAGTGGTGATGGCCAGGGTGTGGTGTCACACACATTCCCCGGTATCTTCGGATACTTAGTAGTTAGTTACCTTTGTCAATGTAGGAAAGCACTGTGAAAACATATCTTAATTATTTTTTTCTTTAATCTGCTGAACAATCCTACCGCACTGCAGTGCATAACTGGGCAACTTGTGTTTAAACCTAATGCCAGGTTAAAAAGTTAGTTCCGTAGGACCTGGTGACGGGTGAGATACGCATCCCCACCGAATTCCGTAAGAATGTCTGGGCATGATATTCAGATCTGCCACGCCCTCACGGGAAGGACATTTACAGTGGGTATTCGTCTCTCTTAACCCCACCATAATGATAGATCAGTTGCCTAAAAATGCTTTTGTGAAAAGTAACCAATGTCCTGTGACGTTTTATGTGATTACGGAGCGAGATGTCCGGATTCTTATCCAGTTCGGAGGTCTTGCAAAGTGACATGTATGCATGCTGTCTTCAGTATTGATGTCTTAGGGCATCCATTCTCAATGACAGCCATGTCTAAAGGCTAGGTAAACGCCAGCCATTTGCGGCCTAAAATAATTCTTGTCTCTAAAAACTAAATATGAGGTTAGGCATAGAAGGCCCACATAAATAAAAGCGCCAACTACTAATTCAGCATACTGAGAATTACATAAGATGGTGACGTAGGAATCGCTCATCCCATCTTCACGTAAAATAGCACGCAACCGTATAGTCATAATTTCACTAGGTATGGTCTTTTCTTTACAGCATTTTGGTTAAATATTTGAGTGGGCCCCTTTCGGACACTACTCTTCTCCCGCTTTAAGCGATGGCAACATTTTCCTGTGATGGAGGCCCACACGAGGCACTTGCCTCTCACAAGGATTCAGTGACGACCGTCTACATGAGGATAATACTCCTCACCCAAACTAGCACTAGTAGTGCCCGCGTGAGGCACATGATTTTCCGACACTACAAAAGATAATTTTCTTTCCTTTCAGCTTAGAGGTATAATAGCTTATATTAAGTTAATTAGTTAAATCTCGTGTACGGGAGCCTCCCTTACGGGGATACCTCTGCAGACCTACGAGTCTGTGTGGTACCTCCGGAGCCCCACGTTTAGAAGTTCATCAGGCTGTCCCTGTCTTGTATTTTCGTATACTCATCATTTTTATCTAGCATACTTGACGGTCTGTTTAGGTAAAACTATTGCAGACTTATTTTATAATTAGGTCACCAATCAAATCTTGTAAGTCCAAAGATCACGAAATTGCTATGGACAGGCATACTGGTGACACAAACTCTTGGGATGAGACTGTTGTGTTTAATGTTCGCGACGATGGTCGCACGGCCCCACCGGAACGATTGAGTTCCACCGGCCTTAGGAGCCGGTCTTTGTTACCCGTAGGGCAGTATCGTACAGGATCTGTCACCCCGAGAGCGGAAGCTAACCAGCATCGTCATTTGTCGTGCACTTGCGGCGCGATGAGTCGACACCAGACACCGGAACGGCCCGACACTACCCAGCGACCGACAAAAACACTACTCCTCCATAAACAAATACCCAAATCTTAACTAAATTTTGGTCAAAGGATGCTATTGTGATCGGATCTGGAACTTCTATTTGGAATTTTGATTCATAAATTTTTTTTAAATTGTTAAATTGCTTCTTCTCCCTACCCTTTTGACCGATTTCAATCAAATTTGGCTGAAAGGATCCTATGGTCATAGGCTATAGAACTTCCATTCAGAATTTTGATTTGTCTATTTTTTTGGTGAAAATCTGAGATTTTATGAAAAATTTACCGGAAATGGTCAAAATGCTACTCCTCCATAGCTGCTTGACATATTTTAACCAAATTTGGTTAGATGGGTTCCATGGTGGTAGGCTCCAGAACTTCCATCAGAATTTTGATTGAGCTATTTTTTGGGTGAAAATCTTAGATCTTATGACAAATTTACTTGAAATTGTCAAATTTCTTCTGCTCGTCAACTTAACGGATTTCAAGCAAATATGGCCAAAAGGATCCTATGATCATAAGCTCTAGAACTTGCATTCAGAATTTTGATTCATCAAATTTTTTGGGTAAAAATCTTATATTTTATTACAAATTTACTGGGAATAGTCAAATTGCTTCTTCTTACTACTTTTAGCAATTTTAACCAAACTTAGCTAAAATGATCCTATGATCATAGGCGCCAGAATTTCCATTCAAAATTTTGATTGGTAGATTTTTCCTGTGAGATTTAATTTAACAATTCTTGTCTATTTAAATGCAAATGGTTCCAATGCTAATGGTCCAGGTGAGCGTCACAGGCCCTTGGGCCTCTTGTTACACACATGTGACATTTTTAACCATCAGTTAACCCTTTAATGGACAGGCTGGCCAAAACCGGCCTCAGCGATAGTCTTGAGGATTGTCCCGCTGCGGTTAGAGATGAGTATTTTTGAAAATATAACACTGGAATGGCTGGCTTGATAATCGAGTTTATTTAATATTGTATGAGATTATCAATAAACATCATATTGGCGAAAATAAAAATTTTCGCCAATATATGAATTGGTTCCATTTGTCAGTTTGTCCGTTCGTTCATTTGTCTGTCGGCATCCAATTCTGGTTACGGTTTTTGTTTAGCTCAACTTAGTCTTATATCCCAGGATTGGTTCACCCAATTGGGACCACACTTGTACACATGCTTCCCTATATTGAAGGGATGCAGCACATTGAATTTGAGGTCCAAGGTCACAGTCACTGTGAAGTGGGAACTTCAACATATCATCTACGATTACAAGTGACTCGCATTGTACAGCTTGTTTTATTTAAATTCATGACCGCGGGACAGAAGGCAGGGTATTGCAGTAGCTTGTTTTATTTAAATTCATGACCGCGGGACACAAGGGAGGGTATTGCAATAGCTTGTTTTATTTAAATTCATGACTGCAGGACACAAGGGAGGGTATTGCAATAGCTTGTTTTACTTAAATTCATGACCGCGGGACATAAGGCAGGGTATTGCAATAGCTTGTTTTACTTAAATTCATGACCGCGGGACACAAGGGAGGGTATTGCAATAGCTTGTTTTACTTAAATTCATGACCGCGGGACATAAGGCAGGGTATTGCAATAGCTTGTTTTATTTAAATTCATGACCACCGGACAAAATCGACGATATCACAATAGCTTTGTAATGGCTTGTTTCAAGTCTTAAATTCATGACCGCGGGACCCCACGGAGGGTATCGCAATATATTGTTTTACTTCTTAAGTTCGAGATAAAGTAACTCATTCGAGATGATATATATCCAAGATTGTCCATAATCAAGTACAAGAAAATGGGAAAATCGAGAAGACAAACGTTAACATGATTACAAGTATTTATTTTGTTTCTACAACAGAGCCAACTTTTGACTGAGTGTGAGCTGTGTTTCTGTCAAGTTTGAGAGGTAGAGCACCATCAACAGATCCTGTGGAGAAAGCAAACAACAGGTGCCATCAACAGGTACTAAAAAATAAATGCTCACCTGGACTAAAATTACCTGCATCAAATGTAACGCTCACCTGCAGCATCAGTAATGGAAACAAAAATATGAAATAGAGTTTTGATATTTAAAGCCTTAAAAATAAAAATATTCAAAGTTACCACCACATCTGCAAATTTCATTGGTTACATGGAGGCAATCTCTCAGCTTTTTTCGCATCCAAATTTTTCAGATAAGAACATTCAAGGTGTCATTCAAAGCGGCCGTCAGGACGCTAAAATCTGATCAGCCTGCTTCGGTCATGTTCTTTTAGATATAAACATCCGACCGTGAGCAATCTTGATTAATCAGATTCGTAAAACCGTGGCTAGATCACTTCAGTGGCTCTGGAGGAGACTGTTTTCTGATGATAGAAGTGATAGATAACATCAAGATGGTCAACATAGCCAATTAACTTTGCTTGAGGAAGTTTGTTTCTGGGTGGTTTCAGCTGTTTTTTAAGTCGCAAAATATCTGTAACAATCCAAGACGGACACCAAACTATTTTGACCAATGACACAGGGCTTCTGGTAAATTACAAAAAGTATTTCTATTTCAACTAATACCTTGAAAAATACTTGAGGCAAATGTATTTGCATTCAAATACTTTGTCAATTCATTTGAGAATTTTCAACTACATTCCAAAATACTTGTCATTTTCTGATAAATTCTTACATGCTCACTGTAAATTAAAATTGAAAACAGATTTCTCATATCATCTCCTTAACTGTATTTGATTTGTTGCCTTAGGAAGCAATAACTTCCAGTGAAAACTTGTACAAAATAAATGGCCCAAGGGCCATAGTGCTCACCTGCCTGATGAGGAACTGTAAACATCTTTACATTAATTAATGTACAACAAGTACCATTGATCCATCAGGCAAGCATAACTGTTGCCATAGACCAATGATTATTATCATTAATGACCAATGAAGCAATCATCCTTACCACTAATGACTAACAGCATAAGTGTCACTGACAATATTAACCAATGGGACAAGCACCATCTGTGAATGGGACAGATATGACTGATGCTACTGACCAATAGAACCATGGTACTTGGCCTTATTGAGCAATGGGTCAAATATCAATGACACAATTTACTAACGGGTTAAGCATAACTGATGCCACTGACCAACAAGAGCATGGGTTCCTGGCATTATTCACCAATGGGGGCAGTGCTACAAACATAATTGACCAAAGGATCAAGCACCCTTGGTCAATATAGCAAGCGTAACTGATGCCATGGACAAATAGGGCAAGGGTCCTTGGCATTATTCACAAATGAGACAATCAACCCTAACAGTAATGAGAAACAAATCAAGTGCCATTTACACTATTGACCAATGGGACAAGCAGTGGTTGTCAATGAGAAAAGCATAATGTCAATGATCAGTGTATCAAGGCTCCCTGGAAAACAAATGGGCTGGAAATATGAATATGTATGCAGAAAGAACAAAGTCTACATATGCCTTACGCTATTGACCACCAGATAAAACTAGGCTCATGGGGCATGCATAACACATGCCATTTATAAATTGGACATTGTTCACAGGCAGACCTTGAGAAGACATGCAAGAATATTGGCAATATCCTTGACATCATTGACCAACAGTTAAAAGTACATGTACCATTGAATAATGGCATCTGTGACCCTACCGCCAAATGGTTCAAGTGTATTAAGAGATGCCATTTACTAATTGAGCAAATTAAAAAATCTGGATGAACAGATGTACGAATATTGGCATCCTTGACATTATTGACCAATAGGAAAAGTACCATTAATCAATGGGGCAGCCATTTGTGACATTATTATTAAGTGTATCAACAGATGGGGCAATGAAGGGGCATAGAAGTTGTCGCTTAAAAGACCCACACAACCAAGGTAATATTCACGAGCAAAAATTTGAATCAGCAATACAAAAACATTGGTGTCTTTGACACTATTGACAAACGAAAAAAGTAACATTGGCCAATGGGGCAGCCTTAACTTATGTCTCAAGTGTACCTTATTAATGCAGCAATGATCACAAGAATAAAAAAAAATATATTGGTGTTCTTGACACTATTGACCAAAGGGAAAGGTACCATTGGCTAATGGGGAAGCCATCTCTGATACGATTTACCAACGCTTCAAGTTTCACAACACTCACAGTTAGCAAAGGGGCAATGGTGATGGTAACAAATCTGGATGAGGAAATGCAAGAATGGCATTATTGACCAACGGGAAAGTACTATTGATCAATGGGGCAGCCATCCCTGACACTATTGTCAAAAGATTAAAGTGTACTAAAGGAACATTTCTGAAAATCTTGTTTTAATCCATTAACAATTTACAAAACGTGACACACATGTATATTCTCCATAGGGTTCAATACTTAAAAATGCCAGAGCTATAGCCCTTATTTCAAGTTGTGGCCTCTTTATATTTATAGTCCAGAGATATTTGACTAATGGAACATACCTGCTAAATTAATTTTAATCCATCAACGGTTGACAAAATACATGTATTTTACCCATAGGATTCAAAATTTGAACAAGAGGCCCAATGGCCTTACCTGGACCATTAGCATTTGAACAGACATAATACATTAAATTTAGCAGTAACATGTAATAAGTTTAACTTATTACTTAATAATTTAACTTGGGAATTCAGTACAATCAATATTTAGTGGGAAATTAATGATGAACGTTAAGTCCATATGACCATAAAAGTTGAGATTTTCATTGGTCCGTGACAACCATGTTTTATCAAGGATCAAGTTCTCTTGAACAAACTTTAATCACCCTTAGGTATCGATGAAGTTAAATCTAATGAATTTTAGCCTGATCCGTATAGCAGTTCCTGAGATGTCATTTTCGAGAACCAGATGGGCACTGGAATAAGTGGTTAATGGGTATCGTTTTAAACGATTTCCAGCCATTTTTCACAAAATTCAAGATGGCTGCCGAACAAAATTGACCAATCAAAATTCTTTATATAAGCTCTGAAGCACATGACTCTAGGGTGCTTCCAGCCGAGTTTGCTTGAAATCATTCAAGCGGTTAATGAGGAGTACTATTTTAACTGATTCTCCAAATTCTCAGAAAAAAACAAGATAGCAGCTGGAAAAATTGAGAAATCAAAATTCTGTATAGAAGCTCTGAAAGCTACCAGTCTAGTATCCTTTCTAACCAGGTTTGGTTGAAATTGCCCAAGCAGTTGTAGCGTTTTAAACAATTTCCCATTTTTCAGAAAATTCAAGATGGCCACTGAAAAAATAGACCAATCAAAATTCAAAAGTTCTGAAGCATACCTCTAGGGTTCTCCCAACCGAGTTTGCTTGAAATAGAGCAAGTGAATGAGGAGTACTTTTAACTGATTTCGAGAAATTTAAAGAAAATCCAAGATGGTGGCCGAAAATATTGACCTATCAGCATAGAATTAGTCCACCCATGTTTCGTTGAAGTCGCTCCATTTATATTGAAGGAGTAGCGTTTTAAATTTCTGGAGAATTTTTTGAACATCCAAGATGGCCACCAGAAAAATTGACCAATCAAAATTCTGAATACATGTTCTGGAGCCTACCACCATAGGACCCTTCCATTCAAACTTGGTTGAAATCGGTCAAAACATACATGAGGAGTTGCGATTTGACGGACTGACGGATGATGGACGGTCGTCATGGTTTAAGCTCACTTGTGACACAAAAGTATTTTCCCAGGCTTCAATATTTTGAAAATATAGAAAGGGCCATCAACAAATGGCGAAACGTGCCACAATTGTTGACAGATAGACAGACAGACAAATCATGATTGCATAAGGTCACCGAGGTGAGTTAAACAAGAGGCCCAAGGGGCCTGTATCGCTCACCTGCAATTATTGGCCACTGGCACAACCGAACAAAATGAGATGACCTCTGGAAAAATTTATCAATCAAATTTCTGAGACGAAGGTTTAGTCACGGACTCAAGTTTTATTAAAATTAGGCCAGTGGTTAATAAGTACTCTTTTTATGATTTTCTAGAAATTTTCATAAAATATAAGATGGCCCCCAAAAACAAAAAATTTGGATTGATTTCGGCCCAATCCATTCAGCGGTTCTGTAGAAGTCATTTTCGTGAAAACTAGGTCATCCAAGATAGCCCCGGAACTATGTGGCCTTGACAATCCTGAAGATTGAATAAAGGAATTTAATTGGTTAATTTTCTCGATGGCCATCTTGTTAGAAATGTCTTTAAGAATCTCCGAAACTGCTTTGGGGATAGATTCAAACTTCAGGAAATATCATCTAAGGCCAGAGCTGACCCAAGTTTGTTTAAGGGAAGTTGATTGGCCAAATCGTTTTAAAGAAAAACCTAAAATCTTTTGAAAAATCCAAGATGGCTGCTGAAAAAAGTGACCAATCAAAATTATCACCTATCGCCATAGGATCATTCCATTTTTTGTTGAAATCGGGCCATTGATTAAAGCTGAACAGTC
Source organism: Chaetoderma sp. LZ-2023a (assembly GCA_034401795.1). Lineage (NCBI taxonomy): Eukaryota > Metazoa > Mollusca > Caudofoveata > Chaetodermatida > Chaetodermatidae > Chaetoderma > Chaetoderma sp. LZ-2023a. The sequence continues at coordinate 27,713,692 of CM067366.1, forward strand.
ATTATGAAATTAAGAAATCTTTTAGCAAAAAATAGTAAGTGAATTAATTAGTGATGTTTGCAATTTGTATCAGGTAAGCGGTCACCATATTGGTTTGCAGCGGCCATTTTCTTTACCCCACAACTCCAACGTAATAAGAGCTCGTCAAATCTAAACCATCCGCATTCAATTTGTGATGCGTCGTGTGTAAGACATTTAGCGAGCACCAAATATCAGTGTCTTAAAATATAATACAGAGAAATGACGAACTGAGGAGTGAGGATGCAAGACTGAAATGAGTATGTTTATTATTACGTTCTATCCCATCCAGACGAAATATCCATTCAAAATTGGATATAAATGTGGTTATTTTCTCTGAGATGAGCTATTCCACCTTGCACGCACACCAAGACATTTTGAAAATATCAATAACGCTGATGAAGACTAGCCTTTTTTGATATATCAAAATTTTCGGGGAATCCAAAACGGCCGTCGGAAAAATGACCAATCACAATTCTGTTAAAAGTTCAGACACCTACCAGTCAAGTCTGGTTAACATTGTCCAAGCAGTTAATGAGAAGTATAGCGTTTTAAATGATTTACCACCATTTTCCAGAAAATTGAAGATGGCTGCTGAAAAAATTGACCAATTAAAATTCTGTATACATGGTCTGAGACCTACCAGTTTAGTATCCTTCCAGTCACGTCTAGTTGAAATTGTCCAAGCAATTAATGAGAAGTAGCGTTTTAAACGATTTGCTGACATTTTTCAAGATGGCTACTGAAAAGATTTATCAATCAAAATCCTATGCACATATTCTGAAGTATAGCACTCTAGGGTCCTTCCAACCTAGGTTGATTGAAATCGGCTAAGTGGTTAATGAGTAGGCTTTTAACTGATTTCCAGAAATTTTCATAAAAATCCTAGATGGCCGCCGGAAATAATGACCAATCAGAATTCTCATTAGAAGTGTTGACACCTAACAGCATAGAATTAGTCCACACGAGTTTGCAAAATCAAAGATGGCCACCAGAAAATTTGACCTATTAAAATTCTGAATAGAAGTTCTGAAGGCTACCACCATAGGATCTTTCCAGCCAAATTTGGCATTAGCATTTGATCTAAAGCATTTGAACACACATAATACTTTATACTTTAAATTCACCAGGAACAAGGCATAAAATCCAAAATCTGAATTCAGTAGAAATAATATTTAGTGGTAAATTAATGATGGACGCTGACCACACAATCAGATTGAACCGTAGATTTTGAATGGTCCATGACAGCTATGTTTTATCAAGGAACAAATTCTCTTGAACAAACTTTAATCAGCTTTAGGTATCGATGAAATTAAATGTAATGGACTTTCAGCCTGCTCTGTACAGCAATCCCTGAGTTGTCAGTTTTGGGAAAAAGACAGTCAATGGAACAAGCGGTTAATAAGGAGTAGCGTTGTAAACGATTTCCCGCCATTTTTCGGAGAATCTAAGATGGTTACCAGAAAAAGAATGAAGCACTCAAATTTTCTATACCAATTCTGAAGCGTACCAGCCTAGCGTCGGAAAATCCAAGATGGCCGCCAGAAAAATTTACCAATCAAATTCTGTATAGAAATTCTGAAGCATATCATTCTAGGGTCCTTCTACCTGAGTTCGCTTGAAATCGGTCAAGCGGTTAATGAAAAGTAGCATTTTAACTGATTTATCGAAAATCCAAAATGGCCGTTGTTAAAATTGACCAATCACAATTCTGTTAAAAATTCAGAAACCTACCAGCCTAGTATCCTTCCAGCCAAGTCTGGTTGACATTTTCCAAGCAGTTAATGAGGAGTATAGCACTTTAAACGGTTTCCAATCATTTTTCAGAAAATTGAAGATGGGTGCCGAAAAAATTGACCAATCAAAATTCTGTATAGAAGTTCTGAAGCATTCAACGCTAGGGTCATTCCAGCCGAGTTTGCTTGAAATCGGTCAAGTGGTTAATGAGGAATAGAGTTTTAACTGATTATCAAAAATCTTCAGAAAATCCATGATGGCCGCCGGAAATATTGAAGATTACCATCATAGAATTAGTCCACCCAAATTTTCGCTGAAGTCGGGCCATTTATTTTGGAGTCATGTTTTAAATGATTTCCGGCACATTTTTGGAAAATCCATGATGGCCGCCAGAAAAGTTTACCAATAAAAATTCTCAATAGAAGTTCTGGAGCCATCCCCTATATGATCCTTCCAGTCAAATTTGGTTGAAATCGGTCAAAGCATAAATGAGGAGATACGATTTGATGGACAGACGACGGACGTCATGGCATAAGCTTATTTGTTCCTTCGGGCCAGGTGAGCTAATAACCCTTTGTAAAAAACAGACATAAATCGCAATAATTTGAAGAGTAGCTAAACACCATTTCTGTCACCAATTAGTGATACCCATGGGCCTTTGCGCTCTGCTCTGGTGTATAATTAATATGCTCTACAGCTGATCAGATAATCTGTTATATTTGCGCTACGCTGACAGGGCCATAACCACACAAAAAATCTCTTTAGCCATTCTTTTCGCTAAACAAAATTTATTTTAGCCATTTTTGGACTGTTTAGTAAACTTTTTTGCATCATATTATTTCAAATTTATATACTTTATATAGTACTTACGATTCCAACTGATACTCCCTGCTACTCAGAATATTTCAAATTATTAGACTCTGAAGGCCTACACTTAATTTCATGAATGAATTTTAAACAAGAGGCTCAAGGGCCTGTAATGCTCACCTTGTGGACGATAAGCATTTCAGAATCCAAGATGGCTAGGTTGACCTATCGAAATTCTGAATAGTATTTGTGGAGACTATCACGATGGGGTACTTCTGGCCAAAAAACCATGCCATGTTTGTTAAAGATCCCCGAGTCACTAACAAAAACTATTTTTTGTAATTGGGTCAATAACCGTGACCGTTTGTCAGTTTTTTCATGACACAAAGGACAACCACCATGCCTAGTTTGCTACTAGGATAAAAGAACAATCCCCTGTGCGCAAGGCTGGAGCCATCCCCTTTGTGCAAGGCTGGAGCTACCTCCCCTTCGTGCATGGCTGGAGCCACATCTTCCCCTTTGCGCATGGCTGGAGCCATCCTCCCCTTCGTGCATGGCTGGAGCCATCTTTCCCATCATGCATGGCTGGAGCCATCTTCCCTTTCACGCATGGCTGGAGCCACCTTTCCCTTCATGCATGGCTGGAGCCATCCTCCACTTCGTACACGAGGGCTCAACTCTTAGCCTACAATTGAATATTCACTAAGCAGAATTTTGGACCAACCTTCATGTTTGAGTTAAGCATTTCCTCAAACTGATCTGCTTCTATTTGTGGAACACTGTGCACGAGATCCATCAGGAAACGACCAATGCTATTGTCAGCGGCAATGCGGTTATCCTGCAACAAAAACACTAAGCTTGTATTCCATTACATAACATTCAGCAAAACACTACATAGGTCAGCAAAACATTCAATAAACATTACATAACATTCAATGAACATTACATAGCATTCAGCAAACATTATATAACATTCAGCAAAACACTACATAACATTCAGTGAACATTACATAATATTCAGTAACCATTACATAACTTTTCTCATTGAAAATGTCATTTGCAGACCAAGAGGATATTTTTAAAAATTTAACACTGGAATGACTGGCTCGGTTATCATGTAAACAGCTAAAATTCTGTCCCGTTTACCTGGCCTCTTGCTAAATTTGTAAAAATCTTATAACTGTCGGCCAAAGTTACTGGAAGTTTTTGGTTAATCCAAGGTCTATAGGACAGTGCAAATTTTCTTATTTGTGGCTAGTTCCATTATCATTTAGAATTAATTGTACTAGCTTGAGGACACGAACCCGGGACACAAGATGGCAAGAGCTAGAAGGAAATTTTTCGCTGTTTAACAGCAGGTAAATATTTTAATCTTCTAATTTGCCTTCCATACAAAATTGTCCAGAATAAAACGTAAGTTTATTCACTTCCACTTCGCTATTTCCACTTCCGTTTATCTGTCCCCTTCGCTTTACGAAGAAGCAAGGATAGTGGAAATATTGTCCATTCTATAGGGCCTTTTTTGCAACACAAATTCAAATAACTAGTTAAGAGTCACCTGTCTTTTTTGTTCGATTGCAGCCAAATTTACAGATAGCCAGCACTGAAATTTTCTTGAATTTTCTGGAAGAGTTCTATTATTATTCAGGAATATTCATAAATTTTTTTGCCTTATTTTATGAATACCTGGAATTTTCTTGATCACTACTATTGAGGAATTTGTCATGGACTTATTTATTCATGAAGAATTCATGTCTCCAATTTTGAATGCGGCCATTTAATGTTCACGAAAAGTTCAAGAACTGAACATGGACATTTGAAGAATTTAACATGAAGATTTGATGAGCATTCATGAATTTTTTCCATGAATAATTCATGAACAGTTCTTGAAAATTTTACAGGGGCCACAACTAATGAATTGCGACAATTTTTAGGCTTTTGTACGTATTATTCTGATTTCGTACCAAACTTACAAAATCGTGCAGCAGTTTTAAACTCGATAACAAGTAAAGCAGACTTACTGGAATGATGCTCATGAAGCGGCATTTAAGGATGTAAAGCAAAGCGTTATCGCCAGATTGTATGTTGCATTAAAAAAAATAATTTCACTTCCGCAATGATGTTTTGAGGTATACATTAAACATACTCACAAGGCGGCAAGAATTTGTACCGGGAAATGGAGTTCAATTTTCATGGCATCAGTTTTATCTGTTTTAGAAAACATTTTCTTTGAAAAGTACCAAATATAAGCCCACCCCTTTCTCAGAGATTTTGGTTTGTAAATTGAACACCTTGTTCTAATAGAAGCGTAGGCTTCAAATAGGCACAATACGGTACCAGGATCCTGTCCTTATATTATATATGACATACCAGGACCCTGTCCACATAGTCCATGACCAGCTTAAGCATGTGCTGCACTTTCCCACATGCAGCTTCCACCAGGTGCAGATCAGACACAATGTTGGATGACCGCGACTGACTCAGCTTTCCTTGTTGAATTAACTGAACTGAAAAATGTCAACATATTACAGGTTAAATCATTAACCACAAATTGATAGTAGTTGGTTAATAGCATTTGACCTCAGAAGGAAAACTATTTTTAATTAAGTTAATAAACATTGACCTTTAGCCTCCGAGCAATTAGTCCAGTCAATTTAAGCAATGACCTCGGCAAAATTGCAAGAGAATTTCTGCCACTAAATTTATTGCGAAGAAGCAATGACATATGACCCAAAGATTCTAGCCATTTCTGATGGTGGGAAATATATAATTTTATTTGTTATAACCCGCACTCTTTTGCACGTGCGTGTGTGTGTGTGCGTGCGTGCGTGCGTGCATGCGTGTGTGATATACCCATCGCATGCCAAATCCTCCTAAGAAGCAGCTGGACATCAGCCTTCAAGGAGAGAATTAGGAATTACAAGTTCACTCAAACCTCCCTGCACCATCTCAGCTATGCAGATTAGACAGCCAACATCCATCACAATACAGTGCATTGTGATGTGAAAAAGTCGTATCATAACATCGGCTTTGTGCAACTATGGCAAGGTAGACTAGACTATGCAGCACATGCCTCACGTGTACCCTCTCCTCACCCCACTGCATCGGGTCCCATAATTAATGTCAAGTACAGGTTGAAGGTGAATACAAAATGTACTGTATATACTCTTTAGTCTATTGCCCATTAAATTGGCAAAGGTCATCTTTCAGGGGGTAGGTTTGGTAAAAGATCATCTGCCAGGATGTAGAATTTGTGAAATACCATGTTTCAATGATCAGGATTGGCAACATATTGTCCTTCAGTGTTCATAAGTCGTAACAAATCATGTTTCATGGCTGAAACATCATGTTTAAGGACTAAGAATTGAGAAGGAAAACAAAGCAAAATTTATTTTAAGAAATCGGTTAAAATTTGGCAGAGAGGAATACATTGCAAAAATGATCCACCATTGAGAACATACAGGGTCAGCTACCGTATTCCTTTGATCACAGGATTAATATTATATGGAGGTGTCCTTTATGTGTAGGTATCCGCTCACCCGGCATAGGACTCCATATGATACATTGACTGAAAGCAGTGTATTAAGACATTTAAATGCAAATTAAACGCTACCATGATTATACCCACACATTTTGAAAAAACCCAGAGGGGTCAGGATATTGGATAATGCAATCGCCTCTGTCTGTTCTTCCATCTGTCCATCCCGCTATTACAATGTGCTGGTATCCACTGATGCGCTGTGGGAGATTTCTTGGAATGCTCATGTAAGATTCCCTTTATGGTGTTTATCAGCATTTCGGACCTTGCTGCAAGGGCTTGCAGAGCAAACAGCGAGTCAGCGAGCATGACTGTTCTGACTGGTTGTTCCTCTATGGAATTTAGGTGGTCAGCTGCTACATGGAGGGCAATCACTTCCGCATTGAGATTTGAACAGAGAACCACTGGGTACAGAGATGGTTTCAGAAGGTCTTCCTGTGTGTCGGATGAAGACCCCATTGTCTCTGTTTCTTCCGGTTTCTTCAGCAGAGCCATGTATGTACTCACTTATTCGCTGGAAACCCCTGTTGGATTTTTCAGTGCCAGAAACCAGTGGCAACACTGTGTGGCATCACTCTGTTCATGTTTTCCAGCGAGTTTAAGGGCGCTGGTCCTTATTCTGAAACTAAGTGGCTCCGGAGACCACACCTGGTGTGTCAGAATCTCACAGCAATCTGGATTGGCTGAACTACACCTACATTCACGGTGAAAACATCTTATTGTACTGTACATGTAGACTGTTCTCAGGATCTTGGAGTTTGATTCCCATGTGGCTTCCTCATAATACCAACCTTTCTGATGGAGCCCATCTCCATCTCCTCAAGGGGTTCCATATCAGGTGGTAGTCTAGATTGATGGAAAAGGGTGGGTGTGCTGGTCCGTGGCATGGTACTCTCCCCAAAAATGAATGAGAATTGAGATGCTGGATATGGTCTTTGACTCCATCGAGTTCTAGCCCCCAATCTTCTGTCCATTGTAGTAGCTTATTCACTCCCTCCCATATTCTATAGCCTGCTTCGGTACAGGCCTGGGGTCAGTTACATTTAAATGCAACTAGTTACAGTTACATTTGTTGAGCAATGTAACTAGTTACATCTCAGTTACTTTTCATAATGTAGCTAAAGTTACATTTCAGTTATATTAGTTACTTTGACTGATAATTATTATGAAGGACTATGTGAACATCGGTCATCATAAAAGGTGTAATGTAGTCAACCAATTTGAGATAGAGTAGAAACAAAATACCACTGATATAATATACTCACAGAATTGAATCCATTTCTGATATAAAATATAAAACCAGCTGAAAATTCTATAATAAATTTGACTGAATTTTGTTGCTGCCATATGCAATAACAAATTTCAATCAACTTGTTTCCAAAATAATAAGACACTAGTTTAATTCCACAGCCTTCATTGATGTACATATATATATTTCTTCCTCTAACCCTTTCAACCCAGACATGCCATATAACAAACATTAATCTTATTGTAAGAAATAATTGGTTGAATGTTTTGAAACTAATTTGACTGAGAGCTTTGCTACCATAGCTATCAACATTTTTCAGTGAAATGAGTTTCAAAGTGTTCAACAGATTTCCTTAGAGCATTGACTTTCTGTGATAAGATAACCCACCATCTACTATGGGGCAATATAACAGTTTCCAGTGAATTTAGCTTCCAAATGTCCATCAGCTTTGATGTTTGCTTAATTTCAAATAGGAATTTAAATATTTTGAAAATAATTTATTGCTTTCATTAGTTGCAATGGCAAATTGATTCTGATCAGATAATCTGCTGAGTACTTTATACAATGTATTTACACATTTGTAATTTTACTTTCAAAAGCTGTCGTTTCAAAATGATCAACAGCTTTCCAGTACACTAGTTTAATTCCACAGCCGTATAAATTTTGTCTGTTATACCAAAATCGTTGCTGGCTTGACTTTTATCTATGTGAATTGACCCTAGCTTGAGCATAATTGCTGAGCAATGATGTACTAATCAATAGAATAATAAGAAAAGAACAGGACATGCTGTTAGCACACACTGTGGCAGATTTTTAGCTTTCTTTACAATTCAACAGTTGGTGTTTTAATCCGTTTAACCATTTAACACTAAAGCTGGACAAAACAGCTTCTGAAGGGGTTTTGAGAAATGTCCATTTCCACACAAATATAAGACTATTTTTTTAAATTTATCACTGGAATGACAGGCTCAATAACGAAGCCAGTCATTTCAGTGACATATTTTCTAAAATAGTCTCATGGTCTGCAAATGGACATTTTCTATGAAAAAGCTCAAGTTTTCTTCAACAAATTTAATCTTTAAAAGGTAACTGTTAATTCTATAATCAATTAGTAAACAACCTGTTTCTAAGCTACATTGTATATTAATGTAAAAGTTTTACATTAATAAAAAGCTGTATAAGATTTTGATTAAAGGTTGTTGTTGCCTAATGTAGCAATAACATTCAGATTATCATTGCTAAAATATCACATATACATATATAGAGTGGGTTAACCATTTAATAGCCCTTCATAATAATTATCAGCCAAAGTAACTAATGTAACTTTAGTTACATTATGCAAAGTAACTGAAATGTAACTAGTTACCTAGTTACATTGCTCAACAAATGTAACTGTAACTGACATAGTGCAATCATGCAATGTAACTGTAACTAGTTACATTTAAATGTAACTGACCCCAGGCCTGAGTAACAGCCACTTAAACAAGAGGCAAAAGGGCCTTGATGCACAGCTTCATAATACTGAGACTCCATGTTCTATAGGCTGTTTAACCGAATTCCTTTTGACAAATTAGTTAAGAAGAGGCCCAAGGGGCCTGTATCGCTCACTTGGAATTATTGGCCACTTGCACAACCGAACAAAACGAGATGACCACTGGAAAAATTTATCAATCAAATGTTTGTGAAGACGGTTTAGCCTAGTTTTATTAAAATTGACCCAGTGGTTAATAAGTAAGTCTTTTTCTGATTTTCTCAGAAATTTGCAGAAAATACAAGATGCCCATCCGCCAAAGATGCTAAATTTTTATTGATTCATGGTGGGCATGTTTTTTTGATATATCAACTTTCCATGGACAAATTTCAATGGCATTTTGGCCCTGATCACATCTGCCAAATTTTGGCTTGATCCATTCAGCTGTTCTGGAAGTTGTTTTCGCGAAAACTAGTCATCCAAGATGGCTGCTAAACCACTTGGAAAATCAAGTTCCCTCGAAGAAAAAAACTTGGTTCAGCTCTTGCCTATGATCATATTTCACGAGGTTTGCATCAACCCTCCAAGTGGTTTCGGAGAAGATTTTTAAAGAAGTTTCTAAAAGTCAGCCAAAATCCAAGATGGCCACTGGCCAAATTGACTGATAATCTTCCTTTGAACAAAGTTGTATCCCTATGCCGTAAGGATGCTTTCTGTCAAATATACTTGAAATCGACCCAGCGGTTCTCGAGAAGACATTTTAAATTTCCAATTGCTTTAGTATGGGAGTTTTGGCGGGAAAAGGATACAAGATGACCGACAAACCGTCTATCCCACCATTTCGAAAATGGAAAATTTGAAATACAAAAAACCAAATATAAAACCAATTTCGGCTTCAAAATCCATCAAATAAAAATATCCAATATGGCCGCCAAACACACCACATTTTGATTAGTCCATGGCGGCTGTTTTTTACAGATCAATTTCCCTTGAACATACTTTAACGGCCCTTTGTCCCTAACCATATCTGCCAAATTTCGGCCCAATCTGTTCAGCGGTTCCGGTCAATTTCGTGAAAACTAGGTCATCCAAGATGGCCGCTGACCTATTTGGCCAATCAAGTTCCAAACTTGGTTCAGCTCTTGCAGATCAGCTTCATTTGAACAAACTTGGATCCCTATGGCCTAAGGATGCGTCCTGCAAAATATAATTGAAATTGGCCCAATGGTTCTTGAGAACTGTCCTTTTGGAGATTTCACACTGTAAAAGGGAAGAAATGTTTATTTTACAGGGAATCGATTCATATAACGTACATTTGTACTAAAGACTTTGTCACTAAAATCTTAATAGTTTACTAACTATTTCAGAGAAGACATAGACAAGTGTATCGGTTATCGAGCCAGTCATTCTAGTGATAAATTTTCAAGAATAGTCATCTCTCGGCAAACAGACATTTCTGAAGATAACTGCAGAATCTGTCTTTGTCTGGCTTGAAAAGTAAAGAGTTACAGAGAGACCATCGAGGCGTCAATTAACTTTAATAAGAGTTATTCCTACCCATGGTGCTCAATTAACTTCAACACAAACTCATCATAACCAATGGAAATCAAAACTAAGTAGACAGGCAGATATATAATCAAAGCAAGCCTGGGTGGGGTTAATTACCTCCAACTTTTTCTGGCTCATATGCAGTCATGATGACGTGTACAGGTGTGAACATGTGACCGACAGTCTGTCCGGGAACTCCCATTGGTGAGCTGTAGCAAAAATACATACATTAGAATCAAGCTGGTTTAAGTGAGGTGAAATAGTGACACTAAAACACATTTTACCTGTATTAAGTGGTCACCTGACATTAAAGACCATCTTGTTGAAGCAGTTGTTTCACTGTACAGTAACACATGTTTAGAAATTTGCCGCACTGTAGACCTATGAAGAGACCTCTACCCACACAATACTGGAGATTTTTCTGCACCGTAGACCTATGAAGAGACCTCTACCCAGCACCTTAGACCTATGAAGAGACCTCTACCCAGCACAGTAGACCTATGAAGAGACCCCTCTACCCAGCACAGTAGACATATGAAGAAACCTCTACCAGCACCGTAGACCTATGAAGAGATCTCTATCCCGCACCGTAGTCCTATGAAGAGACTTCTACCCAGCACCGTAGACCTATGAAGAGATCTCTACCCAGCACCGTAGACCTATGAAGAGACCTCTACCCAGCACTGTAGACCTATTAAGAGATCTCTACCCAGCACTATAGACCTATGAAGACCTCTACCCAGCACCATAGACCTATGAAGAGATCTCTGCACAGCACCATAGTCCTATGAAGAGACCTCTACCCAGCACCGTAGACCTATGAAGAGATCTCTACCCAGTACCATAGTCATATGAAGACCTCTACCCAGCAACGTAGCCCTATGAAGAGCCCTCTACCCAGCACTGTAGACATACGAAGAGCCCTCTACCCAGCACCATAGACCTATGAAGAGATCTCTACACAGCACCAGACCTATGAAGAGATCTCTACACAGCACCAGACCTATGAAGAGGCCTCTACCCAGCACTGTAGACCTATGAAGAGTGTCATGGCTGCACATCTATCAGTGGCCAAAGTGATGAGGGCACCAAACTACGCCGTGAAAGCAATAACATTCTGCGCCACCGTAGCAAACGCTTAAAAGATCTTGCTATTCAACAAGCAGACACCCTAGCAGATGTGTACTGACTACACACCAGCACACACTGTACACAAACGTGAAGGACACTTTATTGGGATTGACCAGGCCAAAGACGAGGCGATTCAAGAATGGTTCAAGGAACAGTTCACTGACCATGATGTTGAGCCCTTCCACCCGGTCTTAGGAGACCCCAGGCCATTATTAGCACCAATTAAAACAGCAGAAGCTGATAAGGCACTTAAGCCCTGATAAATGGACATGTATCTGGTTCTGATGGCATGAGTAATGAACTATTCAAATATGCAAGTGACATTATCTCAAAACCGATCACACACCTAATCAATTCAGCTTTTACGCACCACCTTCCGATTGATACTGTAGGCCAGGTACCCTTATCGCGCTACCCAAGCCCAAAAAGCCACCTGGTCCCCCCAGCCAATCTGCAGCCCATTGTGCTCCTCATTAGCATTCGGAAAATCCTATCCAATGTTACTATATGCCGCATCCGAAACAAGATCGATGACTTCACCGGATTGTGTCAGTGGTTTTAAAAGTGGCCGCGGCTATTTTATGTCTAAACCCGGGATTTCCACAAAATGGCCATTGACATGTTACGAGCCTTCAACACAATTAAGTGTCCATACTGGGTATGCTGCTAGAGATGGAATATGCTGACGATGTGGATTTCATAGACGAGGACAAGAAAGCCCTTGACGAACTTCTCCCAATAGCTGTAAGCAAACTAAAATGATTTGCGGAATGGAAAAACTTAAGGTTGAAAAAGCAGAGGTCAAATAGCAATATTAGAATAGCCTTGACCTTTGACCTGGTGATCTCCATGTCACCATCCTGTATCCTCTTGGCATAAGCAACCATGTACCGAAGTTGTGCTCCATTAGGGTTAAGCAATCCCAAAATATAACCAGATAAGATAAGCCTAAAAAATTAACTTTGAAGAATAACAAGGTTTTGTAGAGGTCAGAATGACCTTGACCTTCGACATTGTGACTTCAGTATCAACATACTGCTTCCTAACATTATAGGTAACAATGTGCCCAAGTTTAGTTCCAATAGCATTAACCAATCCTGACAGATAAGTTAAGAAGTTTTGTTAAATGCAATTTAAACTTAACATTGAATTTTGTATCAAGGTCACACTGACCTTGACCTTTGACCGTGTGACCTCATTATCATCATGCTGCTTCCTAATAGTATAGGCAACCACATAGCCAAATGCGCATAATACCCCGCCATGATGACAAGCCAATGAATGAGAGCTTTCAGAAAATAGTTATTTCTTCCTCAGCCCCATCAGACCAGCATCCTTATGAAGTGTCAAAGCGATTCGCTAAACGGTCAAGGAGGTATTGTCCGGAAACCAATTTTCAAGATGGCTGCCGCTGACTGGCGGCCATATTAGATTTCAGATTATTTGTAAATTTTGATATGTTTCTTCACCAGACATATTCCAATGACCGTAGGAAGTGATCCAATAAATGAAATCCAGAAACCAACTTTCAAGATGGCAGCCTATGGCTGGCGGCCATCTTGGAGTTCAGATCATTGTCAATCTCAATAGGTTTCTTCCCCGGAGGTAGTCCAACGACCCTATGAAGTTTCATAGCGATCCGATAAACGATCACGGAATTATCATCTGGAAACCAATTTTCAAGATGGCCACCGGTGGCTGGCGGCCATCTTGGATTTCGGATCATCATCAATTTCGATAGGTTTCTTCCACAGACATAATCCAACCACTCTATGAAGTTTCAAAGCGATCCGCTAAACGGTAACGGAGTTATCATCCAGAAACCAATTTTCAAGATGGCCACTGGTGGCTGGCGGCTATCTTGGATTTCGGATCATCATCAATTTTGATAGGTTTCTTCCACAGACATAATCCAACCACTCTATGAAGTTTCAAAGCGATCCGCTAAACGGTAACGGAGTTATCATCCAGAAACCAATTTTCAAGATGACTACAGGTGGTTGGCGGTCATCTTGGATTTTGGATCATTGTCAATTTCGATAGGTTTCTTCCCCAGACCTAGTCCAAACACTATGAAGTTTTAAAGCGATCCGATAAACGGTAACAGAGTTATCATCCGGAAACCAATTTTGAAGATGGCTGCCTGTGGCTGGCGGCCATCTTGGATTTCGGATCATCATCGATTCCAATAGGTTTCTTCCCCAGTCCTAGTCCAACCACTCCATGAAGTTTCAAATCGATCCGATAAAGGATAACGGAAATATTATCCGGAAACCAATTTTCAAGATGGCCGCCGGTGGCTGGTGGCCATCTTGGATTTCGGATCATTGTCAATTTCGATAGGTTTCTTCCCAAGACCTAGTCCAACCACCCTATGAAGTTTCGTAAACTTAACGTAAAATATTAACAGATTATACTGTGACCTTTGACCCCTCCCCATAACCGTGACTTCATGATGTCTGCATCAGCATGCTGCTTCCGTTAAATGTAAATCACCATGTACCCAAGTTAGGTTCCAATTGGATACAGCATTGTTGAGATATAAGGTAATAACCTTTGTTTAACGCAAAATATTAACAAAGATTATACCGTTAACTTTGACACCATAAACTTGACCTCGCAATGCCTGCATCAGCGTGCTGCTTCCTTTCGATGTATATCTCCATGTACCCAAGTTTGGTTCCAATTGGATCAGGCATTGTTGAGATATAAGACAATAACTTTTGTTTAATGCAAAAACTTAACGTAAAATATTAACAAAGATTATACCATGACCTTTGACCCCACCACCTTGAACACATGATGCCTGCATCAGTGTGCGGCTTCCTTCGATGGATATCTCCATGTATCCAAGTTTGGTTCCAATTGGATCAGGCATTGCTGAGATATAAGACAATAACTTTTGTTTAACGCAAAAACTTAACATAAAATATTACCAAAGATTATACTGTAACCTTTGACCCCTGTAATCGTGACCTCATGGCCTTTTATCGGCGGGCTGCTTCCTTTTGATGTATATTACCATGCAACCAAGTTCGGTTCCAATTGGATCAGGCATTGCTGAGATATAATCTTAACTTAAAAGTTTACGCCGCCGCCGCAGTCACCGGAAAAGTGATACCTATGTCTCGATCCTGCTTCGCAGGCGAGACAAAAATCAAAATTATATTACGAAACACAAAATCATGAGTCCCGGTTGAGAATTAATGTAATGATGTGCCCCTGAACGCTTTGCGCCCCTGAACGTTTTTCATCTAGTGCACGAATCGTAAGCATCGGTTCATTTCGCATTTAACCTTTATTAAACATCCAGCGCAGCGAAACATGCCAACTGGCGAGATGTGACATAGGTTAATCATAGTGAAAATTGTCCGTAAGCAACTTCATTATCACTTCTACGCATCACCTATGTTCGCGATGAACAGACAGCGAATAAACACAAAATTATGGATTAAAGATGTCAAAATATAGCTCATGTGTACCAATGCTCGACTAATGTAGACGCTTTTTATTAAAACATGAATGACGAGACACGTGATCAAAATTTTACTACGATAGTAATTTTCATTCATTCATAATGACGTCAGATGTACAGCAAGCCAATCAAATTACGGCTACACTTTTCCGAGAATCTACAACTGCGCATAATTATCTATCGGCGAGACAGTCGCGCGAGGCATTTCTCATTAGTGGTGAATTTAGGCAGTGAATAAGTAACCGGGTTCATTTTGTTCTGTAAGAATGGAATGTTTACGTTACCAGGCAGCTGTATCGGAACTGATAATGCGACACACTGCCAATTATTCAACATTGAATGAGGCCTCCCCATAAAATCATGAAAGGAATTTCGCGAAAATTTACAGTACCCTGGCAAAATATAATTGCATAATGTGTGTATGCCCGAGTAATCGGTTGCCCTTCTTGGTCGACTCGCATAATGTCGTTATACCAGCGCGGCGTAATTATGAACGCGTTTCACGTTATCAGATTTCAAACGACTTGTCTAGCCAATATCATAAATGCGTTGTGTAATAAGTTCTGACACGTTGTCAAACTGTTTCCAACCCATTTGTTTTACTTTCACACCACGTTGTTTTACCTTTCACAACGGGAAAGTGATGCATCCATTATTTTAAAATAGACCCGCCATGTACGCATTGCAGACGCATTTTCTGTTGTTAACTCTGAGCTGTACTGTAGGTTTTCTCATGATGGAGACATATTGTATGACTTGCAGTTAAAGATGCTTAGGTAGTTCTTCGCTGTAGCAATTGTAGTTCAGTTGGTGAGTATTTCTCTAGTGAGATCAGATCTGTTTTACGAGAATAGGTGAGTTTATGGCAGTCATCCTGCAGATTGAGCATGGTACCCACAGAAGTGGGAGATAACACTGCCATCTTCACTTAGTTCACTATTGGTACACTGTGTTATGGTAGAGAATATAAAGCACCTTGAAAATAAAAGTTCTGTTCTCAGATTTTACCATGTGGGTCTGTGAATCATAATGTCATGTGAAAATAAAAAATAGAAATATTACACTATGTGCAGTCTACTTTATGTTATGTTTTGTAACCCATCACAAATCCTCACCATTTCCTGGGGTTGGTCTTTTGACCTGACTCTAGGGTGGGGAGGGGGGGGGGGGGTGGAGTCAAATATAAGTGTCATCTCACAGTCCGTAATCATATCAGTAACTCACATTTAACACATTCGGTTGAATTCCATCCAACGGTTTAGGAGATAATTGAGTGACTGACAGTTGTTAGGATATTTGACCTTTTAAGCCTGCTCCCTTGACCCCCATGGTATGGCACCAAAGACAGATGCTGCGTCGCAGAGCACAACCATGTATGGGTAACCCACACCACATTTTGTTGAATTCCACCCAATGGTTTGGGAGGAGATAGCTTGACAGACGGACAGATAGACGGAGATTACAATATCCATAACACTTATTTTAAATGTGGGGATAACAATATTATTTGTTCACATTGCTGTGACTGACACTTTCAGACAGGAAAAATTAACTGATATATATATCCATAATTAACATGTAATATCATACTCACAAACGGCAAAAATACCCCATTTTGTCCCAAAAAAATTGATGGAAGGAAGAATGGAAGAAAATAGAATTTTGGATATGTTGTAGAGCACACCTAATGCTTTATTGTCTGTAAAGCACAACTTCTTTCCACCTATCCCACATGGTCATCCTGACAGTTGAATATGGGATAATTTTCATGTTGGGTCAATTTCAAGGGCCTATATTTCAAAACTGTTAAGAACTACATATTTTTTCTTTTATGTATAAACTAACAAATTTATATGTAATTGACCCATCAAGTATTAAGTTTGTAACTCTAATAGTTTTAACATAATTGTAATCACATGTGGGTCTGAAAATTTGTCACTTTGAATAAATTTTCATTTTTAATGTTACCTAGGTTACCAACACGAACACAAAAATTATTATGCCCTGCATATTTCAAGACGGTACCTACATGTGACCAAGCACTGAAAGTTTTATTGGAATTGGACGTCAGGTTAAGAATTTGCAACCTTGAAAATGCTACAAAATGACAATTGCTGCACATGTGGTGGACCCCCTTGCTGTTCTAGAGTACATATCTCCAAAAATATTGCGATTTGAGAGCTAAAATTTTGCAGGATTTCCTAAAACGTACTAATAATACAGTAGAGAGAATGATGATAATCTGAATCGGTCATGCAACAAGATTTCTGAAAATTGGTTGTCTTGACACAGAATAACCCATACCCTTGATAAAAATACTATGTTTATACAATGCAACCTGCGTATCCTTGATGCTGTATAACTGTAACAGCCGGGCAGCTCCAAAGGCAGCTCTAGACAAACTTGATGCCTGCCACCGCAAACACATACGCACCATCACTGGACAACGATGTCAAGGCAGCATAATCTCCAATGATGCACTATAAAAATCGCCTAGCAAAAGAGGGTTCACGTTTGGCCATGTGCTAAGGATGGCAGAAGACACACCACACCACCTCAGAGAGCCTTCGAATTCACCCCACTGGGAGCCAGCAAATACAAAGCCAGGAGAGGACGTCATTGCACAAATCTACTAAGCGTGCTACGAGGTGACCTCAAGAAAGCAGGACTCGGTACGCTCCAATCAAGAATGAGCCAGAGGAAGCCGAGGACAAGACACAGTGGGCAAAAGCGAAGAAGGACTGATTGCAGCTGTAGGATGTTTCTACTACTACAGCCGCAGAATACAGTAATCATACAATGCCCACATCAGTGCTGTTATAAACTGTTTTGGAATGCCCACATCAGTACTATTATTATAAACTGCGTTGGAATCAGGGCTGGGGTCACATACAATAGTATTTGTATTTGAAGTAATTTAAATACATTTTCCAGGTATTTGAAAGTATTTGTATTTGAAAGTATTTAAGGCAAAAGTATTTGTATTTGTAAAATATGGTGTTGTGGCATGAGTGTGACGTAAAATATGGTGTTGTGGCATGAGTGTGACGTAAAATATGGTGTTGTGGCATGAGTGTGACGTAAAATATGGTGTTGTGGCATGAGTGTGACGTAAAATATGGTGTTGTGGCATGAGTGTGACGTAAAATATGGTGTTGTGGCATGAGTGTGACGTAAAATATGCTGTTGTGGCATGAGTGTGAAGTAAAATATGCTGTTGTGGCGTGAGACTGACATAAAATATGCTGTTGTGGCATGAGTGTGACTTAAACCCATATATACTGAGATCTTTTTCTTATACTACGATCATCAAATATTAATAAGAGATGTGTAAGATGGAATTCTATGCTGGCCCATACCTGGTAAATGCTTTTAGTCCCATTTTGTTTCCACGTAAGCTGGTGTCTACTGTTAAATGAATAGCATTCTTCGCTTCACGCGCGTAGTACTCATGGATAAGTACAGAATGTGCCGACACTTCTGGTCCTGTCGAGTACCTAGTAGAAACATATGAGCAAGTGTATTTAACATACCATGCTGTATGGATAGGTACTTGACCACTTACTTTGCAAGGGATCTAACTCTGTCTACTTTACTGAGTAGCAATGTTATATGTGCATCTGCTAACCACATTTAATAGGTATAATCTATTAAACAAAAACATCATAACGTGTACATATATGTCATAGTAACATATCACAAAGTATATGCAGAACACAGAAGACATACTATTGTCAGTAAACTGTAAACTAACACACTCTGATGATAAATGATGATGGGAAGATCTCCTAATAGGTAATGTTGGTACTAACAAAAATTAGCTTTTAAAGTTAAATGCTTTAAATAGATAAATCAAAGCCCTTTCCAGCTGAATCTTGTGGTACAAGATATAAGATCCATGATGGAAGTTGTTACTTGAAGCTTTCCTAAGCCGATAACACCACCAGATTAGTTCTGCTGCTGAGAGCCACGCTGAAATCTTGCATCAAGTTGTGATGTCAAAATTCCCTTTATATATAGATGGGGGCATAACGGAGTTCTGTTTTCCCAGCTGTTACAGCATCATCAAGGATATACAAGTTGCGTTGTATAAGAAACGAAACAGATTTCTTTTTTCACGAGAGTTGATACATACCATCCTGATACGAATTGGTATTTCCTAAATATCAAACTAGCTTCAATATTACACAGAATCTGTATCTGTACTAATAATGGGCAAAATTCATACTGAACATCACGTCCAGGTGCGTGTCTGGATAAAGATGGCTGGTATTCGGGTGGCATTGCTACATGGCCATTTAGAATTTTGTACATGAATGTCACATTTGTTTTTCTTCTCTGTGCCAGTGTCTCCCATCCTAGGCTTGTTAGTATGCCGGTAACACTCTGTCTTGTATTTGTAGACAGGTCGAGCTAGCACAAATCTTGCTGCTTTCCTCTGGACAGCCTGGATGGATTGGCTTAGATCTTTTGTCAAATCTAATAAGGCCATCCATAAAAAAGATTTGGCTTCCTGCAAACCGGGTGGGGAAAAGATTTTAGTAGGGAGGGAGGAAATTTATTTATTTTTTCAATTATTAATTTATTTTAAAACGGTCATAAATATTTGTTTTTACTGATATTTGACTAGATGTCCAATAAATATGATTGTAATTGCCAAATTTGTCATGTTTTTCATGACACAATTAGCAAAAGGGATTCACATTGCATACAAATGGCATTAAAAACATTGTAATTTGCATAGTTTTACAAATGTATGCGTTTTAACATTTTTAAAAATATTTTTTATTTTGGCCTAACAAAAACCTGCCCACACTAGGCAGGTTACACAACTGTCACTCTCGGCGAAAGCGTGACCAATGGTGTGCATGCGCAGTAACATGTAATCAGACTAGATATGATTGGCTGACAATAGCAATTAATAGATGCAAGCCTCTGTGGGGCAGAGAGACAGGGATCATATCAGGATTGTAAGTATCAACTCTCGTGAAAAAAGGAATCCGTGATTCTGTTTATTTTACTTCAAGATAATACTTACCATCCTGATACTCATTGATTTAGCCAGAATTCCTAAGTGAATTCGGCGGGAGGGAGGCGCAGTCATAAAACCGGCTGTTCCCCGGAAGAGCGAGCTCTTTTGCGCTTATGGCACAAAACCATCTGAAATTGTTTACAAAACAATCAGGAAGTGATTTGATCATCGGATCACACCACACACACACGCACGCACACCACACACGCACGCGCGCACGCACACACACACACACCTTTCTAACAAGAGGCCCAAGGGTCTTAAAGCTAACCTGGACGATTATTATTTCGTCTAAAGCATTTGAACAGACATTATACTTTAAATTCAGCAGAAACAAGGCATAAAATCCAAAATTGGAGTTCAGTAGAAACGATATTTAGTGGGAAATTAACGATGGACGCTGACCACACAATTAGATTGAACCTTAGATTGGTCCATGACAACTATTTTTTATCAAGGAACAAATTCTCTTGAACATACTTTAATCACCCTTAGGTATCGATGAAATTAAATGTAATGAGTTTCAGCCTGCTCTGTACAGCAATTCCTGAGATGTCAGTTTCAAGAACAAGACAGTCACTGGAACAAGCAGTTAATGAGGAGTAGCATTGTAAATGATTTCCCGCCATGTTTCGGAAAGTCCAAGATGGCTACCAAAGAGAATGAAGCAGTCTTGTTTTGTATACCAATTCTGAAGTGTCCTAATGGCCTTCCAGCTGAATTGGGGTTAATTTTTCGAAAATCAAAGATGGCCGTCAGAAACATTGACCAATTAAAATTCTGTACACAATTTCTGAAGCATACGACTCTAGGATACGTCTAGCTGAGTTTGCTTCAAATCGGCCAAGGGGTTAATGATTCATAGCCTTTTAACAGATTTCATAAATTTTTTTGGAAAATCCAAGATGGCCACCAAATAAATTGATCAATCATAATTCCGCAGAAAAGTTCTGAAACCTACCCGGCTAGTATCCTTCAAGCCAAGTCTGCTTGAAATTGCAATTAATGAGGAGCAGCATGGTAAATTTTTCAGGAAATTCAGGATGGCCACTGAAAAAATAGACCAATCAAAATCCTGTATACAAGTTCTGAAGTATAGCATGCTATGGTCTTCCCAAATAAGTTTGCTTGAAATCGGTCAAGTGGTTACTGAGTCATTTCCAGAAAATCCAAGATGGCCATTGGAGATATTGACAACTAAAAATTCTCGTTTGAAGTGTTGAAGCCTACACCAGTATAGAATTAGTCCACCCAAGTTTCGTTGAAGTTGGGCCATTTATATTGGAGGAGTAGTGTTTACTAATTACTAATTAGAATTCTGAACAGAACTTTGGAGCCTAGCACTGTAGGATCCTTCCAGACAAATTTGGTTGAAATCGGTCAACGCATAAATGAGGAGATGCGATGTGACAGAAGGATGGATGAATGGACGGCCGCCATGGCACAAGCTCAAATGGCCCAAAATGGGCCAGATGAGCTAATAAAGAGGAGCGACAAGCATCATTGTCCTACACACTCTCTATGTACTAGTCCAAAAGTACTTTCGAATCAACCACTATTTAGAAGCATTATGTTATTGTCTCCTGACAGCTGAGAAAAGCTGCGACACTACAGATGGAGTGAGCAGAAGAGGTGCAGGCCATTCAGCAGTCTCGTCGAGGACATGATAATCATTGCAGACCCTACCAGCATCATTGCCAAGTTCCAGCATGCCTTGCAGAAGGCCAGTCGGCAGTTCGACGTTGCCATATTTCCACACCTACAGCCGATTCCGAGTAATATGATCGTGAATATCGAGGTCCTGGTGGTCAGGAGCTATAACAACATGATAGTCAACCGCAATTCCCCCAGTGTTCACTTTGGCTTCAACACAGTATGACAGGTGCTGGCGCCACCACCGCTCCTCTGCAATTGCAGAGTGCTGCAAAGCAATGGCATCAGGATGATAACCCTATGAGTGGTGTCAGCCTTAGCTACTGCTGTATGTATGATTACTGTATTCTGCGGCTGTAGTAGTACAAACATCCTACAGCTGCAATCAGTCCTTCTTCATCTTTTCCCAGTGTCTTGTCCTCACCCGAAATCCTTAGCTTCCTCAGGTCCATTCTTGACTTGAGTGTACCTTGTAGCACGCTTAGCAGATTTATGCAATGCCGTCCTCTCCGGCTTTGTATTTGCTGGCTCCGAATAGGGTGAATTCCAAGGCTCTCTGTGCTGGTGTCTATTCTGGCATCCTTAGCACATGGGCAAACATGGACCATCTTTGCTGGGTGACTTTTACAGACAGCGGCGACGTGTTACACATCTTGCATAGTGCATCGTTGGAAATTATGCTGTCTTGCCATCGGTGTCCAGTGATGGTGCGTAGGTGTTTGTGGTGGCAGGCATCGAGTTTGTCTAGAGCTGCCTTTGGAGCTGCCCAGCTGTTACAGTCATACAGCATCAATGATACGCAGGTTGCATTGTATAAACGTAGCCTCTTTATCAAGGGCATCTTTGATCTACGAATCCATAGCTTCCAGAAGGACTGGAAAGCTATGTTCCCCATGACGCAGCGTGCAGAAATGTCCACAGTACTGCAAAGCAGTGAGCCCAGGACTTTACTTTTCCTCCATGGTTCGCCGCCACGAAGTGGCTCGTCATTTTCTATAGTTTCATGCTCTGTCGATAGGTATATGCGGGTGAACTCTGTTTTGGATACATTCATAGAGATTCTCAATTTTTAGTTTGCTTGCAGCTATTGGGAGAAGTTCGTCAAGGGGTTTCTTTTCCTCGTCTATGAAGTCCACATCGTCGGCATATTCCATCTCTAGTGGCATGCCCAGTATTGACACTGGGGGGGGGGGTTTGGTCTTGTGGAATTTTCCCTCAGATTTCAATGCGGCAGCAAGGTAGCATGTGAAAAGCACCAGAGATAGCCCATCTCCCTGTGGGTAGCCGATTGATGTTTCAAACTCTGCAGATTTCACTGACTTGACTCGTACTCTCAGCTTGGTGTCTGCAAGCAGTAGTCTCACTAGTTGTAGCTCATCTTCATTGCAACTGGCCTGGCATAGTACATCTAGGATCTTTGAGCGTTTAATTGTGTTGAAGGCTCGTGACATGTCACTGCCCATTTTGTGGAAGTCCCAGTGTTTGGACATGACTACCGACACAAGCATGCGTTGAGCCCATACAATGTCTGTGCAGCTGCGTCCACATTTGAAGCCACTTTGACATGATCCGGTGAAGTAATTGATCTTGTCTCGGAAGCGGCATAGAGTAACATTGGATAGGACTTTCCTTATGGTGTTGAAAAGCACAATGGGCTGCAGATTGGCTGGGGGCCCAGGTGGTTTCTTGGGCTTGGGTAGTACGATAAGGGTGCCTTGGCCTACAGTGTCGATGGGAAGGTGGTGCATAAAAGCCGATTTTGCTTAGGTGCGTGATCGGTTTTGAGATATATTTGACTAGTTCATTGCTCATGCCATCAGGTCCAGATGCACGTACATTTTTCAGGGCTTTTGCCGTCTCATTTTTTGCTGTTTTAATTGGTGTTACTAATGGCCTGGGGTCTCCTGAGAACGGGTGCAAGGGCTCATCATCGTTGTCAGTGAACTGTTCCTTGAACCATTCTCGGATCGCCTTGGCTTTTCCTTGGTCAGTCCTGATAAAGTGTCCTTCAGAGTTGTGTACAATGAGTGGTGGTGTGTAGTCAGTAACTCTCAGGGCTCTGGCTGCCCGAAACATTTTGTGACAGTCATCCGTATCAGTGATTTCATCAGCTAGGGTGTCTGCCTGTTGAATAGCAAGATCCTTTAAACGTTCGCTAATGTGGCGCAGGATAATATTGCGCTCCCGCCATAGTTTGGTGCAGTCTTCACTTTGGCCACTTTGATAGATGCGCAGCTGTAACGCCTTCTGCTCTGCTGACAGTTTTACTACTAGAGGGTCGTCAGTATACCTAGTTTGGTTGTTTTTAAGAACACCTATGGTGCTGGTAGCGGATGATTCCATAGATTTCAGTATTTTGGTTAGGGCTTCGTTTGGATCGGAGCTGATATCGATGTTAGCTATCTTCTCACCGAGGGCTTTTTTGTATGACATTTGAGTGTCAGTGTCACTGATGAGCTTAGGTAGGTTGTAAGTGACTCTACCCTCTTGCCTGTTATTGTCTTTATATATTAGGTAGAGATCGTTCATCTGAAGGCGTGTAATGACTACCGTACGGTCAGAATTGAGGTCTGTGCCTCCATATAAATGGGTCATTCCATATAAGGACCAAAATTTTTGAAATCCGTCAAGTCATAGTTTCAGATTTCCTTCAAACTTTGTCAGAGTAAGCATATGTATGTATTAACACGAAATTCCAAGTATTATAGTGAAAGGTCAAATACTTTTTGAAAACTGGCCTATCCAATACCCCCTGCCTAAAATTGACAAAAATTTGTAACAAAGTGTCTATGTTTGAGGCTTCATATCTCACCGACTACAGTGCTCACAATACTAGGTCTTTTTATTTTAACAGTCTGGTCACCATAGTTCGAGAAAATCACAAGCATTTTGTGCTGACCTGTTTTAGGCATGTATTAGGGGTCGTCAAAAATGCCAAAAAATGTGATTTTTCATATTTTAATCCAAATTTGGTGATGCCGTAAAATGTATTTGTATTTGGTTTACACAAATGATTTCTATCCTGTTAACTAGAGCTACTGCTACTTTAGTGATATTTATTACCTAATGGCAAGATATGCTCCGCAAAAATTTTGTGGGAGCCATACCCCCACCCCTGTTCGCCAAAATTGGGTGACTTCATAACATCTTTTTTCAAAATAACCCCTTTCAATTTTTTAAATATTTTGGTGAATGTTATATATATGGTCAATGGTTACAGGGCCAAAACGTTCACTCTTACATTTGCTTCCTTTTAGAGCTATGGCAAATACAAAATCTGATATTTTTTTTAAAACTTGTATGATATTCGATTTTGGGGGGTTAATAATTTTAAAAGTATACACTCTAGAAGTATGAAACAAGAGATGTCGCGCGTTTCCCTGCCTTATTAAAAGAAACAACCAGCATTTCCCTTTTACAAAATAGATAAACATGGATTTTAGAGATGTCAAAACCTTACTTTGTTAAAACTTGACATTTTTGTGGGTAAACTACAAGTCATTATTCAACAACATTTTCAATGGGAATAACATATTGCCTGGAGAATATTTAAAAAACAATTTGACTATAAGTTGTTGCTGACTTAGCCATCAATAATTTTCAGTCAAATCATTTTCAAAATATACACCAGGTACAGAGTTTGTCCTGTAAGCTGGTCGAGCTGCAACAGCTCATCACTCAGTCTTGAGTTATCCAGTGTTAATAAAGACTGAGAGATTTCATATCTAGAGAAAATAACTCAACCTTCAGAGCTTTGTATATAATTAGGTCAATTGCTGTAATAGACATAGGTAGTGAGGTGATATTGATTAGTCACATGGTCTCAGTTTTTCTCAGAGATCTGCATGCAAGTATTGCTATCAACAAGAGTTCAGTCAAGCAATTTAAGTGATCAAGATTGCGCAGCATGACCAGTGAAAGTGTTTAATAATTACTGCTTTGAAACATTGACATTGTTGCTGATACACAAATGTTTAGATATTTACTTTAGAAATTTAATAATTCACTATACATTTTAATGATAAATTAGGCCTTTTAATTCGAAAAGTGTAAACTTTGACTAGGACACGTTGCACAATGGCTGAATTACCAGAGACATTTTGTTCAGTTGGACGTCTCACTAATGATAAATGTCATAAGTTTACGGATAAATGCTCTGTAAATGATGTTGTACAATTGACGGCTACAGATAAAACACTTGTTGCAATGAGAAGCGGCCAGAGTGAGGATAGTTTAGAAACAGTGTGCTGTTGCCACAAGAAACACTATCTGCATATATTCCCGATGATGAAGCAGAACACTTCATGTTGTGATCCCCTAAAAGTTCACAAAAAGCTTATTAAAAAGGGACTAGTTAATATAGATCAAGAAATTGTGGCATTAATACAGTCGAAAACTAGAGAGAGAAAACAACCTGGCCAAAAGATTTGCCATCATTGTTTGCAGAAAATTAATAACCTGACAGATTGTAGTGACAGTGAACCGGAATCAATGGCCATAGCAGATACTTTGTACAGTAATGCTGAATGCCTCAACTCTAGTTTCTCAGCAGTTGGAGTTTCTCCCCTAAAGAGTGTC
Organism: Chaetoderma sp. LZ-2023a; assembly: GCA_034401795.1. Taxonomy (NCBI): domain Eukaryota; kingdom Metazoa; phylum Mollusca; class Caudofoveata; order Chaetodermatida; family Chaetodermatidae; genus Chaetoderma; species Chaetoderma sp. LZ-2023a. The sequence goes on from CM067366.1 coordinate 27,739,929, forward strand.
CATTCAGAAAGGAAAGTATCATATGGTAAACGAAAAATCAAACAAATGGCAGAAGCAACAACAAGTCACGTGGCATCCCACCTAGGTTTTCCACCTAATAAATTAGTTGCTGACACTTCACAAACTGAATGTACATGTGATTCTAAGTTAGATGTGGACTACTTGGTATCGAACATGAATGAAAAACTGTCTGTGTCATCACGAAATCAAAAGATACAAGTATTGACTATTACACCTAAATCATGGTCGATAGATAAAACTGTTCAGGTTTTTCAGGCATGTGGTGTTACGCGTTATATGGTGAAACAAGCCAGACAACTTGCACAGAATGATGGAATACTCGCTGATCGTGAAACCTTTAAAAGAAATAAGCTTGATCAGCATACACTAGATAGTGTTATTAACTACTACCAAGATGATACTGTATCTAGACTATTACCCGGGAAAAATGATTTTGTTACTATAAGAATTTGTGGTACCAAAGAACATAAGCAAAAACGGCTAATCCTGACAAATTTGAAGGAAGTACATGCTAATTTCAAAACAGAAACTGGACTTAAAATTGGTTTCTCTAAATTTGTTGAGTTAAGACCCAAATGGTGTGTAACTGTTTCTTCTAGCGGCAGCCACAATGTTTGTGTATGCGAAAAACACCAAAATGTAAAGTTTATGGTGGATGTTATCTCTGAAGACTATCATAACCTAATTGACAAATCTGTATGTGACAGTAGTTCTAGAAATTGCATGCTGCAACGATGTGAAAAGTGTCCAGGAACTGCATTTCTCAAAACTTACTTAGAGCAAGACCTTTACGAGCACATGGATGAGGATGACATCATTAAATTCAATGAATGGGTATCCACAGACCGAATTGAAATCATGCGCCGAGAAGTATCAGTTGAAGATTTTATTTCTATATTATGTCAACGGATCCAAGAATTAACACCACATTCCTTCATAGCGAAATCTCAAAGTGAATTCTTGAAAGCGTGCAAACATGATTTAGATGACACTACTGCCATTGTTGTTCTCGACTTTGCTGAAAATTACAGCATTATTGTGCAAGATTGTGTACAGGGATTTTATTGGAACAATTCTCAAGTCACGATACATCCTTTGGCATTTTATGTTAAGGCTTATGGAAAGTTGAATGAAGAAAATGTATGCTTCATCTCTGAGTGTCTGAAACACGAAACAAATACTGTGTACTGTTTTCAGGAGATTTTTACAAGATATTTGAAGGAAAAGTATCCCAATATTCATATAATTAAATACTTTAGTGATGGGTGTGCAGGACAATACAAGAACTTCAAAAACTTTATTAATGTCTGCCATCATTATTCAGATTTTGATATTACGGCAGAATGGCATTTCTTTGCTACCAGCCATGGTAAAGGTGTTTGCGACAGTATCGGTGGCACAGTGAAGCGCTTAGCCGCAAGGGCTAGTCTGCAAACAGCGCTTATACGAAATGCTAGTGAATTGTATGAATTCAGCCAACAGAACATAAGCAAGATCAAGTTCTTGTAAGTTAGTAAAGATGAGATCCAGAGCCATCATACAATGTTGGAAGAGCGGTATCTCCTTGTCAAAACAGTGCAAGGAACCAGGTCATTCCATTCGCTTGTTCCAAATGACACTAACTCTATCACAGTAAAGCGAATTTCAACTGATGATGTTTCATACACTCGGTCATTTTCTAACACACAACCTGGTATGTCATCAGAGATTCAGAATTTAAATATCCCTATGGAACTGTCTTTGAGTGACTATGTTGGTGCATTGTATGACAAAAATTGGTGGTTTGGCATAGTGTTAGAAATTAGTCTAGAAAATGAGGACTGTCTCATTTCGTTTATGAAGCCGCATGGACCAGCTCGATCCTTTAGTTGGCCAAGGCGCACAGACCAGTGCTGGGTTCCTTTTTGTGACATTCTAAGTAAGGTGTCAACACCATTGACAGCAACTGGCCGGCAGTACACTTTTCCACAAACTGATATCGACTTTATAAATGGACTATTTAAATAATTTGGAGGAGCGGTATATGCTGGATCATGTACCGTATCATCAATTATTGCTGAGGTATGTAGTATTATGTACTATCTCTTAACACTTTTATATTATATCATGTGTATTAACCAATGCCTGTCTCAGTTTATTAAATAATTCCATGAAATGGGTGACATTTAGGCATACTTTAGTATGAGAGATTACACATATTGGCCTGGTCGCAGTGTGTCAAAATTGTCTATAAATGGCCATAGAAGTCCATGTAGCTGTACTAATATGACCATAATATACCATTCAATGTCCACCTATGATGAAAAAGTATCTAAAATGCTAAAGTGGAGATATTTTAAACTTTTTAAAACAAATTAGATTGTCGCGAAAAATGTCAAATTTTAACAGAGTCAGGTCTTTGGGTCTAGAAAATCGCTGTTTATGTATTATATAACCAGGGAATGCTGATTGGTTCTTCTAATATAGCAGGAGAACTGGTTGTATCGCTTGTTTCATGCCTCAAGGCCCTATAATTTTAAAATTATTAACTCCCAAAAATGGAATATCGTACAAGTTTTACAAAAATATCACATTTCTAATATGCCATAGCTCCAAAAGGGAACAAATGTAAGAGTGCAACTGTTAACCATGTAACTATTGACCATATATCTACCATTCACCAAAATAAAATAAAAATTGAAAGGGGTTATTTTGACTTAATAGGCAATGAAGTTGGCCCTCTTTTGTGAACAGGGGTGGTGCATTGGGCCCCCAAATATTTTTGATGAGCAAACCTTGCTGTTAGTCAGTAAATATTACTAAGCTAATATTACCTCTAGTGAAGTGGGTAGAAATCATTTAGTTACAGCAACTATAATATACATTTTACTGTATCACCAAATTTTGTTGAAACAGGAAAATTAGCTGTTTTTAACGTTTTTGGTGACCCCTAAAACACACCCAAAACAAGTCAACACATATTGCTTGTTATTTTCCTCAAGTATGCTGACCGGAGCATTAGAATGAAAAGATCTAGTATTGTAAACAGTATATTGGATGAGATATGATGTCTCAAACATTGGATTTGTACTTGAAACTTTTGTCAATTTTAGCATAGGGGTCTTTGAGAGGGCATTTTTCAAAAAGTATTTCACATATCAGTTAAAAAATTGTCATGCTCAACTAAAACATCCATATGCTCACACTGAGAAAGTTTGAAGGAAATCCATGACTATGAGTTGACGGGCATTGGTCCATCTTATACGGAATGACCCAAATGAGCGTTCCAAAGTAAGGGTTTTGCTTCTGTCTTGCATAATATGAAGTCTATTTGGTTGAAGACAGCTACTGGTGTGCTGGTCTCTAGACTTCTCCACCCCTAGTAGTTCAGTTAGGTCACTGTCCACCCGTTCTAGAGCAGTCGGAGCGGGAGTCGGAACGACAGTGGCTGTGCGTGTGATCGCCTGATCTAGTCTGATCTGTCCAAATGCTCCTACATATACTCAGCCAAGGGCTGGATGGTTCAGTGGCACAGCCTATTTCCAGCTGGTAGTAGCTCATAGCCTTATTCAACTCAGTCGGGGGATGCCATGGATGTTTGGAGCAACTGAAAGATGTCTGCTAAATATTCTCGATCCTTGTAGAATCCCTTGGCATGCAGCAACGACACTCCTGCCCATGATGAGGTCTGTCCCTTACCAAACCCTAGGTAGAGCTTCACGGCTGTCAGCTCCTCTGTTAGCTGTGCTAGAGGTCGCTCCGCTAATCTGGTGTCTTCTTATAGTCCCTCAACTAGGCTTGCATGATTAGTTTTCATAATCGCGATCATTTTGAAAAAATAATCGAGATTTTCGATTATATCGTACATATTATGTCATTCTGCGTTAGATTGAAATATGCCAAGCAGCTATGGAGGAGTAGCATTTTGACCATTTCCGGTAAATTTTTCATAAAATCTAAGATTTTCACCCAAAAGATTGATCAATCAAAATTCTGAATAGAGGTTCTAGAACCTACCACCATAGAATTGGTCTAGCCAAATTTCATTGGAATATGTCAAGTAGCTAAGGACGAGTAGCATTTTGACAATTTCTGGTAAATTTTTCATAAAATCTAAGATTTTCAACCCCCCAAAATTGACCAATCAAAATTCTGAAACCATCTGGCGGATAACCGCATAGGATCCTTCCAGCCAAATTTGGTTGAAATTGGTGAAACCGTTAAGAAGTGATTTGATGGACGGACGGACGACCGCCATGGTATAAGTTAACTTGGCCTTTCAGGCCAGGTGAGCCAATAAACCACATTGAGCCTTTAAGCCACACACAATGACAGCGTGTCAAGATGAACTTGTCCGGCCCATAGTCGAAATAGTCACGGCTAGCCTGCAACCAGTCTTCGAGTCTATCCTCGCGAGACTAAAGATCCTCGACATCATAGCTAGCAACAGGACAATGCGTGTGGTACATGCCTGCGGGACAACAGTAGAAGCGGAGCGGCAGTGAACTTGGGGAAGGCGAAGAACAGTATGGTGCTCTACTGTGCCATATGGGTGACTGAGGCCCGCCTCCTGGCTGTGGGTACCATTGTCTGGAAGGTCCTCACCTACGAGCAGGTCGAGTGTGACCGCTTCAACCAATGGTGCATGCAAAAGGAGGCATCTACCATGGAGCCTGCGGTCTCCGCCGACACATCGACTCAATCAGAGTGACTGGTGTAAGTATAGCAACACTTATGCCCCCTTGTTTCTGTGGTTCCAGCTGGATGCGACTAGGTGTAAGCTGCCATGTATTGCACTATTATACCCCCCCCCCCCCCTCCCCCCTTCACTATATCTCTCACTCCCAGACCTTGGAGACCAGGCATATTTGGGCAAGGCATGCCTCGGTTCAGATGACACTGTTGGCCCCCATCTCCTTCCTAGATTTCAATGAGAAGGGAGCCACGGGAAATCTGAGGCACCTTGTCGGAAACACTAGGACAATTGGCCATCAACAAGGCCAAGACTGTGTACAAGGGAGTGGGCATCAAGGACAGGGCCGTGATGCGTGGCATGCTCAGAGTTGATGAGGCTGGTGCGAGAGAAGACCATATGTCATATGCGCTACCCCACCCCCACAGTTGACCTGGATATTTCAGACTGATTTTTAGCCATGAAATTTATCCTAGGTAGAAGCTTAAGGCCTTCCCCTGTAACCACAAAATGGTCTGCCTCAGCTGATATGGCATGAATTTCGCTTCTCCGCCTAGCCGAGGCCGTAGCAATTAAAAATAGTCAACATTTTCATAGAAATGGAACTTAGTGATTCAAATGGCTTATCAGCTAGTACCTGGAGCACTAGAGATAAACTACAAGATGGAATCACTGGGGGATTCCTAATTCCTTAGATTGGCTTCCCCTATTAGCCAAGCAAGGGATAACTGTCATTAAAGTTGACTTCTAACCAGCAATAGTTAGGCTTGAGGCTATAGGCATCATACAGATGACAGAGGAAATTGGCTACTACCTGAATAAATGAATCCATTGGACTAATACATCTTTTTGAGCACTATTCTGCAAATCTGTTGATTTTATAATTATATGCTCTGGAAGTTGACCCCCATCTGGCTTTTGCTATGAACATGGCTGCTTGCTCAGAAAAGCCCTTCTTAATTCTAGATTTCTTGACAACATCCACACAGTCAATCTGAACATTGACGGATTGTTGTGAAGGTTCTTGCCCTGGAAGATAATATTGTCCATCAGAGGCAGAGGAACCGGATTGCAGACCAGAAGGTCCAGCAGATCCGTATACCATGATCGGCATGGCCAATTTGGGGCGATCAGAAGCACTTGGCACTCCTCCTGTCTGATTTTCTGAAGAATTTTTGGAATCAGGATTGCTGGAGGGAATGCGTATGCATACATTCCCACCCAGCTGATAGCTAACGCATCTGTGGGGATAGCGCTTGGATCTGGAATCGGAGAAATGTACATCGTCATCTTCGCATTCTTTGTTGCGAATAAATCTATGTTGGGTTTCCCCCAGTGGTTGAACAGACGATCCGCCACACATTGATTTAGTTGCCATTCCGTAGGTGAAACACTCATACTTCGGCTCAATGAGTCTGCTAGCAGATTTAACCTTCCCGGAATATGAACTGCTTTCAGGGTAATCTTGTGATCCAGGCACCAGCAAAGCAGTTTCCATGTCATCATACAGAGACTGGGCGACTTCGTTTCGCCCTGGCGGTTTATGTAAGTCATTACTGTTGCGTTGTCTGATCGAACTAGAACACTCTTGCCCTGAACTTTCTCTATGAAATGTTCCAGACCCACGACTACTGCTCATAATTCCAGTAGATTGATATGTTCTTGTGATTGATCCAGATACCAAAGCCCTGATACTGTGTATTCTTCCAGGCAAGCTCCCCACCCCTCCATCGATGCATCTGTATACATTGTTAACTGAGGGTGGGGAGGGTTAGCATTACCCCCGCCAGGAGATTCTCTGTCTTGATCCACCACTGAAGGTGTTGGTTGAATAAGAGGCTCCAACACTGACACGTTCGAGTCCAGTGATCCTGTACTCTGGGTCCATTGTGTCATGAGAAATAACTGGGCAGGCCGCCTGAGGAATGACTGGTTCCAGAGAAACCATCAACCCCAGCATTCTCAAGTAAACCCGTGCCAGGACATGACGACTGTTGCACACTGACTGTATTACTGAGATGAGTACTCGTACCCTCTCCTGAGTAGGATAAACATATCCTATCTCTAGGAACATTCCCAGGTAAACAAACTTCTCGGATGGAGTCAGCTCTAATTTTTGAAAGTTGATTATCCACCCTAAGTCTGTGAGAGTTTTCAAAACTATCTCCAGATTTGCTGATAGACTTTCCTGATTGTGTGCTTTTAACAGCCAGTCATCTATGTACATGTGGACTGCTAAGCTTCTCTTGCGGAGGTATGCTGTTATAGCAAGAACCACCCTGGTGAAGACCTGGGGAACCGATATTCCAAATGGTAAAACCATGAATTCCCACTGTTTGCCCTGGAATGCGAACCTCAGGAACTGACGAAAACTCCTCGGTATTGGAATGTGGAAATACGCAACCTTCATTCAGATCTATTGACGCTGTCCACATTCCCTTCTCCAACCCTGCCAACACCGTTTTCACTGTCTCCATTTTGAAACTGGGTGTGTGACTATGAACTTGTTCAATGGCTTGAGGCTGAGAATTGGTCTCCACCCTCCAGTGCTCTTTGTTACTAGGAACACGGTTGAATAGAAGCCCAGGCACTTATGTGCCAGTTGAATTGCTCCTTTTAGTATGAGGGAATTTAATTCTTCCTCTACACAACCGTTGATCAGGATCTCTTGGAATTTGAGTCCAGACTGGCACCAGAGACAGCTACGATGGTGGGTCTGTTATTCAATCGGGATGATACCCGACTGAAAGCCATCGCAAGACTAAACGGTTCTGAGTCAACCGTTTCCACTCTTGCTTGTGCTGGGCCAATCGGCCTCCCACTGGACCATCTATGAGAGAGGTGGACATAAGAAGCGCAAGAGTGGCACTGTCTCCTGGTCCAGAAGCACTGGAGTGGTTTTAACTGTGGTAACCAACCCCTCAGGTACGATTACCACGACCAGATCCTCAAGCGCCATGGCCTGCACCGCGCGCACCTCAGTGCATGAGCGGCTGCCTGGCTGGCTGCACCAGAGGTGCCTGCAACCCCCTCGCTGCTGGCTGAAGCACACTCGGCCATGGCCGGCGCTGCGCTGGTGGCTGGCCTCTGACCTGGCCACCGCCACCTCAAGCCTGCAGGGGATGATACGCAGAGGGAGCTGCGCGAATGCGTTCTGCACACTTCAAATTGCTCGCTCAATGCCCTCTGATTATTGACCAGGGTGATCGTCTCCTGGAGGTGCTCACATCCCTCACCTCCAAAAAGACCAGCTCCTGGGACGGGCACAAGTTGTCTAAGGCGAACGTGCGCCGCACCCGGACACTCCTGGTCACAGAACGGCTTAAACAATCCACAGCCAGGTTAATTCCATCCTGGATGACTCTCTGAACTGTTACTGGACTAGGCTGGTGCGATGCGGATGCTGTTGCTACCCCCTGTAACAGCTGGGAGACGTGCGAGAGCGCTGAGATAGACGACCTCCAACTCTCCTCCGCATCGCGCAACGCGGTGTTTGCCGAACACAAAACGTTCGAGCACAGCACTCCCATGTCAGACCGGGAGCCTGGCCACGTATCTTCACGTAGCGCAGCACGATCATCCACGCTTGGCTTAGGCACCACACCGTATCTTTGATACTGCTCAGGTACGATGTGGCATCATTTTGCCACCTCGCGAGGGGCCTTCGCGAGATGTCCATGCGCCTTGGTGGATGTCTCTGCTGCTGTAAATATATCTACAATATGTTCCGCCAGTGGCAGAGATGGCATAACGGCAGCAGTCAGATTACCTGCCAGCCACGGCCGCTGGTCCCGCTGGCTGGCCGACTGATCCACACCAAGACCTGGCCTAGCGTTTATTAACCACTGACAAGCATCAGACAAGTCTTCCTCTGTGGCTACCTGTGAATGCTCTACAAGAAGAGGGCCTTCGTCATCCTCCTGAGCAATCGCAGGCGTGTGTGTGGCTGGAGAAACTGATACTCCTGGCAAGCCAGAGAAAGCATATGGGCCTAAAAGCACAGGCATGTTAAACTGGCTGGCTTGACCAGGAGCAGGCGGCATGGTATTGCGTTGGAGAAAATTTTGCCACACCACGGCCCTGGCCAGCACCTGCTACACCATCGGCAAGCTGAGATATGCGGTAAAACTGGCCATCAGATCCAGCCCAGGCTACCTTCTGCGTCGTGAATGCTACTCCTGCCTGAGTAGTTCCATGAACAATGTCGCCCGTATTCCCCGCGAGGGGTGCATGTACGTCAATGTCCATGGCCACGGCGCCAGAAGGAGAACCCAGCAGATAATCTCTTCTTCCTGGCCAGAAAGATTAGACTCCAGGTCAGCGAAGAATGCTAACCCGGACTGGCCAGGAAAGGTACTATAGGAGGTAGTGGTACCTGCAGGGTACAGATAATCCTGACCTGATAAGGAGGCACCAGGTTCGAGCGACACCTGTCCATGAACCGGCGTGGCAAGCCTGCTGCCAGTGTCCTCATAGTGGACTTCCCCCTCTAATGGGGCCACCTCTGAATCATGGACGTAAACTGGTAAGTCCCTACATAGCACCGATTCAGAGGTGGGGATTATCTGCTCCAAAGCAGACGAAGACAACAACAAAGGATTTGGACCAGGAAGCATGCCACAAAGCAACTCTGGAACCAAATCCTTAATTGTCCTCTTCATCTCACCCAACATCTCTACACGGAAGGCCTCCATATCCATGGTGGATGAGGCCTTCCTCTTACCCTTCTTACCTTTCTCTCCTCCTCTACAGCCCTCTCCTTAGGCTGTAATGAGAGAAACTCAGACATTAGTTCCCCCCCCCCCTCTTTTTACATATGTCACAGTTAAGCAATGGGCCACAAGGACTGCACTGAGAACATAAGTGAGGGGCGAATCTATCTTTCAAGAACCTTCCACAAGAAGGGCAACCAGGTTTCTGAAACAGGCCAGAAGACGAAGACAATGAGTATTTTAGTTAATGAATTAGTAACTCAAAACCAAAATAATAATAGAGGGAAGGTGGCCATAAAGACCACTAGCTAATGAGAAACCAGTGTTGGACAAAACTTTATAAATGTTAATAAAGTGCAAGACTAATTATGATGTCATAACTTAAAAAATAAGAAGTTAATCCAACCGAAAACAACATCCAGGTGTAAGGACGAATTGTATTCATATCCAGAACATCTAACTGGAAAAGAATAGTAGAGATAGACTATGCAAACATCAGATATACAATGAAACATTGGCAGCAGATTTCAGAAATATTTTCAAATAAACTGAAGTGCCTAATATCATAACCAGAATACCTGCGTCCTTAGCATAGACAAACCATCCGATCTGATGCACTGGAAGCTCCACCAAACTCTAGGACCTCTTAACTCTCTCCATCGTTTAAAGGGAAGGAAATGGAACAAGAGGGCAAAGTGAGAAGACCTTCTTACGAGGCCTCCAACTAACTGGGCATAGATTTTGATTAGTTTTCCTAACAATGTTAATAGGAAATGGAACCTTGGTGGAGAGAAAAACAAACCCTCTGATGATGTGCTGTCCTCTTCAATCATAGATTGAAACACAAACACAAAGCGAGATTAGTATTTCATAGCGCCATAAATAAATAAATCAGTTTTCTGGATGCTTATTACGTCTAATCGCGAGTCCCGGAAACACATTACAACAAGACTAAAATGCTAAGTTAGACAAAAATATAATAGAAGCCACCAGATGGCTGGATCCTGGGCCCTCCTCTAATGATTTTCCACATTCTTCTAGATGAATAATGAATAGGTTTGAGTGATGAGAAACAGCAGAAAAGCTTAGAGCAAAACAGCATGTGTCTCTTAGGAAGAGAAAGTACTAGTCTGCGCATGAGCGAGGTTGGGGCTGGCATCCGCCAGACTGTCATCTGACTACCTGCCCAGTAGGGGCAGCTAACCGTTTTAATCTGAGTGTTTATTGAGTGAAAGTCGATATTTGGCAATATCAAAGAGTATTAGGGAGGTAAGTATACTCTTGATGTGAAAAACAACTATCCCGGAGTTTTGTGATCGTCTACGATCATATTTTATAAAATAATCGCGATTAATCAAATAATTGTGCAAGCCTAGTTTGGCGACCCATCACCCTCCTGTGAGACTGTCAAACTTCTTGTATAGGACTCTGGTCAGTAGCTCCTTGACCGATTGGGAGACCCTTTGCGCATCCAAGGAGGCCACAATCTCTGGATCAGTTGGTAGCTGACCGGACCTGGTATGGAGGACATTGATGTCAACAATTTGACCCTTATTCGTGCAACAGATGGTATCCTCATGCCTGCTGGTGCCGTCCCGGCTACTACAGGTTCACGCTTGCGTGTGTTCAGCGGTTCCCGCGGGAAGACAATCTGGTGGAGAACCGTAGCAGCGTTTAATCTGTCTTTATAGACACTATAGAAATACCGTAACCATGAAACAGTAAGCACAACATGCAGATGGAGGGGTTGAACCTGCAACCTCACATCACACAGATCCACGGAATGACTGCCTGACAGTCATTCGACCTGGTATCCATGATGAGGACCCCCTCTGCGTGCCTGGGAAGTACATCGACTTGGCTATCTCAGGACAGATCCATGAGATTAGGAGCATAAAGCTCAAGTTCAAGCTCGAGAGCACTGCGGAGAAGGATGTAGAGCTTCTGCAGGTTGTGAGCAGGTGGAAGATTATGCAGAGCAACAGCACCCTGCACACCACCTATATGAACCATGAATACCGAGTCCTAGCTCCACTGGCTCGTGGCCCTAACTACTATGCGAAGGGGAAAGGGTACTATGCTGTGGGGTGTAATCAGGGCTTCACAGAATTCAGCTTACAACCAAACGTAGAAATGTCTGTTGCGGTGCCACTTCTCCAACCTCAAGCACGCGCGCTCACACACCTGAACCCGGCCATGATGCGGGACAAGCTGTTCCTCTGGCTGTACACTGAACATCTAGATGGTGTAATGATGCCCTCTACACAACTTCATGTTTGGCATGATGAGAACGACCAGGAAGTAAAATGTGCGGGCTTTAGACAGCGAAGCCTACATGTAAAGCGAGAGCACCAGCAGGTCCAGGCCACAGCTAGCCAGTGGGTAGAGTTGACATTACAATCATTAGATTGGTTAGCTGCAGCAGTCATGGTTCAGAATGGAGGGGTGGTCCATGTGGGTGAGAAACACGACTTCAAACTTGTGCTGGCTGGAACCAATGCTCTCGGTGAGGTTGATTGTTGTCTCTATAGACAGAAAACGAAGTCGTATGCCCTACTAAGACTAACCGGTGGCCACGAGGATCTCAAGTTGGCACTCCAGGGCAACTACCAACTCGGAGATAGGGACATCCCACCTAACCATGGCAACCAGCTCAGCTTTCCTGTTGGGAACTTGATCAGAAAGTGAGCAGGCACTCACTCACTCAGTGGCCGTGACAGCGCTGTACTCCGGCTATGCCACGGTTTGTGTATCGCACACCGCTGGTATTCAGCTTGAGCCCACGTAAAGCACGATTCCTGCCGTAACAGCACCACCGACAGCCATCACTACTATCATATGGCCTCCGCCATTTTATGAGCTGCTGATGCCACATAGTCGAGCATTAACTTGGAGAGCTATATAGCTCATAGTACCATTTTGAGTCGAGGAAAGGACACAGTTTTTTTGTCATATTACATGTTCTAGGACGGCGGTGCGTCCTATAATCGAGCACATTCTTTGAGCACATTTTTTTTGTCAAGTTTCATAAAAAAATACAATAAAATTTTATCACAAAAATTGAACTCATTTCGCCTATGTTTAATGTATACCTCAAAACATTATCGCGGAAGTGAAATTTTTAAATTGGAGCGCATAAATATTGGGTATCCATTAATAAAGATCATTTATTACATCAAAATTAATCCTGAATTTGACATAAAATGGTGTCGCGAAAAGATATAAATCATGTGATTCGCCTCCAAATGCAAAAGATTGTTTTTAATTAGAGCTAGTACTCGGATAAAATATTCTGGACTCGGAGCTCGGAATACTATATATTATCATTGAGCGATAGGAACTAAATATTGTACTTTAGGTCTGATCCGTACCCATTTGATAAACAACTCCCGTTACGTATAAGATCTCGCGAGAACACGGCGCCTCCAATCGCAAGAGCCAGCGGCTCGTCAACTTAAGCGCTTTATCTCATCTTAATTCTTGATTACGTTTTGGATCATTTAATGTTGATCGGGACTACAAAATTAATGCGCAATACGAGAGTAAACACCGTTCCATTATTAATTTTTTCTGAAGAGATATTTCTCTGTTCTGATTGGATAAATTCTCCCGTACAAGCCAATGAAAATAGAGAATGGCAGATATTAGAAATCTAGTAAACACAACTGGTATTCCTAATGTCACATGATTTCTATCTCCGCAACAATTTATGTCAAAACTAACACTGATTTTGATGTAATAAACGATCTTTATTGAAGATACGAGACATTTAGGCGGTCCCATTAATAATTTCACTTCCACGATGATATATTTGAGCCGTACATTAAACATAGTGGTACGGCGGTAAGCATGTGTATGGAAACTGCGTTCAATTTCCGTGGTGGGTTCCATGAGCTTTAACCATTTTAGAGAATGGATTTCAATTTCTCCATGCGTCCTTTCTAGGAGTTTAAGGATTTTTAGGGCTGGTTTGGGCCAAAATTTAGCTTGCGTCCAATACAAATTAGCATTCTTTACCACGAATAAAAACGGTACTCATCGAGACTCACCTGACTCTTTGATGCAGGGGCGCAGGAAAATGAGTAAACTTTACTTTAGAATTTTAAACAAGATTTTTAGACTGTTCAGAGCAGACTGAGCAGTTGTATTAAAGTTTGGTTGTTTTGACATTAACACAAGTCCATAAAATAATATGAGAGTGCTTCTAGGCCGAATCAAATCATCAATGCAAATGCTATTTATGCAGTGGTAGTTACATATGACATATTGACTTTTTTATCTGTAAACGTTGCATGTATCTTTGCAAGTAAAGGTAAGATACATAGTCATATGCTATTTTAATTTTTGAAGTGATAGTGGTCTATGCCCCGTTAATGCATTGCTTAGTTGGTAGAATAGAATATATGTATAATGATGGGCAGCTGGGTGCAGCAATGTGGAAACACTAAGGGAAGCAGATGCAAAGGTAAAAATAATTTGTATACACATGGCCGAAGTGCAATGTCGGTTGGTGAGTTAGGAATGTGTGTTGCCCCCCCCCCCCCCCACCCTAGATAGAAGCATATATAGAATGGGATGAGGGTGTGGCTGTTTCTTCCATCGAAAGAATGTACAAATTAGAGGCACTTAGAAGCCAGCTCCTATATCTCCTACATCTCTAGGTAATAAATATCATCCTGTTGGATTTTTTAATAATGTGCTATTTTTATGACTTTGAGCATGTCCATCGTATTCTTTAAGCAAGTCCTTAAGAACTGCTGGGCAGGAACGATCGATAGGGTCAGATCCATGGTTGGTCCCGGAAAGCCGCTTGATCGATTTTGTTTGTGGACACCTTGGATTTTGCACCATTTTAAAAATTACATTCAAAGACCTGTGAAACTGCTTGGCGTGAAACTCAAGAAACTTCATGGTCTTCATCTTAGGCAAGAGCTGAACAAACCTTGTTCACATGTTCAATATGATTGGTAGATTTGTTTTGGATAACCTAGTTTTCACAAAAAGCCACTTTTCCTCTGAATCCCGCTGAAATATAATTAGGAACTAAGGTCCAATTAAATATTTTCAAGACACATACAGGAATGCACGCACACTCAACGTGTGCATCTTACACAAAAACCCGCACACCCGCTCGCTCACATTGTGAATTGGGAATCGGTTCAATTGACTGAAGAATACATCGCTTAACATTGCTCTAACATTTATAACACATAATCATAAGAAACTCACAATGCAGGAAATTGAGTGTTTTTTCTCGTGGTGGTTAGGTAGGTTAGTTATATCCCCGAACACCCTTCTATCAGAGGCACAGGGGTGGGGAAACACCCATTTCATATCTTCTTCCAGACAATGACATTCAGCGTGCCCTTTTTGTGGAACTTGCCCACACCCCTCAAATTTGCTTCCGGTGCCCCTGCTTTCATGCTCTGGGTTGCCTGAGCGCTTTGTTGCTGGTGGCAAGCCTTCCCTTGGTGCAATTGCTCGAGTGCTTTGCTGTACTCAAACTTCTCCTTAGACAGCTTCTCCATCGCCTAGTTATGACATTTATGCTCTACCTCTGCCGCCTTATAATCAGCAAAGCTGAGACCCCAGTTCACCAAGGGAAACACGCCTGCATTTGAGACAGCGGATGCCATTCGATAGTGATTAGTTTAAAGCTCTTATATAGTCCCCCAACAATGTATGATCCTGAAGCTTTTGAGGATCCCATCCCGACGATGCCGACAATGACTATGATGATGTGGATGATGTCGGCAATGATATGATGAGAACTACAACGAGGATGCTAGCAGTGACTATGGCGACGTCGAGCCAGAATCCTGCAAGTTAATCCACCGAGCCATCTATGTCAAAGGCTCTCTTGGACTGTTAGCGGCGGCCAGAGCTCTGATCACTGGTCACAACGAAGGCTGGCGAAACAGTCCGAAAGATCCCTGACAACACTCTCCATGGAGTAGAGAAGATCTCCGAGGCTTTTCCAGCCATTTCCTCAGAGGTAGGCACATTCTTTGGAGTCGCTGACCCATATGTTGCCATAGCACTCGCAGTCATCTGGGCCACCGAACATTTAAGACGTGCTATATAGCATGGCGTTGCTCTTTGATCTAGTCAAGACACTTAACTTTCGTGGATTGGTTGACAAACTGCTCTTCTCTGATTGTGATAGCACTGCAGAGATTAGATCACTGTGTATCCAGGTGTTCAGTGATGGTCGGATGACCGATGACTGCCTGTCTAGAGTTTGCCCAAGCCGTGTATAACAGAACAGGAGTCGACGTAAGGGTCATAACTTCACACTGGAGTGCCAGCTGGTGGCTCTCAAGACAGGCAATGTGCCAGACATACATGCCCTGACAAACCCCCCACCCCCACATTCTCAGGCATGCACACATCAACACACCTGTTAGTAATGGCCTGGGGTCGCCTGAGAATGGGTGCAAGGGCTCATCATCAGGGTCAGTGAACTGTTCCTTGAACCGTTCTCAAATTGCCTCAGCTTTGCCCTGGTCAGTGCCGATAAAGTGTCCTTCAAAGTTTAGGACAGTTAGTGGTGATTTTGTGTGATGCCGTGTCATTATAAGGAGGTATGTTTCTAAGCTTGGGTCCAGTATCTATAACCAAACGTGAGATATAAACAGAAACGTTGAGCTAAACAGAAAATGTTAAAGTTGAAAAAAAATCCAAGGTTTTTACCAAAGTCACAGTGACATTGACCTTTTGACCACAAGGTCACTGTGTGATGCCGTGCCATTATAAGGAAGCATGTGCCCAAGTTTGGGTCCAGTATGATTAACCAAACGAGATATAAACAGAAAAGTTGAGCTAAACGCAAATTGGACAACGCGACCGCCGGACGACGTGCATGGGTATCACAATAGTTCGCTTTAGTTCGCAAAGGTGAGCTAATAAAACTATAATCTTACAATACTACAATGTTGAAGTATTCATATGATTATAAATGAAACAAGAGGCCCAAGGGCATGTGGCGCTGACCTGGACCATTAGCATTTGAACCGTTTGCATTTAAATAGACATGATGGATAATTTTTGGAAAATCCTAGATGGCCACCAAGAAAATTGACCAATCAAAATTCTCATTTGATTTCTTGAAGCCTATCATCATAGGGTCGTTCCACCCAAATGTGTTTGATATCTAGCCATAGTAGTGGGGGTAGCGATTTAAAGGCTTCTGGAAAATTTTTTAAGTCCAAGCTGGGTGCCGAAAAAAAATGACCAATCAAAACTCATTAAGCCAATCACCATAGACTCATTCTACCCAGATTTCGGTGAAATCTGGCTATTGATTAGCATTGTAAAGTATTTCTGGAAAATCCAAAATGGCTGCCAGAAAAATTGACCAATCAAAATTCTGTATATACGTTATGAAGCCTACCCACCTAGGGACCTTCCAACTGATTTCACAAAACCTTTGGAAAAGCCAAGATCGGTGCTGAAAAAATATAGCAATAGAAATTCTGTGTACAACTTCTGAAGCCTTAGGGTCCTTCCATCCAAGTCTGGTTGAAATCTCCCAAGCAGTTAATAGTAGCTATTTAAACAATTTCCAGTAAACATGTCACAAATTCAAGATTTTCACTAAAAAATTTACCAAATAAATTTCTGTACACAAGTTCTGAAATCTACACCAATGGGGTCCTTCCAGCCGAATTAGATTGAAATCCACCAAGCGGTTAATAAGGAGTAGCATTTTGACTAAATTTAAAAATAAAACCTAAGATTTTCACCAAAAAATAATGACAAATAAAAATTCTGTATACAAGTTCAGAAGCATAGTGTCATTTCAGCCAAATTAGGTTGAAATCTAACAAGCAGTTAATGAGGAGATATGTTTTGAGACTTTCCGGTTATGTTTAAAAATAAAATCAAGATTTCCACCAAAATAATGTACCAATCAAAAATCTGAATAGATATTCTAGCCCATACCTCCATAGGATCTTTCCAGCCAAATTTGGGTGAAATCTGTCAAAAAGCTGAGGCGGCATGCATTTTGACACTTTCCAGTAGATTTTTTTTACAAAATCTAAGATTTTCACCCAAAAAATTGACCAACCAAAAATTTGAATAGAAGTTCTAGAGCCTCCATAGGATCTGTCAAACCAAATTTGGCTGAAATCTGTCAAGAAGCTAAGGTGTTGTGGTTTTACACTTTCCGGTAAATTTTTATAAAATCTAACTTTTTAACAAAAAATTGAAGTAAAAAATATGAATAGAAGTTCTAGAGCCTACCTCGATAGGATCCTTCTAGTCAAATTTGATTAAAATATGCCAAGAGGTTTAGGAGTTACATTTTAAAGCAAAAGTTGATGGACGGATGGATGGACAGACGCCACGGCATAAGCTCACTTGGTGAGCTATTAAAACTATAATCTTACCATCCTACAATGACCTCTAATGGATTCACTTTCCTATGTAGGTCATATATATTCTTAGCATACTCAATATCTACGGCAACCTAGGAAACATGAAGAGAATATAAAGAAATGTTATTAGACAAACATGACAAATACACATGTAACATCTTGTGAATGAAAACTAATACAAAATAAAGTAAATAAAATAATTTTGTGAATGAACAAGGGTGGAACAGGATAGTTATGACTTCTATGGCCGTGACAGAAATGTCAAAAGTTTCAATGACAGCCAAACAAACCGACTAACACTAGATGTGACTTACAATGAGAAATAGTAAACAAATGCTGCTTACATTTATAGCTCTTTACTTCACAAAGGTAAGCTAATAAAATTAGGATTTTTCTATCCTATAATGATCAGGGACCGATCTACCCACTAGCCAATTAGCCAAATGCTAGTAAAACTGGAATTTGGCCAATGAAAAGCAGAATTGGCTAAATCACTGGCTAATGATCAAAATTAATTTTCTTGATTGGCTGAATCCTGACTAATTCCCAGTGTTACAATTGCAAAAACAACAATTCCTGTTTACGTTGTTGAATATTTTGAAACTAATCTGACTGAAAGCTCTTGCTGCCTAAGGCACCAACAGCTTTCTGTCATGTTAGTTTCAAAATATTCAACATAATTTGTTATATATTAAGACTCTTGTATCTGGACTGTAAAATTCATAGTATTAACTGATGATGAGTGACTGAAAACATGTTCATAAGTAAACATGTGGCTAAAATAATTACTATTTAGCTGACAAAAATGGTATTTGGCTAATCTATTGGCTAGGACATTGCAAAAGCCAGATCTGCACCTGGATGATGAAAAGCTCTTTACTTTACAAAGATGAGCTAATAAAACTACAATCTTCACATCATATAATGGTGATTTCACGCCTTCATGTGATAATCAGATAAATAAAGCCATTAGCGTATTACCATATTGGTGTAACACATTTTTCGGTCATGCAGAGGCTACGCAAATATTTCATACCCAACACGTTTTTTTAACTCTCACAATTTCTTTCATGTGGCTATATCTTGTACATAAATATGACATGCAAAAAGGGCTACGCAAAACAAAATTAGTTTAAATACCTTCGCCCATAAAAGGTGTGAACACATTTTCAATTTGGACATGCTAATTATAGTTATTTAATAAGACATTTTCATAAATATAAATTTGAATTTTCTTAACCAGTAAGAGATCAATACGACAGCGTTCTCTATATATGCCTTACCTCATCTTCAGATTCATTATGTGGTACTGCAAAACAATTGGTCACCTCAACAACACCTTTGTCACATGTTCCTGCAATAGGAAACAAGAAACCATTGGTCACCTCGACAACTAGTCCTGCCAATTATTCTATTAATCATAATTAGTAAATACTAGATCGTCTTCGTCTCACGTGCTGAGCTCTTTATTTTTACCGCGTATCACTCATCATGTTCGCCTTTTTTGGGAGCCAGTAAATACAAGAGGCCCAATGAGCCTGTATCCCTCACTTGCAATCATTGGCCACAGGCACAACTGAAGAAAACAAGATGACCACTGGAAAAATTTAGCAATCAAATTTCTGTGACGGGTTAAAGACTTCTTAGAAACCTAATTCAATAATTGTGGAAAATTTAAAGGGACAGAACGAGAATTGCCCAAGGAAAGTTGATGGAATTCTCTTCTTTTTGCGCAATTTGTGGCATCTATCTTGGACAGTATCATATTATAATTACTACCTGCGGCTCTCTGATTGCGAAAATATATCGTAGTTGAATATCTGTGGACGTTTGTAAACATCTATTTTTGCGGATTTGGGCCTAGTTGTGCCAGGATTTAATTTTAAAATAACCACATTTATCTTCATCATTCGATATGGAATATTTATCAGGATTTATTGTGAAAATCACAATTTTTTTTCAACCGACCTGTGCTATTTCTGGCTCACCAAAATCTGCTGTGGTTGCTCCGAATCATTGGTGGATTATCCTTATTCAACCACAACAATGGCGCACTTATAATTGGACAATGTTAATTTGATGTTTTTGTGAGCTGTACTCGGCATTCTGTAATTGTGGTAACCTTTTTGAGTAAAAAAGTTGAATATTTTGAGATTTGCGCAGCACAGACGTAACGGTATCAAAATTTTGGTAATTTGAGATTTGCTTGGTACAGTATTTCGGCATTGTCACAAAATCGGCAATAGACTCATTCCTGCTAAGTTTATTTAAAGGTGCACATTCACTACAAAATGTGTGAAGAAAAGAAATTAATTATGATTTCTTTCCGCATAAATTTAAATAAAAATTTAGAACTAAGTTGAATCAAGGATTTTATATTTCGCTTGCTGCACACATTCTAAGCCAATAAAAGTAGGCCTGTACAATTTTAATAAATTTTATTTTCAAGCTTTCTTGTGATGGTGGTGTGAATATTTAATATTCCTATAACATGATTTCAGTCGTACAAATTGTTATAATTGATAAATTTATACGTAAGATCGGAAATCATTATTATTATTATTATTTTCTCGGCAGGGTTTTTCCACCTCCATGAGGGGCGACTGACGGAAGTCACCCCAAACAATATCGCAATATTCATAGGTTTTCCTCGAATCTCACATATATGTTAATTTCAGATAACAGTTCCACTAAATCCATGTGAGATTATTTTTATTACTTCTTTATCAATTCGGCAATTCCGTAAATTCTGTCAGTTTTTTGCTGTGGTGGAAAACCACTGTCCTTAATTTTAGTTAGGATGCTATGCTATTTTAAAATCTGTAACGATGGCCCTCGTCCGGCAGCTGTTGATCTATCCATCTGTTTTATTATTAACAGCTCATTCTTTCTGGATGGATCGACACCTATGGGAAATTTTTTTTTTAATTGGTAAATTCAAATTCTACCTTTAGCAGTTGAGCGTCAATGCCTGTGTGTTCTTTATGGTATGTACATTTTTAAGGATTAGATTTTTAGATACAATTTTTAATTAAATAACCATGTTTTTATAAACGGGGGAAGAGTGTGGTGCTGGCAGTATCCCGCAATTCCGTAGTTCGTGTTTCGCGGCTGCCGGGCTAGCTGATTCCCGCCATATCTACGGACGCCCGGCAGTCGTACCTTGGAATCCGAACTGCGCACATCTGCCGCTGGTTCCACGGGCCGATTCGAGACCTCTGTTGGGTGAGTAACCTTTTATACGTAGCTAAGTTACTACTATGCCATATGGACGCTTTTGACGTCTTTAGCGGGGAAAAATAACCCATTTTTGTAGGTCATCAAAACAGACGACAGAACGGGTTAATGGAGACTGGTATCTGGCTCCAAATTTTCTGCAATAGTAATTCAATAGGGAAGCGGGTACAAATGAACTATAGTCGACTACGATCAAGTTGGACTGGGCATAGCAACTGCTCATGATCAGTAAACCATGAAACTGACTATGGTTAGCAAGTCGAACTTGACCATAGCCTCACCGAAATTGGATAATCATCATAATCCAGGATAAAATAAATACGAAAACTGGTAACAATATACTTTAATATTACAGTAATTGTACTAGCAAGTGTTTTTTCAACCTAGTAGTGTGCCAATAACTCTCTTAGCGTCTTCATTTCTCCTTTCATATGAGTCCACAACACCAAACAAAACCACCGGGTGGACTCGACATTCCAAATTGAAAGCCATACTTCTTCTTCTTGCTAATGGATATTCCGCCTTTTATGGCGCCCGTAATTGATGACTATAAGTTAGCCTAATTAGGAAGGGATAAGAACACGGTGGACCAATGTCTTACATTCGGGCACCACATGCAAGCACATGTCAACAAGGCAAATGGTATTGTGGGTCTGATTCGAAGAAGTTTCATGTATTTATATGAGGATATGTTTGTGTACCTATTCATGGCACTAGTGAGTGTAAGAGCACTCTGCAGCACCTATGTAAGCGAAGTGTCAGATTGGTATTTCACACCATATTTGGACTAATTCATCAGATGTAAGATTTATTTGGACTAATTCATCAGCATATTTGGACTAATTCATCAGATGTAAGATTTATTTGGACTAATTCATCAGATGTAAGAGATGTACAAAGAGCTACGATTAAAGCAAAGATTCTCACTGGATGCTACACTATACAGAGCACAGGAAACAGATTCACTGGCGGGCGTGAAGCAGATAGCTGTCCTATATGTCAAGTTGAACCAGAGGACTTAGCTCACTTTCTCTTTCGGTGCAAAAATGTCTACCCAAGCGCAGTCTGCTGTAAGAGATATATGGAAAGCCTTCTCCAATCAACACTTAGTGAACAGCAGCTTCTAACACTGACCCTCGATTCTCAGAACCTAAATCCACTAACAACCCATGAAGGAAGTACCTACAACATCAGTACATCAATTTCGGAAACGATAGAAGTAATGTCTCGCTGGCTCTGTTACAGAGCCCATCACTACAGAGCCCGTGAACTTAACTACCTCCATAAAAGACGAAAATAGTCATTGCAGAGTAGTGTGAATAGAGATGTACAAATGAACTTTTATGCTAAATCTACTAACAGAACTGTACATAGCAAAAGCAAAAACTACTAATTTTGGTGTCGGTGCGGCTAATTCGTTTAGCATTACCCTGATAACCAGGGAGACTACATCATAGTTGAAGTTGAAGTTGAGGCCACCATCTCGAGTATGCATATCTCCACCCTCAAGTTCTCAGACACCAGCACCAACAAGAATGTAATTCAGAGAAAGTTGGTAATACTTTCAGGGGAACGTTGTTCCTGGAACACTGATAAACATAAGTGCCTAACTTCCCAAGTATATCGACAAGGTGGGTCAGTCCTACCAATCATGAAAGAATACACCGAACTGAAAAGCGTAACTGTCTCAGTCCTACAAGTAAATTGACAAGGTGGGTTAGTTCTACCAATCACGAAATGTATTAATGAGGCGGGTTCACCCCATCAGCTAAACCTGCCATGTTGTTCCTGGTCCACATTCTATTACTAGTCCACAGCCAAACCTGGCAACTTACATTCAATCATGACAAAACAAGCTAGGTTATCCATTTTGGCACTAATAATCCAAAAACGCAGTACTGCATAGTTGACACTGATAGGCGCCTAACTATTTCTCAGTCAGTTGTCGAAAGGGACCTAGGAATCTACATAGACAACAAAATTTATTTTGATTCACACATTAACGAAATCGTATTGAAAGCAAACATTACACTACCCATTATTAAGTGAACCTTTTCCCACATGGATCAAAACAACTTCATCTTGCTTTATAAGTCTTTGATCATGCCCATTCTAGAATATTGCAGCTCAGTTTGGTCACCTCACTTATCAAGGCAATCAAGAACAATCGAAAGGGTTCAGCATAGAGCAACAAAACTTATCCCTACCCTCAAACACCTAAGCTACAGCGACAGATTAAGCTCACTTAGGCTCATGTCAATGAAATATAGAAGATTCAGGGGGGATCTGATTGAATCATACAAAATTATACACAGGATGTAGGGTTGGGTACCGTCAGCAATTTTGTAATGCGGTATACCATAATTTGGGCAGGTGATCCACGGTATACACCACGGTATACCGGGGGTGGGGGAGGTGGTCATGTAAAATTGTAAGTGTGTTGATTTCATTCCATCAAAGATTATATATTGTTGAATTTATTACTAAGTATATATTACTGAATCAATTGTGCTTTGAATAAAGCTCAGGACCATTGCAACAGCAAACAACACAGGTAAAAGCAACTAATTACTACACATAGAGCACTAAATTTGCAAAAATTATTTGCAATTTACATTTCAAGGGAATTATTTACATAATTACTGTAATTAGATAAAGTAAAACAGAAATTGCCAGTTATAAGGGTCACATGTTTACTTTATTCTGCACATACAATAGATTCCATCACTCCATTGTTTCAATAACACTAAATCTAATGTTCACTTGTTCAGACATGTTAGAAGTTAATTCAAGTTATCTGAACAAAATGTATTTTACCTCAAACGTAGCAAGGTACAAGAGCTGCACAATTCAGAGTGCAGACTGAAAAAAAATAACTACTGACTAGTGATTGCATGTACCTGCTGACAAGCTTTCTTACACAAATATGCTTTACCAGGACTGCAAGAGGTGCAAAGTGCTTACCTATGCCCAACAGCCCAATAATTTTGAACCCTTTCACTGACAAATCCCTGAAAAAGTAAATTCTTTCTGATACAGAGAATATTCTCTGTTCTGTTGAATCCTTTAAAAATATGACTGGAAACCAATCCAACTATTGCTGCAACAGATGCCGGTCATATTAATTTCAAATTCTTCAACAGCCTTCCTGTACTGTTGTCTTAAAATTGAGATATGTGGAATTCATCGATTCATCAACCATAGATCTGTTCCACCCTGAATATTGTCACGTCTCAAACCATAGATTCACCACATATTTTTCTTGAGAAACAATAGTGTGCAAGGTTGAGTACATGTTAGAAAACCTCGCAGAAACAAATGGTGAACACTTGTTAGTTTGATGTTTTATTTCATCAAAACAAGTTAGAAATATGGATGTGCTTTCTATACACTGTTAGTGGGAATGAATGGACTCAATTTGGCATTTTAGCTTTAGTTTTATTCCTCACTGAATGCATCACGAAAGGGTTCTATTTTTCTGTCAATGTACTGGTATGACACCAGCGTACCGCGGTACATACCATAGATATGGAAAACCACGATATATCGGTATACCGGTAATACCGCCCATCCCTAACAGAATGTACAATACAGACGCAGATCAATTTTTCACTAATAATCATACGGCACACATGACAACGTGTGGTCACAAACTCAAGATTCAAACCAATTTTTGTCGCAACAATACTAGAAAACATTGCTTCTCGCAATGAGTAATCTCACATTGGAACTCACTACCTGAAAACATTGTGCTAGCCCAAAACATAGATATTTTCAAAACCAGACTAGACAAACGTTTCAACGAGATAACTTATTACTACGACTAATTAAACTTAATAAACTCAATAACTCAAACTTGGGACTCACAAGCTGCTTCATGCTTAAGTCCGTCACTATGATGATTGATTGATTGATTGATTGATTGAACCTATAATGTGATACTCCCATCCGCAACAAGCCGGGTACGGTGAACTTGTTCTACCAGCCCCACAAGCACAAAAACAACTATTATAATAATTCAAACGTACTGCTAAGGTGGGTATGTCCTACCATTTCAGTAAGCTAATTATGCGAGTCAGTCTTACCAGCCACAACAGGTCGCTAGGTGAGTCCTTGCTGTATTTAAGTCCAATGTTTTGGTACCAGATACTAGCCAGCATATTGTCTATATCTCCACACATATTAATCTGGAAGAATACACCGAACTGTAATCGTAACTGTCACAGCTCCCAAAGTAAATTGACAAGGAGGATTGATCCTACCAATCACGAAACGTATTAATGATACATATTGTAATATATCTCCACACATGTTAATACAGGACAGGTGGGCGTGTCTTACCATCCATATGAGGCTACATGTGCACTGATAAGGTGGGTCTGTCCTATCATTCAATCAAGCTTGCAAGGATGGTCAGGCTTTCCACCCACAAGATGTAAATATATGTATATATTGTACATTGAAAAACTAAGCTTATTGTAAGTGACTGGGCCAGGTGGGATTGCCCTACCAGCCCTTCAAGCCACATCATGAAGAACCAGAGGTTCCTGCATTGTAAATTGTACATATACCACAGCAACCCTATAATACAAACAGTAAAAAAAAGAAATTCAACCGTTATCTGCGCATTGCACAACCAAACACAGTAATGAAAAAAAAAATTAGATCGACAATAGGCCAAACATGGCCTCCAATGTCGCAACAGATGATGATGATGATGATGATGATGGTGGTGATGGTGATGTAGGTAATCTAGGTAAAGTTTATGAGCGCAGATATGTAAAACCTCTATGCTCAGCTCCTATGCACTAATAAACTTGTTGATCCAAAATTTCTGGTTATGTCTGACTTTTAAATTTTTAGAATAATACCCTCTTCTGTTTTTGTATTTACATGAAGCTGGCTATAGATATAGTCTGCTGTATGAATATGTATCATGGGCCTAAGCTGCTGTGATGATTTCATACAATCATACCAATTGTCTATATATGTACATTACTTCTCTCAGCCTTCCTCTTCAGTCACATCAATCTCTGTGCCATCTGTTCTGGTCAGTTTTTATGTACTATCATAGACCTCCTCTTGACATTGCCATAGCTTGTCTAGTCGTTTTTCAAATGATATGAGTGTTGATGCTGAAATGACAGATGCTGGCAGGCTATTCCATAGGTAGCAAACTCTCAAGGAAAAGAAATTCTTCCTAAGGTTCGTTCCTCCCCTCTTTTAGTAGACTTTTAGGTGATGACCACGGGTTAGTGAATCATGTTGTTTCTGAAATAGGGAGGTAGCATCTGGGTCATAAATTCCAGTTAACATTTTGTATGTCTCTATCATATCGCCCCTTGCTCGCCTGTATACCATGGTCGGTAGGCCCAATGTTTTCAATCGTTCAGTGTATGTAGGTCTTTGAGGGATGGTACTAGCATGGTTGCTCTCCACTGAACACCTTCTTTGGAGCTAATGTGTTTTTTCAGCTATGGGAACCATACTGCATTAGCGTACTCAAGGTGTGGCCGAACCAGTGCCTTATATAGTAGCTTGAAATTTTCTTGTTCCAGGTAAACAAATGTCCTACGGATGATGCCCATGATTTTATTAGCTTTGTTAACCTTTTCACAAATATGGCTGTCAAATGTCAATTTCGAATCTATAATAACGCCTATATCTTTTCCTCTGTGACATGTTCAAGGGATGTCTTGGCTCCATTTTCATATTTCATCCAGTAGTCATACGAATCTGATTCTGTCCTGGATAATGTCATTACCTTGCATTTCATTGGGTGAAATTTCCTTAACCATACTTCTGACCATGTCTGTAGGTTTGTTAAGTCTGTTTGCAGTTTATCACAGTCATCCTGGTCCTTGATTTGGTGTGATAACTTGGTGTCATCTGCAAACATGTACACATCTGAGTCGACAACATTTGGCAGATCATTTATATAGATAACAAATAGTAAGGGACCTAGCACACTACCTTGGGGAATACTGCTTATAACATCTGACTGAATTGATGTTGCCATGTTGACCCGGACCTGCTGTTTGCGGTTTCTCAGGAAATCTTCTGTCCATCCTAGGACCTGGCCACTTATGCCGCGAGCTTCTATTTTCCCAATTAGTCTTCTGTATGGGACTCTGTCGAAGGCCTTTTGAAAGTACATATATATTGTGTCTACCACACCTCCATTGTCCATAATCTCTGTCCAGGTGTCCAAGACTTGCAACAACTGGAGGCCAGTTGAGCAGCCACTAATGAATCCGTATTGCTTGGGGCTGAAAAGTAGTTTACTTTCAAGTGTCTGTATAACTCGTCTCTTACAATGGATTCCATTACTTTGCCTACAATACTTGTGAGACTGATGGGATGATAATTTGAGGAGCTTTTTCTACTTCCTTTTTTAAATATTGCAGAGATGGTTGCGTCTTTCCAGATTTCTGGCAGGGTGCAAGAGTCTAAGGAGGTCTTAAATATGATGGATGGTGGCTTACTAATGACCGGACTTAGCTCCTTCAGTACTCTAGGGTGCAGATTGTCAGGTCCCGGAGATTTAGTTATGTCAAGGTTTCTTAATTTCTTCCTCACCATTTCCTTTGATATCACAATATATGATAATGGCTCTTGTACTACTGCTGGGTGAATTCTTGGAATGTCACCCTCTGGCTCTACTATGAAAACTGAAGAAAAGTAATCTGCCAGAACATCTGCCCTTTCCTCGTCCATTTCTGTAAGAGCACCAGTTTCTGGGTCTATTAAATTTGCTATGCCAGTCCTTATTTTTGTCTTGCTGTTGACGTAGTTCCAGAATTGTTTGGGGTTGCTTTTGATTTGCTTAGCTATATCTTTTTCAATTTGTCTCTGTTTTACTCTGGTGAAATTTCTTACTTTGTTTCTTGATCTGCAGTAAGCTTTATAGTCATTTTGGTCACGTGTCCTCATATAGCGCTTCCATAGTCGGTGCTTTTCTGAATTTTTACATTGTGATGCTGTGTCAATTGGGATTCTATTCTCCCCGCATGGTTTACTTTGAATGAGTTTACTTGGAATGCATTGACTGATTGCTGTATTTACTTTGTCCATAAAAACCTCCCATTGAGATGGACATATGAATTGCATACCACCAAGGGGCACCAGGTTTTAAGTGCTTTGGGAGTGGGTCGTGGTACTTGTATAAACGTTGTTTCAGTGGAGGTGCTACAACCAACCACTGCCGTTTTACATAGGAAAGAAGGTTTCTTAGATACGGAGGTTGCGGGGTCACAACCTCTGGCAGAGGGGAGATGTCAGTGCCGTGGATGCGGATGCATTGTTGGTACCGACATATATGAAGCCGGGTGTGTGTGATTGCGTACTGTCATGAAAGTGTGAGTTGTCGTGTTGGCCACCTGATGCTGTTGTTCGGAGGCCGCAGTTGAGACGGGTTGTGAGAGTAGTCACAGAAGTGACTTTGTAATTGGTGCCCATTCTAGTTTAACGGGGTCTCAGGCTGTAGTGTACATCGATCAGCAGTAGGAGTTGTAGACGGAGGGTGATTTGGACATCACTCCTTCCAGTGGCCCGGCTGACCACATCCAAAACATGTGTTTGGTGGCTGTGTAGGCGTTATCATATTTGTTGTGGGGTCGTGTTGTCGATTGTGTTGCGACTGTGGTGCTGAGTGTGGTGACTAAGTTGGTGAGTGTGGAGTTCTGTTTTGTTATCTCATATAATCCATCATGCATATTATGACGACTGTTGTTATTGTGCTGGTTCCCATGTCCTGGGGCATTGTTGTGGCCTCCGCGATGGGATTGGCCACGCCCTCTTCCATTAGATGCGTGATTTTCACTGGTGGGTTGTTCTGATTGTCTGTGCGGGTCAGTTGTTGATGTGGATGCTGATGCAGTAGTGTTGTCGGTGGTGAATAGGAGGTCGGCATCGTTCACTTCATTTATTGGATGTAATTGACGGCGATTGGTTTTTCTCCCGCTCCAAGAAATTCTCAATCCGAACTGCAGTTTCCGCTAATGACTGAAGGCTACTGTGTTCTATGAGGAATAATTTCTCCTTGATGGCGGATTCTCCACTTAACGCATCGATGAAAGATGCAGATGTGTGACTCCCTCGTGATAGGGTAGGCACAAGTAACTAGTTGCCGAATACGACTAGCCAACACCGGTAATGTCTCCCCGGCTCGTCTACGCAAGTTCTTGAGCTGTAGATGACTCGTTTCACCAAGGGCCGTGTCCCCAAATCGCTCTGACAATTATCCGCAGATAACCAGCCATGCGTATCAATGAAAATCACCAACACGACAGAAACATAGATGCTCAGGATGACTGCATTCACTATCGCCATTCGACGCCATTGTTATTGCAAACTGTGGCACACACTTTCCGAGCTGTTTTATAATAAATTAAGTTTGGTCTAGGTGGGGTTGGGACTTGTCCTACCCACAGAGGAGGATGCTTGGCAGTCCACCCACCCGGAAAACACAGTCCAGCTTGGCGGAGTTAGTATACTTAATTTTCGTAAGCAATGGATCTGTTTATACCAAACAATAATTGTAGACAGCTATACTGTCCTAATTTTGATTAAGAATACCATTGTTCTACCGTATATACAGATCATTAGCGCACGGGCTGATGAAGTAGCATCAAAACCTCGACAGTATAATATCAAGGAGAATTTCAAATGTTCTCTTACCTACATATTCCCGCACAAGATTGACATGGGCTGGAATAGATTCTTACAGACAAGACACAGCCGCATGTATGAGATCACGTGCATATGGTGACGCTGTTCTAAGGAACAGAGTTAAAACATATATTTCCATCTTTCGCATCAACAAGAATATTCATCAGCATCAACACTGATCAACCACGTTCCTTCACAACAAAGAACCACGTGACTATCACTTCTATTTCCAGTAAATTGGATCAAAGTCTTAAAGCACAAGAGCCGCCCAAAACACGCTATTACCACAGCATGGTGGAGGAGGTGAGAGGGGTGAGTCGGGGCAATTGCCGCTGGCATCATCATGCTCTCCCACACCCCATCGGGCACTCCAGCCTGAAATTAAAACAAGCAACTTTATAAGCATCCAATCTGTAAAACCGCATCACCCTAATTAAAAGGTGAGCTTCCACAGGAATAAGTAGTTCTGAGTTTTCACGTTGATCAGAGACTTGTTTTCCCGTCGAGTAGAGACGAAAGTGATATACATTTCTCCCTATACTTATAATTACTCCCTTTACACGGGAGGAAAACTTCATATGACTCCACGTTTAGTAAATCAAAACCTTCCTTATAGGGCATGGCCAAATCACCCTGGACCTTTCGGGTGTGGTCATCCACCCTCCTGTGACGTCACCAAAAAGTATAAAAGGAGGAGATCGTGCACTGAAACTTCGTCTTCCCGTCAAAACTCGACACAAGGGAAGATCAAGCATTAGTCTACTTTCGTGTCGTAAACCAAATTCTGCTGTTTTTCTTATTATTATTATTAATTTATCACTTCTATTATATATTACTTGGCCAGGAAAGTTATGAAGAGCTAGGAAAAATTAGATTAGGTTAGGCAGTCCGCACCGCCATTAATATGCGGAAATAAGATGTCACTTGCCGAGGACCTTGCCTTGTCTGACAGTTTGGAAGAGTCGACGCCAGCACCATCCGGAAAGAAATATCCGTGTTCAGCATTTCAGCTCAATGGACAGCCATGTAGGCGCACCTTCTCCCATAATTCGGACTTGACGCTGCATGTTAATCATGGTCATCTTATGCAGAGAGCTTTTTGTACGGACTGCAAATACCTTTATACTGCTACCCGTTACGGTGTGACCCACGCGTTGACGGATAAACATTGTGTGCTTGTAGTTACATTACAGCCTGGTGAACAAAGTGAAAACGTTGAAGTGTTAGCCACTCATTTTGAAACTAGACTTCCTATTAATGTGCTTCCTACGAAGAAGATGGCCAAAACTTAACATACGGAATGGCAACAATCAGATTTCCCCCACTATCAACCAGCAACAGTAGCCACAGCATCCGTAACACAGCATGCCTTGAGCCACTACACCACCATTGCAACCATCACGATGGAGCCAACAGCATCATCAGCACCGGCAGCACCTGCAGTGACGGTACCAGCACCACCTGCAGTTTCCACTCTGGCAGCACCCGCAGCAATGCCACCATCCACATCACGCATGACATCAGCATCAGCATCCACATCCGTAATTGGCCAGCCCATTTCAGTAGTTATTACGACGTCTGCACCAGAACCCATGGTACAGGACATTTCGGATAGATCTACGTCTCCTTGTAGCCTTATCATTGACGAGGAGATTAGCCTTATGGAAGCAATCCCAACCATCGCATCACGAACTGGCATCACCACATGCCCGCGCAGCAGCACACCAACGGATCCAGTTATATGGAAGACAACAACGCCAGAATGTCCTTGCGCCGGGAAGAAACATATAGCACACTCCCAAGAGATCCGCGCCATGCCAAGGATGACCGCGAGTACACTTCTGAAGTCCACGAAGATCTGGAAGCTATCTGCCAGCACCGCATCTGCAACAGCATCAGCCGCAGCATCCACAAAGACATCACCATTCCGGCGACCGCTCATCCGTCTCACAGCACTCAGCCCACCAGCAGCACAAACCACACCGACCACATCAACCGCGATGGTGATGTCGACAGTCACCTCACCACCGCCACTTCGCACATCATCAGTCATCATTTCCGGCACCACCAGCGCTTCTATGGACACATCCGTACCATCTTCCAGCTATAGCCTTCCAAAGATGAGCATGTATAGTAGTGATATTTCGGCAGTGGAGGGTCACCCGCCACGTCCGTCCTGTACAAGTCGCGGTACCCAGACCCACTGGAGAGACTTCATCACAGATGTTTGTGGACACTATTGCCGAGGTTGCAGCAGGATTTATCAATAGTTGTGCGAAACACAGAACTTATTATTATGTTTATTTTTTATATACATTTCTTATTTATTATATATGTTTTTTGTAAATCGAAACCCAGTCCCTAGGCTGACTACAGTCATCCTACACCACTGCGCAATATTTTTGCATAGCTGTGTCTCACCATAAAATAATCGCTGCAGATTCCTGTGTTGTAAACATGCTGTGTGTGATGTAAGTACACAACACGCCGTAGCGAATATGTCATAATCCCATCATGCAGTCTCAGCTACGCTGGGGCTGTCTGATGAACTAGTCTTTTTACTTTATTTTTATATATTATTTTTCTTATTATTTTTATTTTTAAACCCCGCCTCAGTACAACGGAGTGGATTTGGGGCAGCAAGAGCTGCTTGTGCGGAATCCCCACTATGCATCTGCTCATATAATCAGGATGCATACCACTAATATATATATATATATATATATATATATATATATATATATATATATATATATATATATATATATATATATATATATATATATATATATATATATATATATATATATATATATATACACACCTGTGCAAAAGTTAAGCACCACCCTATTTTTACGCACATGCGAGGGTATATTCATGTGCTATGAAGAAAGCAATAGCATAAACATTTATGTACCCATCCATCTTAGTGCAAGAGGTAATAATGCAACTAGAGGAATGCTGATTATGATGGTGGGGAAACACTGTATGTTTTTGTTTGAACTTGAAAACGAGGCCTGAATATGGTTACGTTGACACAACTGACAACTATTGCCCTACAGTTGACACACGTGGCTAGATTGTCATTAATGGTGTCTGAAAACGAAGTTTAACATCTGTGCACGAGTTTGAGACTGTCATTATTAATACCGGGTATATCCACCTTGTGCCTGGATGACGGCCTGGACACGACGTCTCATGCTGGTCACCAACCGACTGATACGCCATTGTGGTATTCGTTGCCATTCAAGATGGAGTGCGTCTGTTAATTCCTGTAGGTTCTGCACAGGAGGATCCCTCCATCTCACCATGTTTCCCAGAATGTCCCAGATATGCTCAATAGGGTTCATGTCAGGGCTCCTTGCTGGCCATGGTAGGGTTTCGATGGCATTCTGGCGGAGGTATTCATGCACAGCTCTAGCACGATGTGGTCGGGCGTTGTCATCCATGAATATAGGGTGGGTTCCAGGTGCATGATTTACAAAATGAGGGACCACAACTTTATCCAGTATGGAATCTTGATATCTTTGTCCATTTAGTGTTCCAGGTACAGTCAACAGATCCAGCTTACAATCAAATGAGATGCACCCCCATATCATAACGGAACCTCCACCAAATGGAACTTGTTCCATGATGTTACGTTGGTCGTACGCCGTGCGTCTGGACCTCCATACACGAGTTCGACCATCTGTGGCATGAAGCAGGAACCGACTTTCATCGGACCAGTGTACCCGTCTCCAGGATCTCATGTTCCAGTGTCTTCTTTCGTTGCACCACCTCAGACGCTCCTCTTTGTGGTGTGCAGTGAGGAGAGGACGTCTGACAGGTCTCCTAGCTTTCATGCCAGCAGCATACAGTCTCCTTTTGACGGTAGACATTGACACTCTATTGCGCGTTTCCCATTGCTGGCTGAGCACTCTGCTGTTGGTGAATGGAGATCTCCTAACAAGGCATACTAGGGCTCGATCATCACGGGCAGTAGTCTTCTTCGGTCTTCCAGATCTAGGCCTGTCCTTCACCTCGTTAGTTTGCCCATGTTTTGCAATCAAACGACTGATTACAGTATGGTTAATGTTCAGCTGTCTGCCAATCTCTCTGCATGACATACCAGTGGTATGCATGCCTATGATTTGCCATTTCACACGATCACTTAACCTTCGTCTTGCCATAGCGGTTCACAATCAAGAGCTAATTCTCTCTGTACAAATAAACCACGGTCATGAACACAAAATTCCTAATCTTGTCGCCTAAATCTGTATGTAATGTTCTACACCTCAAACTGGACTTTTACATAACTGAACACGTGTGCTGTTTCCCGCCACGCACGGACATCAAGCGGCGTGAAGTCATGCATGCATGTGCATTTCGTACTAGGAATTATGTCAGCTAACGCGGGGACAAAAAGTATGGCAGCCTAGTTGTACAATCATGTTTCTACGTTCTATTGTTTTTGCTGGTGCTTAACTTTTGCACAGGTGTATATATATATATATATATATATATATATATATATATATATATATATATATATATATATATATATATATATATATATATATATATATATATATATATATATATATATTTGTGCATCCCTTTATTTACCAGGGTGCACCATGTAATTAAACCAATCTGTGATACTCTGTCGGGTATAGTTACATGAGTGTATAATCTGTATACATTTTACTGTATTGTAATTGTGGTAATTGTATGATTATCCACACCAAAGCGAACACCCATGTGAGCTATTGTTTAGGGATCATTGTCTAAATAATTAATAAAGCACGCACCAAAAAATTAACCAAAAAAAAAAAAAAAAGACCTGGAAAAATAATTCCAGGTCAAAAATTAAAATCAATGGGATACCTCCCTCCCAAACACTTTTGCACCCTATGTGTTCTGTCTTATGGACACGCACGCGCCTTTTTCGTCACTCTCCTCTCAGCTATGCGCCTACTCAGGAAGTCTATAATTCCCACCTAGCATGCTCCCGTGTGCTCGATCTGCCATGCATGATCGTTTGCCATGGGTGTCAAACTAGGAGGGGTGGGGGGTAGCGCGGAATGACTGGATGGATACTGACCATCCCAGCAAAGCTGGGTACAGAACGGCCACTCCGGATTCGATCCAAGAACCCCCCTCCCCCACACACCCCTGGTAGGATAGTACGCATACATAAGCCCTATGAGAGAGGTTTCTCATAAAAAAATCGGCTAAGTCTGATAGAACGCATGGTGCCCATGCACGCACGTCAGAGCTTCCCTGACAACATGTCTCGGAATTGGAAGTGAGTGCATGCCTATAGTGTACCGAGTAGGTACTCGTAAATGTTGATAGGTTATCCGTTCACGTTGTTCTTGGTACCGATTAGGACCATAATTAAACGAGCTTTCCAAAACTATAAACCATTTTAAAACCAGTCCAGAATGGCTGAGGTATCATCGATATATATTAAACTAAATACAGAGTGATGTGTACACGTGGTCGATACGTCACTAGCATACCAGCACGCTGATTGGCTGGTGCTCGGCCGCTGATTGGTTGAGGAGCCCAACTCTGTCGTCACAGCGAGTATAAAAGGGGTGAGAAATCGAAGATCAGGAGAATCGCCGGCATGGAAGCCGGACCAGCGCAGGACGACTGGACCACCAGGATGACGGATGTAACCTGCTGACATACCAGGGATTCTCACTTCTACCGATGTCTTATGGAACCCAGCACATCTGCGGTCGTAGGACGTCCTTGGCGTCCACATAATTTTGGATACTCCCGGACAGCCATCTGGGAGTAATAAACTAAATTTAAAGTTAGACCTTGTGCATCCGGACTTTCCTAACGTAACTTCTCAGGGAGGGGCTGTGTGGGCCCGGAATATAATCCTAGGCGATGTAGAGCTATGGTGATTCTTGGTGGACGACTCGCCGGACCTGCCAACCATGCTGAAAAGTGGACACTAAACTCTGCACTGCATGTCGTGTGTGTTTTAATTAACTTTTGGACCACAGTCTGGTGGACTTTGCTAGGTGCAAGAGCTATGCGACGCATCACGCACTGTGTGCCAAGTTATGTATCTGCTTAACATTATATACCACCCTCTCTGTTAATAGGCAACCTTTAACTTTACTACTTTCACTCCTGCATAAATTATGATTTAGTTTCAGAAATTATCTAATGGGTGTCTTCACTGCTCTGTTTCACTGTCCTGAGTATGCACCATATCTACCCTGCCTGGAGGAGTCAGCTTGTGGATCCATCCTGCGGAGGTCAGCTGCGGAAATCGCCTGCGGAAATCTCTCCCGCTCCAGAGAAGGTGTCAACTCGCGCTATGAATATGTTAGCGCCTCAATTTCAGTAACATAGTAGCCTGTTCCGTACCGATGACTATTAGGTACTCAAGTAACTATACTATTGTACATCTAATTATTATTTCCGTATATGGCACTGATGACTAATAGGTGCCTTCCCGTTCTTACGACCGCAATTTATAATTTCTTTATTACTGTTCATATTATCCTTATTTACTGTAGCTGCTTTAACTAAATGCACCATTGAGGTCTTTCAACCTGATACGTACTACCTCATTAATTCATATATAAATTGTCATTGTTCATTGCATTGGTTAGTTGTATATGGCAGATAGACATCCAGTTGATATGTTTTGTTTAGTTATAGAACACTTAGCCTGCAGTATGCTAGGAAATACTAAACAGCAACATTTATATCCGCATCACCTATTCCTACCATCATCGCTGACCATGCTCTAACTGTTTGAGCCCGGCATGTTACAGACTAAACCTTACTATTTAGCTCAATAGGATTGGTTAATGTGGTTAGAGACAATCTCTTCATTAGGAGACATATAGTGTACGCCTCTTTTCCAGTTGTTGCGATAATGTAGCCCCACACTCCGGCAAGGTTGTGTAAAATTGGCCAAATACCTATAGGGCCTCGTATATATCAAGTTAGTGTCTCTTTCCACGATCCACTAGCCATATGGCTTTATAATTGTTTGGACGTCCCATCAGCACGTTGATCTGATCCAACCCTGATAAACTATCGGAGCTTTCTGGGCGGTGACAGTTAAAGTACTGATTTACATACATCTCCCCCATATCCTTGGATACTTGTTAGCTAGATAACCCCACCAATGAAGGAAATCACTGCGAAGACATATAGTCATAAATGTGAGTTTGATAGTTTATTTACTTTTCCGCAGTGCATATCTGGGTACATTGGAACTTAATCCTAATGACAGGTCAAAAGTTAGATCCGTAGGAAGCCGTGACGGATGAGACGCGCATCTCCATCCTACCTGCCGGAGCATCTGGGATGAATCTTGGAATCTGCCACACCCTCACGGGAGGGACGCTCGCGATGGATATTAGCCTCTCCATCCCCACCTTAAATGATATGTCAGTGATCAAACTTGCTTATGTGAAATGTAGCCATTGTCCAGGTGATGTTTTATGTGGTTGCGGAGCAAGGTAGCCGGATTTTCATCAAATTTGGATATGTTGCGATGTAACATGTATGCATGGTATCGGTGCAGGTAGATGCTCTTTCAAAGTAGGTGGGAATCCCGGACACTTGCGACCAAAGCTAGTTTTCGTTTCTAACACTTAATTGGTAGGTTAGACTGTAACAGAAGGCCCACATAAATAAAGCGGCATCTACCAATACAGCATCTTGGGACTACATAAGATGGTGACATGGGAATTGTTCGGAAATCGCTCGTTCCACCTTCACGTAAACCAGTACGCATCATGTTAGTTATGGCTTCACTAGGATTTTTCAGCACTTAGCATTTTCTGATGAACAAAAGAGTGGCCCTTTTTGTCAACTCTTTTCCTCCGCTTCGCCGTTGAAGGAATATTCCTGTGAAGGAGGCCCGCACGAGGCACTTGCCTCTCGCCTTGCCTCTCGCAACAGCAAGAATTCCTGTGATGGAGGCCCACGTGAGGCACCTTCCTCTCGCACCACCATGGAATATTCAGTGACAGAGGGCCACACGAGGCACTTTCCTCTCACAGCAACATTGTTCTCCCTGTGTATGTTAGGGGTATAATAACTTTTATTAAGTTACTCAGTGATCGCTTATGCAGATGCTTCTCTTGCAGGGATACCTCTGCAGATTCAAGGATCTGTGTGGTACCTCCCGCAACACCACGTAGAAAGGACACCAGCTAGCTCTATATTGTGTATTATTGTGCTCAATTTACTGTCAAACGATTCACATTGATTGCATAGTACTTATTTATATTTCTAGTATATTATTCTAATTGTTCCATTCTCTAAATTAGTAAGGATAGACATACCGGTGACATAAATAGTTGGGACGACACCATGTGGCTCAATCTCAGCGGCAATAGTCACACGGCCCCACTGGAACATCAGTGTTCCACTGGCTCTAGAGGTCGGTCTTTGTACATTGCAGAGAGACGTCATACGGGATCCACAACCCCGA
Source organism: Chaetoderma sp. LZ-2023a (assembly GCA_034401795.1). Taxonomy (NCBI): domain Eukaryota; kingdom Metazoa; phylum Mollusca; class Caudofoveata; order Chaetodermatida; family Chaetodermatidae; genus Chaetoderma; species Chaetoderma sp. LZ-2023a. The sequence goes on from CM067366.1 coordinate 27,778,086, forward strand.
GATCCGCAGATAACCAGCCATCCTGGTCATCGTGTACTTGGGGTGCGATGGGCATCTATTTATCGGCAGACCAGCACATACCCCATGAGCTACAATACACCAACACAGCTTACACGGAATCCGCATACAATGCCACCACCATTGCTACCACCAACTCTACGCCTAAGCAATCGCAGCAGCAGCGACGATGAGTTGGCCCTTTCCACACTCAGCCACCAATTGCACCCACAGAAGCTATCCGGAAACAAGTCGACTATATACAGAATGATACCGCACCACCATCACTTCCGCAAATGGTATCATTGGAGACTCTTCCGCAGGCTCGCCGCAAGGTGATATATAAGTGTGCCTGTCTGTTTAGCAGAATTTCCACCGGTGCCACTGTGGACACTGGAGCTTCAATCACCATTTTTAACAAACGCTTGTATGAGAGCATCCCACCTCATAAGAAGCCACCTCTTAAGCCCACAAACATATTTTTGCAAGCAGCTACAGGAGCTGATGTTCCCGTGGCTGGCGTAGTAAATCTCGTAATACAGATAGATGAGATGCAATTCATTCAGCGAGTTGTTATCGCCTCTATTCAAAATGATGCCCTGCTTGGTTCTGATTTCCTCCATGCCAGCGAAGCCGTCATACACTGCAGACAACAGGAACTAGACATACATGGCCGACAGATACCACTTGTACCAGAATCATCACTATATGATACATGTGCGGTAATATTAGCAACAACTGCCACAGCTGAGCAAGGTAAAGAAAGGATCTTGTGGGCCACCGCACCACAATTAGGAAACAACACTCACACAGCCATGCTGGACCCGACACTGAATACATGATAGCCTCACAATGCGCCAGTCCCCGCATAATCGTGGACACCACCAACAAAGGTCGTATACCTTTTAGGATATTCAATGGCACTGCGGACCCAATAACACTCGAATCAGGAGTCCATTGTGGCCATTTGGTGGATGTGATATCACTGGAAACTGCCCCACCCGCAATCACACCAGCATCAACTTCTAATGATTTGCCCGAACACTTACATGACCTATATTTGTGTGCCACAGTTGGATTGATGCAATCTCAAAAACAACAAATATGGAAATTACTTCATAAATAGCACAATAGTTTCTCAGCAGGAGACATGGACCTCGGAGAGACTCATCTTGTACGACACTCCATCGACACCGGAAACAACAGACCCTTCTGACAGCCCGTTTGATGTCTCCCTATCCTTAAGGAAGTGGAGGCACACCAACAGGTAGAGGACATGTTGCAGACTGGAATAATTGAGCCATCCGCATCCCCCTGGGCCAGTCCCATAGTACTAGCAGGCAAAAAGGATGGATCTTTGCAGTTTTGTATAGACAACCGCCACCTTATAAAGACGCTTATCCCTTACCACGGATTGATTAGGCCTTACATTCCCTGTCCGGAGCCAAGTGGGTTTGTACCCTTGATTTAGCTAGTGGGTACTGGCAGGTAGCCATGGATGAGGCTGGCATTTCTCCAGCATTCGTTTGCAGAGATGGTCTTTTCCAGTTCCGCAAGATGCCCTATAGCTTGTACAATGCTGCTGAAACTTTCGGGCATCTCATTGAGCAGGTATTAACTACCCTGCAATGGGAAATCTGTCTGTGTTACATCGACGACGTAATCGTCTTTGGTCCCTCGTTTGAGCAAACCTTATCGAATTTAGACACTGTGCTATCTAGAGTCTGCATGGCTAACTTAAAGCTCAAACCCAAGAAATGTCATCTCTTCAGACAGCATCGAGTGCATGGGACACATCATATCTGGTGATGGAGTTGCCACCCAACCGTCAACCATCAAAAACAAAAGCAGTGGCAGAGTGGCAGACTCCCGCGTCTGTCACAGAAACTTGGAGCTTCAAAATTGTTGGTGCACCATGGGAGCGAGTGGCGAAAATCTGGTTGTCGCCATTTCGTACGCTTGGTCTTGGCCATCTTTCCCATAGGAAGTATATTAAGCGGAAGTCTATTAAAAAAAAAATTGGCTAGAACTTCAATGTTCTCACTTTGTTCACCAGGCTGTAATGTTACTACTAACACACAATGTTTTTCCGTCACCAGTATTTGCAGTCCGAACAGAATGCTCGTTAACATCAAGTCCGAATTGCGGGAAAACGCATACTTACATGGCTGTCTATTGAGCTGTGATGCTGTACATGGATACTTCTTTCCGGAATGAACTGGCGCCAACTCCTCCAAGCTGTCGGACAAGGCGAGATCCTTGGCAAGTGACATCTTACTTCCGCATATTGATAACGGTGCGGACTACCTAACCTAATCTATTTTTCCTAACACTTCATACTTTTCATGGCCAAATGATATTAATGGTAGTAATAAATAAATAAAAAGAAAACAGCAGAATTTGGTTTGCAACACGAAAGTAGCCTAATGCCTGTTCTTCCCATGTGTTAAATTTTATGGGAAGACGAAGTTTCAGTGCACGATCTCCTCTGTAACAGTGACTCACTCATATCTGAAGAGTGACAGTCCACAGACGACGGAGTGTGAAGTAGACAGGACGAATGATGTTCGAACTTGGTGCATAGGTGAGAAACGGGCATTGGAGATGGGGTGGTGGAGGTGCAGTTGAGTGGGGGGGGGGGGGCACGATGTAGGGGGTGCCGATTTGGGGACATGGACGGGTACACTGAGTTGTGCGGTTCTGCTGTTCTTCAAAACAAACCAATGCCTCATCAGGCCTCTTCACTTCCATGCTGGGTGGGAGTGGGAAGAGGTCGGCGGAACAACTTTTCCGTCCTTCCCATTGGACAACACAAATGAGAAAGTCCTTAGATATGACTTCCCAGATCTAGTAGACCCGCGCTGAGGAGGAAGAGGGCGAGTACATATCTCGTCATCGTCCTCAGCATTAGTCAGCCATTCACCGGACTCCTGGCTTGGTAGGGGAGAGGTCGAACTGGCATCGCAGTGCTCTGGACTAACTTCGGGAATACTTGTTTCTGCAGAGACATTTGTTTGGGTACCGGTGTCATGTGGAATGCCCAGCTTGAGCTCGGGCACTGGGTTGTCACTGACGCAAGGTTTAAGTCAATCTAAGTGGATGACTGAGGTCAGGCCATCCGAAGCGCGGATATGGTAGGTCACATCCAACATCTTACCTACTACCACATAGGGGCCTTTCCACTGGTAACTCAGTTTACTCGACACGTTTGTAGAATGTCGCGAACTGGTTTGGGTACATGATTCATGATGTTCTGCAAACGTGCCGAGTAAACTGAATTAGCATTTAAACCTTGTGTCAGTAACGACCCAGTGCCAGAGCTCGGACTTGGCATTCCACGTGACACAGTTACCCAGACAAATGTCTCTGTGGGGAAAAAACCCACTCCACACACCCCCCCCCCCCCTTGGAACTGTCATACGGAAATAGCTAAGATATTATACACCATTCACATGTAATAACAGTCAATATTATTAAGAGAGCAAGATGCCTGCAGTCTGTCGTCCGTCACGAGTAGGATTTTGCCACCGAAAAGTTGAATTCGATAATGGATTGATTCAAGTTATGACAGCACCCTTCTTCGTCATCCGCGCTCTAATGTAACTCTGTCCCACATACAGGCTCTGCCATTACAGAATGAAATACATCATGTCTGATAAAGTTGACACCGCACTTCAATTACCCGCCCCGCAACACAACAGCACAAGAATCATCCACAGATAAACAGTCAGGTGTATCAATGACCATCATCAACATGACAGAAACATCGAAACTCAGGTTGACTGTATTCACAATCTCCATACGAAGGTATTGTAATTGTAAACTGAGGCACGCATTTTCCGAGCTGTATTATAATGAATTACATTTGGTTTAGGTAGGGATGGGACTAGTCCTACCCACAGAGGAGGATGCTTGGCAGTCCGCCCACCTGCAGTCCAGCTTGGCGGAATTGGTATACTTAATTTCCACAAGACATGGAGCTGTTTAAACCAAACAATAATTATAGACAGCTATATTGCTCTAATTTTGATTAGGAACACCATCGTTCCACCGTGTATACAGATCATTAACACACGGGCTGATGAAGCGGTATCAAAACATCGACAGAATAATATCAGGGAGAATTTCAAATTTTCTCTTACCTACATATTCCCGCACAAGATCAACATGGGCTGGAATACACTTATTACAGACAAACCACAGACACATGCATAAGATCACGAGCATACAGGGACACTGTCTCGGGGAACAGATTTTAAAACATATATTTCCGTCTTTTGCATCAACAACAAATAATCAGCAGCATCAATACTCCGCCATTACGGAAATAGTGTCTAAATTTCCGATAAACCATGTGCTTTCACAACAAGAAACCACGTGACTTTCACTTCTATTTCCAGTAAATTGGATCAACGGCTTTAAACACAAGAGCCACACAAAACGCATATCTACCACAGCGAGACGGGTGAGTCGGGGCAATTGCCACTGACATCATCGCGCTCCCCCACACCCCATCAGGTGCTCCAGCCTGAAATTAAAACAGGCAAGTTTATAAGCATTCAATCTGAAAAACCGCTTCACGCCAATTAAAAGATGAGCTTCCATGGTAATAAGTAGTTCCGGGTTTTTACGTTGATCGGAGACTTGTTTTTCCTTTGAGTGGAGACGAAAGTGATACTCTTTTTATATCTATAATTACTTCCTTTACACGGGAGGAATATTTCATCTGACTCCAGGTTTAAATAAATCCAAACTTTCCTTATAGGTCGTGGTCGAATCACCCTAAAACTTTCGGGTGTGGTCATACACCCTCCTGTGATGTCACCAAAAAGTATAAAAGGAGGAGATCGTGCACTGAAACTTCGTCTTCCCATCAAACTCTACACAAGGGAAGAACAAACATTAGGCTACTTTTGTGTCGCAAACCAAATTCTGCTGTTTTCTTATTATTTATTTATCACTACTATTAATATTATTTGGCCAGGAAAAGTATGAAGAGTTAGGGAAAAATAGATTAGGTTAGGCAGTCCACACCGTTATCAATATGCAGAAATAAGATGTCACTTGCCGAGGATCTTGCCTTGTCCCACAGCTTGGAAGAGTCGGCACCAGCTTATTCCAGAAAGAAGTATCAGTGTACAGCATTACAGCTCAATGGAAAGCCGTGTCAGCGAGCGTTTTCCTGCAATTCGGACTTGACGCTACATATCAATCATGATCATCTTTTTCAACGTGCATTCGGTTCAGACTGCAAATACCTATATATAGCTACACATTATTGTGTAACACACGCGTTGACGAAAAAAGCATCGTGTGTTAGTAGTAACATTACAGCCTGGTGAAGAAACTGAGAACATTGAAGTTCTAGCCACTCGTTTTGAAACTAGACTTCCGCTTAATGTACTTCCTATGGGAAAGATGGCCAAGACCAAACATACGAAATGGCGACAACCAGACTTTTCGCATTACAGACCAGTGATAGCCACCGCATCCGCCACGCAACATGCACTAAGTCATTACGTAGCATCAGCCACCATCACGACGGAATCAACAGCACAACCAGCACCGGCAGCACCTGCAGTAATGGTACCAGCATTGCCTGCAGTCTCCACTTCGGCAGCACCCGCAGCAACACCACCATCCGTATCACGTGCGATATAAGCATCTGCATCGACATCCGTAATTGGTCGGCCTATTTCTGTGGTTATTTAAAATACTGGTGACCGTATCTGAGCAGGGGTTTTAGGATGTTTCAGACAGATCTATATTTCCTTGTAGTCTAATAATCGACGAGGAGATCCGTCTTACGGAAGCCGCAGCAATCGTCACCGCATCTCCGATCAGCACCGCATCACACCTGTGCAGCAGCACTCCTACGGATCCAGCAGTTCGAAAGAAACTACACCGGATCGTTCTTACACCGGAAAGAAACGCCTCATGCACTCCACTGAAATCTGTGCCTTACCAAGGACGACGGCCAGTAAACTACTGAAGGCAATGAAAATCCGGAAGTTATCCGCCAGCACAGCATCCGCATCCGCAGCAGCATGAGCATCATCATTACAGAAATCAGTCATCCGGTTTACAGCCCTCAGTCCACCCGCAGCACGGACAACAACCACGACTTCATCAACAACAGTAATGTTCGCAATCTCCACACTGCCACAAGTTCGCACATCACCAGTCATCATCTCCGCCACCACCAATGCTTCAATGGATACGTCCGCACCATCTTCCAGCAATAGTATTACTGACCTGGGCCTGCTTAGTAGTGATATATCGGCAGCAGCGGACCATCCGCCGTGTCCATCCTGTATGAGTCAGGGTACCCAGAGACGCCGGGGAAACTTCACCGTGGATGTTTGTGGGCACTATTGCCGAGGTTGCAGCAGGATTTATCAGTAGTTGTGCAGAACACAGAACTTTATTATTATTATGTTTAGTTTTGAAATCTTTTTCTTATTATTATATATGTTTTAACAATTGATACCCAGTCCCTAGGCTGACTACAGTCATCCCACATAGCTGCACAATATTCTTGCATAGATGTGTTTCACATAAAATAATCGCTGCAGATTCCTGTGTTGTAAACACGTCATGTGCGGCGCAAGTACACAACACACCGTAGCGAATATGTCATAATCCCATCATGCAGTCTCAGCTCCGCTGAGGCTGCCTGATGAACTAGTCTTTTTACCTTATTATTATTTGATATTTTTCTTATTATTTTAGCTCCCGCGTCAGTACGATGGGGTGGATTGTGGGTTTGTGGAGGCTACCTGTGCGGATCCGCACTAACGGGCTGCATTATGTTAATCTATATACACCTATGTGCATCCCTTTATTTACCTGGGATGCACATGTCATTAACATAATCTGTGATACTCTTCTCGGGTATAGTTATGTGATTATATATTTATATAGTACTTTTATTTTTAAAAACTGTGTTATAATTGTGGTACGTTGGAGCTTGGGTGTTCTCTGCGGAAAAATAACTATCCGCATCCAAGAGAACACCCATGCAAGCTATTGTTTAGGTAATTAAAAGATCTAAATAAAAGTATGCATGCACCATGAAACAAAAACAAAAAAAGAAAAGACATGGAAAAATAATTCCAGGTAAAAAATCAAAATCAATGGTATGGCCCCCCCCCCCCAACGCTTTCGCACCCTTTGTGCTCTTTCTTATGAACACGCGTCTGTTGCGCCACTATCCTCTCGGCTACGTTCCTACTCAGGAAGTTTATAATTCACACCTAGCACGCTCCCATGAGTTCGATCCGCCATGCGTGATCGTTTGCCACGAGTGCCAAACTAGGAGGAGGTGGTGTAGCGTGGACCAACCGACGGGTACGGAATGGCCACTCAGGATTCGCTCCAAGCATGCACCCCCAGGGTAGGATAGTACACACTTAAGCCCTATGAGAGAGGTTTTCATTAAAATCAGTCCAAGAAAATGCGTGGCGCGCATGTCTGCGCGTCAGAGCTTCCCTGACAAAACGTCACAGAATTGGAAGTGTGTGCATTCCCATAGTCTACTAATTGGGTATGCGTAAAAACCTTTAATTATTCCGTTCTCGTAGTTCTTGGTACGGACCAGGAGCAGAATAAAACGCGCTTTCGAGAACTGTTAACTATTTTCTAATCGGCCCAGAAATGGTTATCCGCGAAAATCCTCTTAAATTATCTTCAAAATATTGCGTTTGACGTTGTAATCATGTGTATGCATAAACAGATCTAGAATGATCAGTGTACGTGATAAATACGTCACTGATCTAGCTGAACGCCGATTGGCTACCACTCGGCTGCTGATTGGCTGAGACATCTGCCTCTGACATCACGAATAGTATATAAGTTCTGGAAAATCGACAATCGCCGGTGTGGAAGCTGGCCCGCGCAGGACCTCTGGACCATCAGGTGGATGGATGTAACTGCTGACCTACAGTGATTCTCACTTCAACTGGTGTCGTATGGATCCCAGCACATCCACAGTGGTAGGACGTACTCGGCTTCCACCAGTTTTGGATACCCCCAGGATGTGATTCTATGGAATGTAGAGCTTACGGTGATTCTTGGTGGATGACTCGCCGGATCTGCCAACCATGCTGAAAAGTGGACTTCAATTTCTGCACTGCATGTCATGCGTGTTTAATTAACTTTTTGACCCCAGTCTGGTGGAACTTTGCTTTGTGTGCCGCAAGAGCTATGCGATGCATTCCGCACCATGTGCAAATTTATGTAACTGCCTAATATTATATACAGCCCTCTCTGTTAATGGGCAAGCCTCCACTTTACTACTTCCGTCGCCGGACGGATAACTTTCTCACTTCCATATAAATTGTATACTAGTTATAAAGACTATCTAATAGACATTTCTTCACTGCTCTGTATCACTGTCCTGGGTGTGTACCGTGTCTACCCCGTCTGGAGGAGTCAGCTTGCGGAGACCAGCCTGCAGAAATCAGCTGCGGAAATCTGCCTGTGGAAATCTCTCCAGCTTCAGAGAACGTGTCGACTCACGCTATGAATACTTCCTCATCTTCTTCCAATTACTAGCTGCCTTCAACTTGCTGAAGATTATACCAGGTGTGTGCATGCGTCAAGTTTAAAAACAGGGTGCCAAAAAGTATGTACACCTGCAGATTAAAAACAGAGCTTCCACGCTAGTTTCTGGTCACTAGGGCCTTGAAGGCATCTAGTGACACGCTGGTGACCGTCTCTTCTGGCAAGGCATTCCAGTCAACAGCTGTTCTTGGGAAGAAGGTTGCTTGTTGATATGCTGTTCTGGTATGTGGGATTTTGATATGCCATACAGTGAGTGTGTCTTGTGTGATGGAGTGCTTTCACTAGGTAGTTTTCCATGTTTACTTCTACTAGGTTGTTGTTAATGTTATAGATGAGACGGGCTGCTTTCCGGCGAGCTTGTAGACTTTGCCATTCTAGTGTGTTGAGCATTTCACCTACGCTGGATGTATTTCGATATCGATGGTTTACGAATCGGGCAGCTCTCCATTGGACTTTCTCAATTTGGTTGATATCACTTTGCTCATATGGGTCCCAGACAGTACTCGCATATTCAAGGATCGGTCGTACTAATGATTTGTACCCCTGGGCCTTGATCCTTTTAGATGAGATTCTGAGGTTTCTGCGGAGGAAGCCAATGGTCTTATTTGCCTTGGTGCAGATCGTTGATATGTGTGGCTTCCAGTCTAGATTGTTGGAGATGGTTAACCCCAGGTATTTTGCTGATGTAAGGGGGTTTAGGATCGCGCCGTGGAGTTGGTATTCATGCCATATGGTGGTCTGTTTTCTGGAGATGGACAGGATGTTGCATTTTGCGGGGTGAAACTCCATCTTCCACTTTTCCTCCTAAGCGGCTAGCTTGTCCAGGTCTTCCTGCAATGTTTGGCAGTCTGTTTCGTCTTTTACTGTAAGATAGATGACGGTATCATCAGCAAAAAGTCTAACCTTTGATGTAATGCTTTGGTGGATGTCATTTATGTACAAAAGAAAGAGGATTGGTCCCAGTACTGAGCCTTGTGGTACTCCAGATTGAACTTTTGCCAGGGTAGATCATTCTATCTATCAACAAGGACAGTCTGGCTGCGGTCGGATAGAAAGGCTTCAATCCAGGCATTTGTTTTTCCCCTAATGCCGTAATATCCGAGTTTATGTATTAGGAAACTATGACAAACTTTATCGAAGGCTTTTGAGAAGTCCATTATGAGGATGCCCGTTTGGTTGCCTTTGTCAATTTCCTTACTGATATCGTCAACAAATTCGAGTAGCTGGGTCTCACAGGAGCGCTTGCTGCGGAAACCATGCTGAAGGTGATATAAGATGTCATATTTTATGTTAATATGTTAGCGCCTCAATTTCAGTAACATAGTAGCCTGTACCGTACTAATGACTGTTAGGTACTCAAGTAGCTATACTATTGTACATTTAATTATCATTTTCGCATATGGTACTGATGACTAATAGGTACATTATCGGTCTTAAGACCGCAATTTTTAATTTCTGTTTTACTGTGAATATTATTCTTGTTTATTGTAGGTGCTTTCAACTAACCACACCGTTTAAGTTTATCAATCTGTGATATTTGGCTACCCCAATTAATTACATTCTATTTATTGCATTGGTTAGTTGTATATGGCTGTTAGCCATTCAGTCAATTTGTTTTGTTTAATTGTAGAAAACGTTGGACCACAGTATGCTAGGAAATACTATACAGCAACAGATATATCTGCATCACTTTGTTCCCGCCATCATTAATTTTGCACTGAGGTCGCTGACCATGCTCTAATTGTTAAAGCCAGGCATGTTACCGACTAAACCTTACTGTTCAGCTCGATAGGATAGGTTAAAGTGGTTAGGGACAGTTACCTGTAGGGCCTCATATATATTAAGTTATTGTCTCTTTCCACGATCCACCAGCCGCATGGCTTATTAATTGTCTGGACTCCGCATCAGTATGTTAATTGGGTCCGACCCTGGGAAACTATTGGAGTTTTCGGAGCGGTGATGGTTAAAGTGCTGATTTACATACATCTCCGCCGTATCTTCAGATGCTTGTTAGCTAGATAACCCTGCCAATGAAGGAAGCACTGCAAAAACATATAGTTATAAATGTGAATTAGTTAGTTTATTTACCGGCCCGCAGTGCATATCTGGGAATATTGGAACTTAACCCTAATGACAGGTCAACTGTTACATCCGTAGCATATGGTGATGGACAAGATGCGGATCTCCATCCAATTCATTGCAGTATCTGGATAAAGCGTTGGAGCTCATCACGCCCTGACGGGAAGGATGCTCATGATGGATATCCGTCTCTTCACCCCCACCATAAAGACATGTCAGGATTCAAAACTTGCTTGTGTGAAACGTAGCCATAGTCTAGGTGATGTTTTATGTAATCCAAGCGACCTACGGGAAGCGGAGCATCTGTGCCCATTGGACAACTGTATCTAAAATTAGGTAGGAATCGCTGCCACTTGCGGCTAAAACTAGTTTCTGTTTCTAACAACCAAATGATAGGTTAGACAGTAGCAGAAGGCCCGCATAAATAAAGCGGCATCTACCAATACAGTATCTTTGGAACTACCTAAGATGGTGACTTGGGTCTTCACTTAGCATTTTTCTGTTGAACAAAAGAGTGGCCCTTTTTGCCAGCTCTTTTCCTCCGCTTCGGCGTTGAAGGTATTTTCCTGTGATGGAGGCCCGCGCAAGGCACTTACCTCTCGCAGCAACAATATTTTCTTTGTGTGTGTGTGTGTGTGTGCGCGCGTGCGCGCGTGCGCGCGCCTGCGTGCGTGCGTGCGTGCGTGCGTGCGTGCGTGAGTGAGTGAGTGAGTGAGTGAGAGAGTGAGTGAGTGTGTGTGTGTGTGTGTGTGTGTGTGTGTGTGTGTGTGTGTGTGTGTGTGTGTGTGTGTGTGTGTGTGTGTGTGTGTGTGTGTGTGTGTGTGTGTGTGTGTGTGTGTGTTAGGGGTATACTAGTTCATATTAAACTACTTAGTGACTTCGTTGCACATGCTTGTCTTGTGGAGATACCTCTTTCACGATACTTATACAATAACATCCATATGTCACATTTATGAGATTGCACCAATCCAACTGTGGTGCGCAAATATATGTCATGCAGATGTTCCAGTAAATCATCAGAAGTTGTTGCTGGTGTAGGTGCGGTAGGGGGTGTGTCCAGTGATATCACATCCACCAGATAGCCAGAACGAACTCCCAGTACTAGTGTTATTCGGTCCGTTGTGCCATTCAATACTCTGAATGGTATATGATTCTTATTGGTGGTGTGCACGATCATTCAGGGACTGGCGCATTGTGAGGCGATCATGTATTCAGGGTCGGGTTCCAGCATAGCTATGTGTGTGTTGTTTCCTATCTGTGGTGCGGTGGCCCATAAAATTTCTTCCTGTCCCAGTTCAACTGTGGCCGTAGATGCCAAAATCACTGCACTAGTATCCCCTGCTTAAGACTAGATGCTCGGGCTCACCGTGGCGCAGGGGTGTAACCCACTGGGTGTCAATCCAGACATTTGGAGGGGCTAACCAGAGCATTATGCACAACGCTAATGAAATGACACGTGGAGATCGAATCAACCGAAATGGTGCTTGCCCTGTGAGGACCCGCCAGGAAGGTGCAGCGCCGGGCTCCACGCCTCGAAGGAGCCCACCCTCAGCTACTGGCGGTCCCATCAACTCGTCTTGTGGAGCCAGGGGACGAGGATGGAGAGCTACTGGCCAACTGAAAGAGAAGACCAAACCCAAAGAAAACCCCAGTATCAACATCATGCACTGGAACGCAGAAGGGGTTACCAACAAAAAATCAGAGCTCGAACAGTTCCTGTACGAAAACAACATTGATATCTGCTGCATCCAAGAGACACATCTGCAAGAAGGAAAATCATTTAAGATCAGAGGTTACCAGATTTTCCGGTGTGATCGAAGAGGAAGAAAGAAAGACGTGGTGATCACCTTGGTCCGAAACAGCGTGAATGCCAGCCAGATCAAAACCTTTATGGAAGAGACAGAATATATCAAGATCAAGGTAACAACCAGCAACTCTGTGATTGACATTGTCAATTATTACTGCCCTAATGACAAAAATCTCTCACTTGACACAATCCAGGTCCCGGACTGCCACTTCCTCATTGCGGGAGACTTTAATAGCCAGTCCCAGAGCTGAGGATACAGAACACTTGATAAACGATGAGACGACATTGAAGCATGGCAAGATGAAAAGCAGCTTTTACTTGTCAATGATCCCACAGATCAGCCTACCTGCTACTCGCGCCAGTGGCACTCGACAACAACGCCGGACTTGGCATTTTGTACAGAAGACGTTCACAGAAACCTCAGTAGAGTGGTCGGATCGCAGTTTGGAGGAAGCGACCACCGACCAGTCCTCCTCTCTCTTTCTGGAAGTATTTCAACAAGTTCACCTCAACATCCAAGGTGGAACTACAAAAAGGCAAATTGGAGTCTGTTCGGCATTCGCTCCAATGAGCTTACCCAAAATATAGCAGTAGAGGGGAGAAACATCAACAATGTGGTCAAGGAATTTAATTCAAGTATCCTCAAGGCTGCCAACGAAATGATTCCTCGAGGGTTCAGAAAAAACTACCGCCCCTACTGGACAACAGAACTGCAAGCAGCACATGATAAATTAGACAAGGCCAGAGAAGATGCAGAGGGTAATCCCTGTCAGGTATCTAAAGACCAAGCTGGAGGCCAAAAGAAGAAGCTGGAGGGAAAAGACGGCAGGGTTTAATTTAGAGAGAGAGACACCACAAAGCTATGGAGACTGACTAAAGCACTGAATGATGAGGGTGTCAGGGGAGAGAAGATTACTCTTGAAGAAGATGGACAAACACTGACAGGAAAGATGGCTGCAGATGCCTTTGCGAAGGCATATGCAAAAGAAAGCAACATTTCTATACCACAAATGCATCAAAAAGAGGTTAGAAAAGAGCAAAAGGAAAGAACAGACACAAACACTCACGATGCAATGAAAGTTGACATTAGGTCAGCAGAACTGAAGAAGGCTATTCGCCAATTGAAGAAGAAGAGATCTCCCTGGCCAGATGGCATCACGATTGAAATGATCCAGCACCTTGGTAATGCATCTCTTCGCAAGTTGCTAGACATCTTTAATCTCAGTTGGACCAATGGAGAGGTTCCTCAGTGCTGGAAGGAAGCCAGAATGACTCATATTCTGAAAAAGGGAAGAACAAGACGAAAGTGCTGAGCTACCGTCCTATCAGTCTTACAAGCTGCATATGCAGGACCATGGAGCGCATCATCAACCAGCGGTTGCAGTGGTACCTGGAGTCGGAGAACATTATAGTTTCAGAGCAGGCCGGCTTCAGAAGATACAGGAGCACAGAAGATCAAACAACACATCTTGCACAGGTCATAGAGGACATTTTTCAAGCCAAGAAGGCGATGCTAGCTGCCTTTATCGATCTGCAGAAGGCATTTGACAAGGTGTGGAAGGATGGCCTCCTCGTGAAGCTCCGGCGCACACGCATCGGTGGCAACATGTTCCGATGGACCAAGTCATACCTACACAATCGCAGAGCTAGGGTGCTGGTGGATGGACAATCTGGACAGAATGTATTGCTGAGACAAGGGGTGCCACAAGGCGGAGTATTATCACCAACTCTGTTCATACTCTTCAGTAATGACATTGTAGCAGAGCTGCCCGATGGAATCCAAGCAGCCCTCTATGCAGATGACCTCGTACTCTGGTGCACCGAGGGGTACACAACGACTGCCACGTACAGAATGCAGCTCGCCTTGGACAGAATTACAGCTTGGGCTACTCGCTGGTGTATTACCATCAACAAAGAAAAATCATCAGCCATGCTATTCTCACTGTCCACCAAAACCAAGGTTGGCAATCTGACACTGGGCGGTACTCCACTCGAGTACGAGGACCAGCAGACATACCTGGGAGTCACCTACGACAGAAGATTAACATGGAAGGAGCACATCCAGAACACAGAGGCAAAGGCCAGAAGAAAGCTAAACATCATGAGGAAGCTGGCAGGAACAAAGTGGGGTGCCAATGAAAGGATCTTCAAGACTATCTACCTAGGTGCCGTACGACCACACCGTGAGTATGGATCCAGCTCATGGATGACAGCAGCTAAATCTCATCAACAGAACCTCGACAGAGTACAAAATCAGGATCTGCGCATCATCACTGGTGGAATGAGATCAACACCAATAGAAAAAATGGAGCAGACAGCAGGCATCCCACAACTTAGCAAAGGGAGGGAATGCAAAGCACTGATCCAAGCTGCAAAGTTCAAATCGTTCAACAACCACCCGATCAAGATCAGGCAAGCACAGCTGTCATCAGGAAGACTTAAAAGATCAAGTTTTGTGAAAGAGACAAAAGCACTTCAAAGGAAACACCAAGAAATGTTGCCAGCACAAATAGAAGACCCAAACCACACCCTTGATCCTCCACCCTGGGAAAACAAACTATTTGCACCACAGTACCTCATCTCACAACCAAAGATGAACACAGTGATGTGAGCAAGAAGGCCCTGACCCTAGCCATGCTGGAAGAAATGTACCCTCAGGAGACATAGATAAGGATCTGCACAGATGGATCAGCCAAAGATGCAATTAGGAGCGGAGGTGCCGGACTGCACATACAGTATCCAAACGGACAACATGAGTCAGCTGCAATACCAACAGGCAAACACTGCACAAACTACAGAGCTGAAGTCGAAGCACTGGTTCATGCAGCTAATACCATCAGCAGAACAGCAGACCCTATTGCACAGATTGTCGTTTTATCTGATGTCCGCTCCGTCCTTGAGGCTATCACCAAAGGTAAGCTGCCACAACTTGAAGAAGCACTACAAACCATTAAATGCTTTCGGATAGCATTGCAGTGGATCCCCTCACACTGTGGAGTCCAAGGAAATGAGGAAGCAGACAAGATGGCAAAGGTGGGTGCAGAAGAGAATCAGACAGAAAACATGGTTACACATACAGAGATGAAGACTATCATCAAGTCACTCTATAGAACACCTCAATCAGAAGATGCCTACCATCATCTCTCGAGGCCAGAGCAAGTGACCATTTTTCGTCTCAGAACTGGACACAACATACTAAACCAACACATGTACAGGCGGTTCCACCTTACGACATCCCCTGATTGTCCTTGTGGAGAAGCAGAGCAGACCACAGAGCACATACTTCAATGTTGCGGTACGTATCAGCTGCTTAGAGAAGAGATCTGGCCTTTGTCAACCTCTTGTCTTGAAAAGATGTATGGGCCTGTGGAAGAACTGCAGAAAAGCACAGATTTCATCTTGAGAACGGCTCTCCAAGTGTGATACCAGCGATCGAAAAGAAGAAGAAGAAGAAGAAGACTGCACAAGTATCGTACAGTGATGATTCCGGTCCAAGGGGTATGCATCGGTCGTGTATATCTAGTTCCTGTTGTCTGCAATGTATTACGACTTCGCTGGGACTGAGGAAATCAGAAGCTCACGGTCTCATCCCAACTATTGGTGTCACCGGTATGACTACACAAACAATGGTACTCGTTTGCTAGTAGACGAGAGTAATTATACAGTACATAGAACTAAGTTGGTGTCTTGTTTACGTGGGATCATCAGAGGTACCTCACAGATCTGTATATATCCGAGATGTATCCCTGCAAGGGAGCGTCCTAACGCGGTTACTTATATAGTTTAATATAAACCATTATAACCAGTAAGTTAGAAAGTGTCAGCCAGGTGCTGGAAGTTTGAAAGTTGCCCGTAACAAGGATGGCTACAGTTGTAATTAAACATTGCATGTACATAACTGGGTACACAGTACATGATACGTCGCATAGATCTTGCGGCGTACCAGGCAAAGTCCTACCAGACTGTGGCCTACAGGTTAATTAATCACACGACATGCTGCGCCGAAGTTTGATACCACTTTTCAGCATTGTCCTGAAGATGCGACGAGTTATCCACCAAGAATCACCATGTGTTCTACATGCTGTAGAGATTACATCTGGGCCGTGAGTCCCATCTGCAGGAAGGCTCCTCCTGAAGTGTTGTGGTTAGGAAGTCTCTACTATTTATTTAGTTGACCCCAGATGGCCGTCCGAGGGCCGTGCACAAACTTAGTGATTGCGGATGTCAATTGCTGACCAGCGCAGGAGAACTGAATTCCAAAAGGCATGGCTGTGGTGTAGGGTACCACAGTCAGTAAGCAGTTGCCCTCGTCTAGCACTGCACCGGTCCAACAACCTGCCACTGGCTGTCTCTCGCCAAAGTGTGGTATTGATTCTTGATTTTCGGCCCTTTTATACTACTCGTGACGTCAGAGGCAGGACTCCCAGCCAATAAGCGGTCGATCTGTAGCCAATCATCGTGCAGCTAGAAAGGGTGACGATGCTATCACGTGATAAACGCATTCCCCATTAATTTAATACATACACACGATTACGACGTCCCAGTAATATTTGAAAATAATTTCAGAGAGCCTTTTAAGGATAACTCGGCCATCTCTGGTCCGATTTAAAAAAGGTAAACCGTTTTGGAATCCTCGTCTCATTCTGGTCCTGATTGCTAAGACGAGAATTGACTGATTTAAAGAAATCACGGGTACCAACTCTGTACACTCTAAGTACGCATTCTCTCCCAATCCTGACACGTGTTGTCAGGGAAGCTCTGATGCGCGCGCATGTGCGTTATGCGATCTTACGGACTTCGCCGTTTTATAGAAAACCTCTCTCATATGGCTTTATACATGCGGGATACCCTACCCAGGGGGGTGGGGGGGGGGGTGCTTGGAATGTACCTGGAGCGGTCATTCTGTACCCAACCTAGCTGGGACAGTTTGTACCTATCCGCGCTAAACAATAAAGTGTATCACACTGTTATAGTTTTGGTGCTTGTTGCGTGATGGTGATGACACGTGTTTGACTTGTGTATTTTTGTGGTGTAAATGTATGAAATTTGTCTATGTCCTTTTTAGAAGTGGTGCTCACTATTGTCTATGAATTTAGAAGTGCTAGCATTCTGGTTAGTACTTATTGCTGGCGTCTACTATACTGCACAGCCCTGTAAAGCCACACGGATTAGTGCCTTGATACTTGCTTAATGCTGGAGCGATTGCTGTGAACTTAGTGTGTTTGAATGTGTCAAGTGTTATTTGTGAACTGCTTGACAGCTCAGTAGCAAATTTGGCTATGTCCAGCAAGGTGTAGTTCTCGCTCTTGCAGGCGTACTTTTGTCTGAGTGTACTAACAGATTTTTGTGTACAAGTTATACTGGCACTGTATGACTGAGAATGAAATAAAATAGTCTAAAATTGTCTAAGTAACTCATGCAATTTCAAACAACTAAACATACATAAATCAAGAAATAAATGAAGGTTTATATATTTGCCCTACTGGGCTGGCTAGTGCAGATTTTAACAGAGTCAATTATCGAGACATAAAGCGTTTGAGGACTTGGTTATTTCGATGCGAATATCTGAGTATTTGTGAGAGTCTTAACGTGCATTGCATAAGATGCACGTAATGTGTATTGGATCACTGCGTTGTTGGGAAGGCACAACGCAGGATGATGGCGCAATGGCGCTGTAACTTCTAATTCATAATATTCTTAGATATTTTGGTATCAAAATTAGCCTTGTTTTATGACAAAAACACAAGTGCGAACTTAGACAAATCACTACGTGGGCGTTGCTGGCGTAGTGTAAAAACTTCGTCTAAGAGCGCTGCTATTAGTATTTATGCTCACCCACAGACATTTAGAAAATAGACTAAGTCTGCTAGCTGGCGCAGGGAGTAGCAGTGCAGCGTGAAAAATAGCCTATGTCCATACGAATGCATAAGAAACTGATAGAATATGCTATAGGACACACACTAAGTCTGACACTAAGTCTGATAGCTGGCATCAGTAGTGCCTGGCGCCACAAAGATAGTCAGAGACCGAGCAGTAATCGCACAAGACAGTACTAGGTAGTACAAACCGGCACTTGGCCTATATGGCGTTGTTGGCACACTATTGGGCCTATTCCACCAGTATGGAGAGCATGTAGTGAGTTGTGTGCTCAGGGTGAGCTGTATGAACAAACTGAGCCATTGGAACGAACTGATGATTTTAGTGCCTGCAGCTCCTTATAAAGGCTTGGTGACGTCATGACTTAGCTTGCGCATCTGTATTAGTCTCCTGCATACGACTTATCTATTTGTTCGTTGGTTGAAATTAGTTGCGCATGCTGCAAGGCATCGATTCTAAGCCTGCTCCTATTCCCAGAACCAAGTACTTAGCTTGGCCTAGTGAGTCTGGACTCGTCTAGTCTTGCTGTTTACTAAGCAATGCGCCATTTTCCAATATAATGTTGATCGTTTGGGGGAAAATTTATGTCTAATAATGCTTCCTTTTGAAGCGGGATTACTTTAACTTGTATCCCTTGATATCCGAATTTATGCACCCAGTAATGGTTTACACAAATTCAACATAATCACTTCATA
Source organism: Chaetoderma sp. LZ-2023a (assembly GCA_034401795.1). Taxonomy (NCBI): domain Eukaryota; kingdom Metazoa; phylum Mollusca; class Caudofoveata; order Chaetodermatida; family Chaetodermatidae; genus Chaetoderma; species Chaetoderma sp. LZ-2023a. The sequence continues at coordinate 27,797,106 of CM067366.1, forward strand.
TAAATTAGCTTTCTAGCCGTCGCTAGCATAACTCGCTGTAATTAAAGTTATTACCCGAACCTGCTAATTTGGTTACCCATAGTTGGCTTAAGAATCGACGTGATTACTCGGAGATCGGAGATATATTAATAGCTTATAGTGTAACGTATTTCTATCGTTCGTAGCGCATCTGTGATTTCATGGTCAATCAAGCCAAACATAACAAATTCTCTCTACAGTATGTTTCCTCCTTATTATTTTTAATAGCGGTTGGTTACCTTTACCTTTTACATTCGTCCAAACCATTTTCTAGGTATATGTTTATGCCCAAGTTCACGCAGTGTGTTTGTGAAAATAGACAGTTTGTCTCCTACTTCATCCTCCCAATTTTTGAATTTCTCATCCCAGTCTATGCTAAATACTTCCCTTTTCATATTGACGAAATCTGCGTTGTCGTAGTGTATTTTCTCTTTGAGCCCTTCTTTGATATCCGTGTAGCATGTCAGACTAAATCACAAGGTGGCATGGTCACTTTTTCTAATTGGACTCATATACTGTATCTCACCAGCCATTCCTTCTTCATTTGTTAGCACCAGATCCAATACACTTAGCTCTGCATTGATTCAGCTGCTTGTTGCCTTGTTTTGATACTCCAGCTTTCCCAGTTAATTCCTGGGTAGTTAAAATCACCCATCAACATTGCACGGCTATATCCTACTGTGTTTGTTTCTCTGATTAGGTCAAGCAGGTTGGCATTATTGTCTTCAGTTCCACTTCCACTGCGGTATATACATCCTATCAATAATTTATCCCCTTTTATTAAGTTTATTTCTGCAAAAAATGACTCCATGAAACATGTCTTAGGATGGTACAGAACTGTCATCAATGACTTATGTATGTACAAAGCAATGCCCCTCCCAGCCGTGTTATCTATGTTGCTGTGAAATGTCTCATATTCATCAATCACAATCTCAGCTGTAGATATGTTGTAACGCAAATTTTTTTGTTTCACCTCTGTTATTCATATTATCTGTGGTTGAATTTGCCTCACTAATAATTTCAGTTCATCTAAGGCAGTTTGCGTTAGTATATACACATTTGAGGGAATTTTGTACAGGACTTTTATATACATCATTATGATTATATACATTCTTTAATGCATCACGCAGCTTTAACCCTCTGGTTTGTCACCTGTTAGGGCTGGGGGTTGTGTTCCTTGTGGTTTAATTTTTACAATTTTCTTGGCCCATGGAGTGCCGAGCCGTATACACCCAGCGCCCACTTCTTCTTTCAATTTAGCTTCTTCCCTCATCTTGCAGGTTTTCTTCCCTCTCAAATATGGTCATGTCCCTAGTTATGCTGAATTTTTGTATGGCTCTGGTGCATTCTTCAGACAATTTGTTTTCCTCAGAAGTTTGACCGTACATTCTACTTCCTTGAATGCTACTAGGATTTGTCTGGTTCCAGTCTCTCTCCTTTTCCCTAGTCTTATTACTCTGCTTAAATCTTCTTTGTGGTCAATGCCAGTCTGACATATATCTTTACAGAGGTGCTGTACTTTCTCTTTGCCATGCCTCACTCTGGCTGTCATTTCTTCAGAATCTGATTCTGGCACATTGTATATTATGATATTATTTTCTCTGGCCTTCCTGTCATTGACCTCTTTAACCTCATTCTGTATTGGTTCGGTTGGGTGGTTTGCGCTTGTGGTCTCCTTATGTGCAGATGTAGCATGGATCAACTGGATGGGTACCGGCTGTCCCAGCTAAGCTGGGTATGGAACAGCTATCCCGTATTCGCTCTAAGCATGCCCCTCTGAGTAGGATAGTATGCGTATATAAGACCTACGAGAGAGGTTTTCGTTAAAAAAAGTCCGTTAGAATGCGTGGTGCGCATGCGCGCGCGTCAGAGCTTCCCTGACAACATGATTCAGAATTGGGAGAGAGTGCATACCTATAGTGTACCGAGTTGGTACTTGTGATTTTCTTAAATTAAACCATTCTCGTTGTTCTTGGTACGAATCAGGACCGGAATAAAACGAGGATTACAGAACTTTTTACTATTTTAAAATAGGACCAGAAATGGCTGACTTATCCGTGAAACTCCCCTTAAATTATTTTCAAAATATTGCTTTTGACGTCGTAATTGCGTGTATGCATTAAATAGATAAAGAATGTGCTGTGCATGTGATAGCCACGTCACCACTTTAAGCTGCACGCTGATTGGCTACTGCTCGGCCGCTGATTGGCTGAGGCACCTGCCTCTGACGTCACGAGTAGTATAAAAGGGATGAAAAATCGAGAATCAGGAGCATCATCGGCGTGAAAGCTGACCCGTCAGGAGGACTGCTGGACCAGCGCGGACTAGATGTGTGCAACTGCTGACCTACGGTGATTCCATCATCACTGCGGCGCCATTCGGATTTCAGTAACTCCCGCATCCGGAGTCGTTCCACGGACGGGCCGTGTGGGCCCAAATATAATTCTGCAGAATGTAGAGCTGATGGTGATTCTTGGTGGATGACTCGCCTGATCTGCCGACCATGCTGAAAAGTGGATTCAAACTTCCGCACTGCATGTCGCTTGTGATTATTAACTTTTAGACCACAGTCTGGTGGGACTTTGCTCGGTACACCGCAAGAGCTATGCAACGTATCCCGCACTGTGTGCCAGTTATTGTACATGCATAAGTAAATATATCTTAGCCCTCTCTGCTAATGGGCAACTCCAAACTTTCATACTGGACGGAAACTTTACAACCAACTGTTTAAATTATGTAGCAGCTAAAAGACTATCTAATGGGCATCTCCTGAACTGTTCTATTACACTGTCCTGAGAATGTGCTGTATCCAATCTGCCTGTGGAAGCTTGCTTGCGGATACCTGCCTGTGGGAGCCTGCTTGCGGATACCTGCCTGCAGAAATCTTTCCAGCATCAGAGAATGATCCATCTCGCGCTATTTATATATTAGCTCCTCAATTTCAGTGACTCTTGAACTTTTTCTGTACCGATGACCAATAGCCATACTATTGAACATTTAATTATTTCCGTATATGGTACTGATGACTAATAGGTGCCTTACCGGTCTTAAGACCGCATTCTTATAATTTCCATTTTACTGTGAATATTATCCTTGTTTAATGTGGGTGCTCTCAACTAACAGCACCGTAAGGTCCCATGACCTGTGATACTTTATTCTAATCGTATTCATCATGTGTATTAGTTAGTTGTGCATATGGCAAGTGGCCATCTAGTTAATATATTTTGTTTGTTTATAACAACTCTAGACCACAGTACGCTAGGAAATACTATACAGCAACACATATATCCACATCACTATATCCCCGCCTGCATCAATTTTACACTGAGGTCGCTGATCATGCTCTAATTACTCGAGCCTGACATGTTACCGACTAAACCTGATTATTTAACTCGACAGGATAGGTTTAAAGTGGTTAGGACAATTTCTTGTGTATGCCTCTTTTCTGGTTGTTGTGGTAATGTAACCCCACGCACCTGCAAGGTTGTGTAAAATTGGCCAGTTGCCTTTAGGGCTTCTAGTATATATTGAGTTATTGTCTCTTTCAACGATCCACCAGCCGCAAAGCTTTATTAATTGTCTGGACTCCCTATCGACACATTAGTCGAACAGACCCTGGGAAACTATTGGAGGTTTCTGAGCGGTGATGCATTCGACCCCCACCTACAACCCCCACCCCTGTATCTTTGGATACTTGTTAGTTAGATACCCCCGCCAATGTAGGAAGCACTGTGAAAACAAATAGTTTAATATGTGAGTTAGTTAGTTAGTTAGATACCAGCCCACAGTGCAATTCTGGGCATTCTGGAACTTAACCCTAATGACAGGTCAAATGTTAAATCCGTAGGATGCGGTGATCGATGAGATGCGGATCCCCATCCAACTCGTCGGAGTGTCTGGGTGAGATCTTGGAATCTGCCATGCCCTCACAGGAAGGACACTCGTCATGGATATCCGTCTCTCTATCCCCACCATAAACGACATGGTACTATTCAAACTTGCTTGTTTAAACTGTAACCTTTGGCCTGATGATGTTATATGTGGTTGCGGAAAAGGGCAACCAGATTATTAGCTGATTCGGGAGCCTTGCTTCAGAGGTAGATGCTATGCATGGCGAACTACGGGAAACTGAGCATCTACACCCGCTGGATAAATGTATCTAAAGTTAGATAGGAATCCCTGCCACTTGTGGCCAAAACTTGTATTCGTTTCTAATAACTAATTGGTGGGTTAGAATGTAGCAGAAGGCACTCATAAATAAAGCGGCAACCGCCAATGCAGTAACTTTGGAACTACATAAGACGGTGACCTGGGAATTTCTCGGAAATCGTTCGTCCCGTCTTCACGTAAACTAGTGTGCATCACAATAATTATGGCTTCACTAGGATTTTCAGCACGTAGCATTTTCTGTTTGAACAAAAGAGTGGCCCTTTTTGTCTTAGGATGTTGTTGTGGACTTATGTATGTCCGCCTCTTCATTTTCCTCTGACTGTTACCATGGATGCACGTGACTTCCAGGCATTTTGTAGTCTGCAGTAAAGTCATACTTAATTTCTTGATCTTGCCAGAATTGATCCAGTCCTACCTCAAATTTAAACACTAAATCGATGTTTACTAATGCATTTGGTAGGGTGGTCCATACATTGTTGACTCGGCTTGTAAATGAATTTTTCCATAGATCTAGTTTGCCCCTTTCCTTTCTTACTCTCAGGCTATGGCCTCTTGTGTAGCTACTTTTTATTACCTCAGACATGTTGTCTTTCACCTCCGTGTCATAGACTCCATTCAGGATTTTGTATACTTCAATCATATCACTTCTCAGTCATCTATATTTAAGCATTGGCAGGCCAAGCTTCCTTAGTCGGGCTGGGTAATCTAGCTCTTTCAGCGTGGGGACAAGCTTTGTTGCCCGCTTCTGTACATTTTCAACCACCAAGGTTTCCGTCTTGCTCTGTTGTCCCCACACACTGACTGCATATTCAAGATGTGGCCTCACCAATGCTTTTTAGGTACGTGAATATTTCCTCATCAAGATATGTAAACGTTATTCTTATTATCCCCATAATGCTGTTTGCTTTGTTCACTTGCGCTTCACTGTGTGTCTTAAATGATAGGTTGTCGTCGATGAATACACCAATATCTTTTCTTTATCCACAAACTCAAGTGCCACACACTCCATTTTGTTCATATAAATGATAATCTCTCTTTATTTCCTCCTTGTGTTTTGGCTCTGTATTGTCATTAATTTACATTTGTCTGGATGAAACCTCAATAGCCATTTATCTGTCCAGCTCTGAAGAGCATCTAAATCGATTTGCATCTTCTTCTCATCATCCGCACCCTGTATTTCTTTGTATATCTTGGTATCATCTGCAAAGATGTTGCTGCCTTCACTATATCTGGTAAATTGTTTATGTAAATGACGAACAATACCGGGCCCAATACACTACCCTGAGGAATGCCACTTGTCACAAGCCTGCTTTCAGACGAAACTCCATTGACAACAACTTTTTGTTGTCTGTTTGACAAGAAGTTTTCAATCCACGAGATTAGTTGTTGACTTATACCATACCGTCTTAGCTTCCCTAGTAAATGTTGGAGTGGGACGGTGTCAAAGGCTTTCATGAAGTCCATGTACACTGGATCTATCTTTCCGCCTTTATCCATAATACAGGTCCAGTCCTCCATGACCTTCAATAATTGTAAGGTAGTAGATCTTCCAGGCAGGAATCCAAATTGAGGTTTAACTATACACCTGTGCAAAAGTTAAGCACCAGCAAAAACAATAGAACGTAGAAACATGATGGTACAACTAGGCTGCCATACTTTTTGTCCCCGCGTTAGCTGACATAATTCCAAGTACGAAATGCACATGCATGCATGACTTCACGCCGCTTGATGTCCGTGCGTGGCGGGAAACAGCACACGTGTTCAGTTATGTAAAAGTCCAGTTTGAGGTGTAGAACATTACATACAGATTTAGGCGACAAGATTAGGAATTTTGTGTTCATGACCGTGGTTTATTTGTACAGAGAGAATTAGCTCATGATTGTGAACCGCTATGGCAAGACGAAGGTTAAGTGATCGTGTGAAATGGCAAATCATAGGCATGCATACCACTGGTATGTCATGCAGAGAGATTGGCAGACAGCTGAACATTAACCATACTGTAATCAGTCGTTTGATTGCAAAACATGGGCAAACTAACGAGGTGAAGGACAGGCCTAGATCTGGAAGACCAAAGAAGACTACTGCCCGTGATGATCGAGCCCTAGTACGCCTTGTTAGGAGATCTCCATTCACCAACAGCAGAGTGCTCAGCCAGCAATGGGAAACGCGCAATAGAGTGTCAATGTCTACCATCAAAAGGAGACTGTATGCTGCTGGCATGAAAGCTAGGAGACCTGTCAGACGTCCTCTCCTCACTGCACACCACAAAGAGGAGCATCTGAGGTGGTGCAACGAAAGAAGACACTGGAACATGAGATCCTGGAGACGGGTACACTGGTCCGATGAAAGTCGGTTCCTGCTTCATGCCACAGATGGTCGAACTCGTGTATGGAGGTCCAGACGCACGGCGTACGACCAACGTAACATCATGGAAGAAGTTCCATTTGGTGGAGGTTCCGTTATGATATGGGGGTGCATCTCATTTGATTGTAAGCTGGATCTGTTGACTGTACCTGGAACACTAAATGGATAAAGATATCAAGATTCCATACTGGATAGAGTTGTGGTCCCTCATTTTGTAAATCATGCACCTGGAACCCACCCTATATTCATGGATGACAACACCCGACCACATCGTGCTAGAGCTGTGCATGAATACCTCCGCCAGAATGCCATCGAAACCCTACCATGGCCAGCAAGGAGCCCTGACATGAACCCTATTGAGCATATCTGGGACATTCTGGGAAACATGGTGAGAAGGAGGGATCCTCCTGTGCAGAACCTACAGGAATTAACAGACGCACTCCATCTTGAATGGCAACGAATACCACAATGGCGTATCAGTCGGTTGGTGACCAGCATGAGACGTCGTGTCCAGGCCATCATCCAGGCACAAGGTGGATATACCCGGTATTAATAATGACAGTCTCAAACTTGTGCACAGATGTTAAACTTCGTTTTCAGACACCATTAATGACAATCTAGCCACGTGTGTCAACTGTAGGGCAATAGTTGTCAGTTGTGTCAACGTAACCATATTCAGGCCTCGTTTTCAAGTTCAAACAAAAACATACAGTGTTTCCCCACCATCATAATCAGCATTCCTCTAGTTGCACTATTACCTCTTGCACTAAGATGGATGGGTACATAAATGTTTATGCTATTGCTTTCTTCATAGCACATGAATATACCCTCGCATGTGCGTAAAAATAGGGTGGTGCTTAACTTTTGCACAGGTGTATAAAAAGTTTGTTTCTGGTCATGTGCTCTAACTAACTTCTCCATCAGCTTATATAAAACACTAGTCAAGCTAACCGATCTGTAATTTCCAGGTTCTGATTTATTTCCCGTTTTGAAAAGTGTTGTTACATTAGCTGTTTTCCATGTTTCTGGTACTACTCGCTGTATCAGTGATTTGTTAAAGATCAATGTCATAGATATACAGAGCTCCTCTCTCAGCTCCTTGATTACATTTGGATGGACCTGGTGCTTTGTTCTTCACAATCTCTTTCAATATTTTCATCACTTCCTCCATTGTAAATCTTGCATTGTGCAATTTCGAGCTCAGGTATTTCTGTAGCTGGCTTTATCGTAAAAACACTTGTGAAGAAGTCGGCCAGGACATCCGCGTTCTCTTTATCTGTGATAGCAGTCTTTATTCCCTCATTTCCAGCTAGTTTTAGTTCTGCAATTCCTGTTTTAACTAGCCTTTTGGAATTGACATATTTCCACAATATCTTAGGGTTCCTCTTTGCATTCTTGGCTATATCGTTTTCCTGATTTCTTTTGGCTTTTCTCACTAATCCTTTGACTTGGTTTCTAATTTTTGCATATTCTTTGTGTTTATTTTCATCTCTTGTCTCAATAAAGCGCTGCCAACTGTGGTGCTTCTTTCTGATCTTTTTCATTAATGCTTCATTTAAACAGGTTAACATTTGCTCTTTGTTCTTACTATTATTATTCGATTTTGGGATGTATTTCTCTTGTGCTTGGTTGTACTTTAACATAAGAATATCTAGTGCATTAGTAGTATTTAGTCTAATCAGCTCTGTTTCCCAGTCAATATCCAGATCCTTTCTCGTCATCTCATAATCTCCTTTAAAAAGTTTCTTCTTATTTCCTTACTATGTGTACCTTCGATATGCTGGTGATATACATATGTTAAAACACTGTGATCACTAGATCCAATAGGACTGAAATGTTCCAGGTCTGTTATCAATTCTTCATTTGTCAAAATCAGGTATATTGTACTTAGAATTTTTGCCAGCTCTTTTCCTCCACTTCAGCATTGAAGGCATTTTCCTGTGATGGAGGCCCGTGCGAGGCACTTTCCTATCGCAACAACAATATTTTCTTTGTGTGTGCTAGGGGTATATTAGTTTATATTAAACTACCAAGTGACTTCATTGTGGTGCTCTCTTGTGGGGAGACCTCTGTGGATTCAAGAATCTGTGCAGTACCTTCGGCGAGACCATGTGGAAAGAACACTTGTATTATTGTGCTCATTACTGTCAAACGAGTGATATTGTTTGTATAGTATATAAATTTGTGACTGTTTAATTATTAACATCTTGTCCATTACTCTAAATTAGAATGGACTGACATACCGGTGACACGAACAGTTGGGATGAGACCATGTGGTTCAATCTCGGCGGCAATGGTCACATGGCCCCACTGGAACATCAGTGTTCCACTGGCTCTAGAAGCCAGTCTTTGTACTTTCTGGAGAGACACGATACGGGATCCACAACCCAGAGAACCACAGCTAACTAGTCCTCCCGCACATCATGCATTTGTGGTGCAATGGAGCGGAGCGACATAGCGGACCAGCACGTACCCCCACGAGCTACACAGATAGCTCACCTTTTATAATTTCTCTTACATCATCGCCATTGCACTTCGTCTCCATTGCTTTTTCAAGCTTCTCCATTCTCTGTTTGAATGATGTTAAATAAGCCTGGCACATTTCTTCTGTATCCTTTGCCACCTTGATGTTGTGCTTCATTTTGATCTTACATGGGGCAGAAAACCACATACACTCTATTTAGGCAATGATATCATATTCTGTATGTTTCATCCTAATGCTTATACTTTATACTTTATTTAATATCATCAGTACATGTACAGTACAAATGTGTGATATACATAGAGTAATGTATGAAATTTAATAATACTTTAACTATGATTAATTAAATATAACTATGTAACTATACACATTTATATATTGCTATTTACATCATAATGCACTTAATACAACAGTGTTCACTGCTGTATTCACACTCAAGCAGCTTGTCTTCCTTCTCCTTAAACATTAAGAGAAATCGACAATTATCCTCAAACTTAAACCAAATAGACCTGCAACACATCTCTCAACAATGAAATGGCACCTCGGTCACATAGATGTACCAGTATCACCAACAGCTACACACCTAGGATTAATCCTTACCTTCTCACAAGAACAGACTGTTAACGTTCAGGACCGCATATCATGTGCAAGAAGAACACTGTATAGCCTCACTGGTACAGACCTTCATGGCACAAACGGAATATCGCCCAAGACATGCTACCGCATATTGTCACTATACGTTATCCCATGCTTAATGTACGGTCTGGAGGTGTTTGTTCTGCAGAAAAAACAACTCGACCTGCTAGAGAATTTCTTTGTTGATATCCTGAGAAAAATCCAAGCACTTCCAATGCGTACTGCCAAGTATGGTGTATATTTACTACTTGATGTACGCCCGATTACAGCCGCACTGCATCTAAGACAATTAACAACATTAGGAAACATACTTAGAAGCCATAATGAGGCCATTGTGACCATCCTTGTACGGCAACTGGCACTGAAAGCAGAACACGTGGGAAGTTGGTTCACATACATAAACAAGCTACTCATTGAGTATGACCTACCACCAATAGTAGAACTTATTCAGAGCACACCGACCAAGACCGCCTGGAAATCATCTGTATACCGTGCCGTTGACAACTACTGGAATGGAATACTGCAAGATGAATGTAGTCTGAAAAGCACATTAGCAAATCTTAATGTTAGCATTCTGTCAATTGGAAAGCTCCACCAATCAGTACAATCGGTCGAGGATGATACAAAGGATGTTAAAAGAAGCGTGATCAAAGCATGTCTTGTCACCAGAACATACCTGGTTCAAGCTATACACTTAGCAAGTTCAGTCGGAACGGTGTCACCTCCATATGTCGCCTTTGTCAATCAGCAGACGAGGACTACTCACATTTTCTGATGCACTGTGGCGCCGTTACATTCACATAGACGACATTATCTGTCAGAACTGAAGGCACTGCTTATAGATGCATTGGGTCCTGCGGTATGGATACACCTCTGTGGAGATGACAACCTCCTACTACAACTCATCATCGACTGTACTGCTCTGACCACTACAGACGCCCTGCCAAATTGCCCTGACCTGCTTCTCAACATTGAACACCTCACTAGAAGACTCTGCTATAATCTTCACTGTGGTAGGCGCTTCCTTATCAACCTACTACAATAACAGCGCTGTGCGAAATACTTCACATACCAGCTATATAGGACTTGTACATTGGACCTTTATGCTCGGACTTGCATGCAGGTAACATAGACGAATGGAACACTATTAACATTACGTGTGCCTTAACTAACTAATAAATTAGACTTTTGTGTCAATAGACTTATACAACCACTGTACGTGGGTGCTCATATCAAGATAAGGATGATCCAAACAACAACAACAACAACAACAACAACAACAACATTAGTTTGCAGATGGTACATCTCCAGCCTTCTTCCTTTTCTTCCGTTCTGCCAGCCCTTTTCGCTCCACATTTCTGCTTCCTGTTTGTTGCATCATCATTCTGCTCTCCACCACTACCCCCCCCCCCCCCCCCACCCCCACCCGCCCATCCACTGAACTGTTCTTCCTACTTCCACACCAATAAAACTAATTCGTTATTCGGCATGTGTTTAAATCTACATCTTCATTTATTATATAACTTTGCCTCATGTACTATAATAAGTTGACCTTCTAGACGTTTCTATGTTGAATTATAGTCTGACGTTATTTTCGAACTGTTAATCACATTACGTGGGTGCTCCTGTCAATTTGAGGATTATTCGTACAACAACAGCGAAAATCACTGTACAACCGAGTAATGGTTGAGTATGGTTCTGCAAATTTCTACAGGCTTATTAATCGAACAAAGACAAGGCGTAGTGATACTGACTCTTTAGTTGTCAATGGAGTTCCCACTACAGATATGGTAAAGCAACGGAATGGACTTGCAGCCTTCTATGAAGACCTAGCAAAACCTTCCCAACATGTAAACTTTGATAATGATTACCATGCACGAGTTAAGATCGATCTTCATTTGATCCAATGTACATATGCCCAGAATCAAGAAATACTTCCTACAGTAACACCTACCTAAATCTATGAAGCAATTTCAAAGCTCCACACTGGCAAATCCGCAGAAGAAGTTGGCCTCAATGCAGAGCACTTTATTCATGCAGGACAGTCAATTATACCACTACTGGCCAAGTTGTTCAACTACATCTTTGAGTTGAAACAGATTCCAGACATCTTCAAATGGGGAATTATTACTCCAGTACATAAGAAAGGAAAGGACCCCTCAAATCTGAGTAATTACAGAGGTATCACTGTAACATCTCTACTGGGGAAAATATTTGAGCATGTCATCCGTGACAAAATTGAAGAGTCGTTACCATGCAATCAATCATCTCTGCAGTTTGGATTTACTAGATGACTTTCGCCACTTATGGCTGGTTTAATACTCTCAGAAACTACTACAGAATGCAAAGATCTACATGTCCCGCTGTATACCTCCTTCCTAGACACTCAGAAGGCATTTGATGTGGTGGATCATGCATCCTTAAAGTGTAAGCTGTATGACGAAGGTATAAATCTACACTTACTGCAAATTACTGATCTGCTATACAGGGATCTTACTGCGAAAGTGAAGTGGGGAGGTTCTCTAAGCCACTCATTCCCGATACTGCAAGGTGTCCGACAAGGGGCCATCCTCTCCACTGGGTTGTACAAAGTTTACATTAACAACCTGCTGCAGCAATTAGAATCTTCACAACTAGGAACATTCATGGGAACTCAGTATACAGGATGCCCAACAGTTGCTGACGATCTCACCCTAATGAGCAACTCAGAATTTGAACTGCAATGTATGCTTGATATTGTATATCGTTACTCAACTCGTGAGCGATACCTAATACATCCAGAAAAGTCTACAATACTGCACAATTCAGTATGCACAAAATCTGTTCCGCACTTGCCTAAATGGTGTCTTGGCGAATTAGAAATATCTGTCTCTACAACAGCAACTCATTTGGTGTTATCTCGAACTACAAAACAAGAAACGAAGATCAATGTTCAAGAGTGTATATCTTGTGCTAGACGCACACTCTATAGTCTCACTGGCACAGGGTTGCATGGCTCGAATGGTATATCAACAAAAATTGCATTCCGTATTATGCAGCTTTATGTTATCCCTCGACTACTCTATGGACTAGAGATTCTTGTACTACAAAAACAAGAACCTGATCAACTAGAAAGCTTCTTTATTGACATACTTAGCAAGATACAAGCCCTTCCAACGAGGACAGCGAAATGTGCTGTACTCCTTCTACCTGGCGCTCACTGCAGAGCTACACATACGTCAGCTAACACTTTTGAGGAACATCCTGGCATGCCAAAACAAGCCACTTAACCACATACTAGTAAGACAGTTGGCGTTTGAGGCTCCAAAATCACGCAGTTGGTTTATTTATATTAAGAATTTGCTAGAGAGATACAACTTATCAAACATCCAAGAGCTTATTCTGAATTTACCCTCTAAGTTAAAATGGAAATCTGTAGTAAAATCTGCCGTGGATAGCCAATGGAACGAGGACTTACAGTTTGCGTGTGAAACCAAAAGTACACTTAAAAACTGTAACACTAAAGACTTTTGTATTGGGAAATGCCATATATCCGTGCACACTGTAGACAATGACAACAAGGATGTAAAACGTAGTGTCATTAAAGCCAGGCTCATCACAGGAACATACCTAGTACAAGCAACACTAAGTAAATTCAACCAAAACATTGTGAACCCCACATGCCGTCTCTGTCAGTTGAGTTCTGAAGATTATCAACACTTCTTGCTACACTGTGGTGCACTCCATCAGTATAGAAATCAATATTTATCACTGCTCAAGAAAACCATCATCGACCACCTTGGCGAGAATTCCTGGAAATATATCTCCAGCATAGGAGATCACCTCGTAAAACTTATTATCGACTGTACAAGTCTAGTCAGGGCTGGATTACTACCTAACAACTTCTCATTATTATGTGAATTGGAATGTATAACTAGAAAACTATGTTACAACCTACATTGCGGTAGAAGCTTCCTCTTTAACCAGCTTCCACAACAACATTAATCAACAGTAACTGCTGTTAACTGATATCCTGAATCAGAACTGTATTTATATATAATTGTCCATGCACTCTGGTGCTGAACAGTGTTTGTGTTATTATTATTATTGAAACGTATGCAGACAACATATTTAGCTAATCTATAATTGCGGACTAAAATTACAATTATATAATGTTCATAAATCAAACTGTAGTTTACGTAACCACACATGTGGGTGCTCCTATCAAGAGGAGGGATATACGAACAACAACAACAACAACAACAACCGCGAAATCTAATAATAATAATAATACTGCAAACTTGACAAATAACTGCCAAGAAAATGAGTTTATGGGTAGACAAGTATCGGCCAACATCTTTGGCCAAATTAGATTACCATAAAGAGCAGGCATCGCATTTAAAAAAGCTGGTAATTAAAAAAAGAATTAAATTACCTATTTTCGTGGTACTTGCAAAAGTTCGTTTTCTACCCATTTTTTTCACCACCGGCATATCATTCATTAAATATGCCTCAGTCTGTAGCCTTGCATGAAAATAGACATTGCCTATAGTCTATAAGCGACCGCAGGGAAAGAGACAAATCTAAGTCAGTTTGAGTTGTGATTCAATCGCATTGTTATCGAATTGACAATAAAATATGTTTAAAATAAGCGTTATTGATTAAATTAATACAATTTTGAAAAGGTTTGAAAGTATCATGTACCAATCATGAAAGAATGTACAGAACTGATAATCGTAACTGCCATAGTCCCCCAAGTAAATTGACATGGTGGTTTGGTCCTACCAATCGCTAAACGTATAAACGAAAGTGGGGTGTGTGGGTGTGGTTCAACCCTACCAGTCAAAACAGCTATGTTGTTCCTCAGCCTCCTGGTCCACTTTCTATTACTAGTTTACAGCCAACCTATAATGTAATCATCATCGACATCATTACGACGTGTGTGGCCTTTTGTCGGTCAAAATATGGAAATGATCACAGCCACCACCATGGCTGTCGAAAGCTGTGATGCATCAAGGCACCACAGTAATAAGTAACATAGAACACCATAAGTAACCATCAGTTGGTACTGGATGCAGGATTTCCCCTAAATGTCCAGATCTTCATACTCTTCATCGGTGTCTACAATCACTTGCATGGTCAGGGAATATTTTGTTGGACAAAAATTGCGTAGCAGTAACTGCTAAACAAATCGAATAATGCATAGCAGTTCATAGCACTTGCATAGCAAACAAACTGTGTTGAAACTGGTTGGTGTTCCAATGGGGAAACGTTTCAAAAAATGTTTGCATGATCAAAAACGGCTTTTTTCATCTGCTTAAGGCAGCAACACATTTCAGTCAAATTATTTTCAAAAAAATCAATAATGTACCTCCCATGAATACTGTGATTTCATTGACTAGGGTTAACATATATTTTGTAACTTACCAACCTACATCACATATCCCTTTCAACTGGTAGGCTAAACAAAGTACACATCATTCAATACAATGTAAGAAGGCTGAATAGTGTTAGTGCTTAACTGGAAGCTGTTGCAGGCTATGGCAGCTGTGAGCAACAGGTCCCCCTTAAAAACTTGCAACATATTCAACAGCTTATTAAGATGAAATTAAGTTTTTGCGATACTATGACTTTAGTTGAAAGAGTTAACAATTTTTATTTAAAAATTACTAATGGTTCTTTTCTCTGGCTTAAATAGTGAATCATAAAAAGTTTTACTGTGATCAGCGTGTATCAATCGGCCCACGTGTTACTAGTTTTACTACGAATGGTATATATATACTACTACGTCATTCTTAAAATTACCGCATAAAACATTGTTTATTTTTTTTACCGTCGGTAGTTGCCTTGCGATTCATTGGTTGCTCTCTAAATAGTTATATTTATTAACCAATAATCTTGCGAGAAACTATGTTCCCGACTTTGGAGAAGAGTACTTGAGATCACTCTTGCGCATGCGTCGATCTTGGCGACATGCCATTCTAAATCTGTCACTTGCGCGAATCAAGTGCGATATGCCACCGTAGCATGGCTAACTATACTGTGTCGGCCTTGATTTGGGGATGCGCTAACAGGAGTTTAGCATTCGCGATGATATAACTCGGTTTCCGAGACAAACGTTGTCTAAATCGACCAGAATTAGCCTTGATAAATTTGTATTTTTAAAGCTTATCATAGCGCTAACTAATGACGAGGCAATGATCAATAGCCATACCCCCCATAGGAGAAGTTAGATTTACAAGAGAGTCTGTTATGAGCAATATGTCGACGACCGTGATATACCCCGTGATACATATTGCGAGTTTCCGACTGGTGTCCAAACTCAAAACTGAAGTCTGTAACAGTTTATTATTATACCAGAAGAAGGAAGCCGCTAACACATGCACGCATCGCTAGCTTTTAGTATTTTGATCTATAGAGCGCTTACTGAACTCGCTTCACCAGCGGTCATTTGTCCCATAGTGTATGAAGATATGCACTCTGTAGCTATATATGGCTATGGGCTATATCAGAAATCAGTCTCCAACGCAAGCGCATCTCGTTTCCTTACTAAATTTGACAAGCGTTTTGCAACTTTTAGCGACTATCAAAAATATTTCAAAATTAAGTGAATTGACTGAATTTTACATCAAAATTATGTATCGCAGCAAATAGCTAAGCGAAGTTGTGAATGTGTAGCAACAGGTACTCATTTGCATCGCATTTTGCGATGCGATACCGCTCAAAATATTCCCTGATGGTGTGCCTTGAAGTATCGATTTGAGTCTTATAGTTGTAGAGGATGTCTTGGCGTTGCCAGTGCTTGTCTAGCCGCTTCTCGAAAGTTTTTACAGTCGGTGCGTTGATCACATCCTCTGACAGTTTGTTCCATGGTTCGGCTATTCTGATTGCAAAGGTTTGCTGCTGCAGTCTCGTCTTTGCTCTTTTCTTGAACACCTTTAGGCTGTGCCCTCTTGTTGCGGAGTCTCTCAGTGGAATATCTGGGCTTACTTCAGGGTCATATTTATTATAGAGAATCTTGTAAGTCTCTATCATGTCACCTCGCAATCTCTGATTGGCCAGTGTTGGTAACTTCAGGGTCCTCAGGCGGTCATCATACTCTAAATCTTTCAGCCCTGGAATCAGCTTGCCCTTTGCACATTTTCTATTATGTGGTTACATCTTTTTTCTGGAACGGATGCCACACGATACTTGCGTATTCTAGATGGGGCCTTACTAATGCTTTATAAAGCCATTTGAAGGTTTCATTGTCAGTGTATATAAAAGATCTACAGATAATCCCCATCAGCTGTGTCGCCTTGTTTACTTTCTCCGTTATGTGCTCCTCGATTGATGGTTTGTAGTCACTGAGATCTTTTTCTTTGTTGACCTTCATTAGCTCGTGCTGTGTTTCTTCAGCTGTCTTTCCCTTCATAAAGTAGTGCCTCTCGTTCTCGGATGATCTTCCCACTGTCATCAGTTTACATTTATCAGGGTGGAATCTCAGTAGCCAGTCATCTGACCACTCTTGCAGTCTATAGATATCTTCTTGTAGATATACTTGGTTTGCCTCACCCCTTATCTGGCGAAACACTTGTGTCATCTGCGTACATGAATGCATCTGTATACAATCTCTCTGGCAGGTCATTTATGTACAGAACGAACAGCACCGGGCCAAAGACACTACCCTGTGGGATCCCGCTAAGAACGTCTGACCACGATGACATTGTGTTATTTACCACTGTTCGCTGCTTACGGTTGAGCAGAAATGGCTGTTTCTCCTTCGGTCAATGCTTACCATTGTACTACTCATTGATAATACAGCTAGCTTGTTAGCTGGCTCTAGGAATCTAGATTTAGAAAGCTTTACCGGCTCCTGGAACCGGGTACCCAGTTCCCAACAACCGGGTACCCGTCTCTCTCCTTTGATAATTACTTACCATTATATTACTCTTGATAATACAAGCTAGCTGCTCTAGGAATCTAGATTTAGAAAGCTTTACCGGCTCCTGGAACCGGGTACCCGGTTCCCAACAAATGGGTACCCGTCTGCCAGTGAGGCTCATTCTTGTTTGCATAGCAACAAGCGCATACATGCTTTTTTGCATTTGGAATATTTTAGAATTTCTTAAGCGTTTCTTAGTGTACTTTTATGCCTAAGTTAGCTGTTTTCGCTTCACGGAATACTGGATTTACCATGGAAGGAGCTTATGAATCTCAGGTTGTATTCTTTCATGTTATTCTCTAGCTGTATGGAGACTTAGGTCTCTAAAATTTTGTCTGTGTCCCATGTTCCAATTTCTGACCCCGAATCTGGGACGTGTGGTGACAACGAAATATGCCAGATCAGCCCTCAAAATTTGGCGCGAACGATCGTTTCGTGAACGAAAAAATGGTCGCGTAAGTGACGAAGCCCAGAATGGTAGTTATCTCTGATCATGGAAAACAGAAAAGTTTCAACAACTTTTTGATATGACGCATGCTATTTACAACAGAATTTAGCATTTTCAAACATCTAAAAGATCGATAACATCTGTCTGCCAATAAATAAGCGACAGCGCGCATGTGTCAGAGACAAACTTCTATTGTATTTCCGCTAGCATTACTACATAGGCCGGGAACTAGTCTCGCTACACGTTATGCATCAACAACGGACTGTTCAATTATAAACCGTTGCATGCAAGTATGTGCAACCCTCGGCTGGCATGTTCCCGATGTATTATTTTATATACACGATTGGATCCCGATATAACATTGTTGAGTGAGTCTCACAGTATATTCTCCTTGAGTTTCAATTGGCTTGTCGAAACAGCTGTTTAAGAATTTATCTGTTAAATTAAACTGTTACATTCATAGATCCTAGCTACTGTGTCAGTGTCTATTTGTCCATGACACACAATAATTCAGGCCTCGAAATTCGACGGGATTCTCGTAATATTCCCGAAATTGAAAAATACGGGAATCCAGTTGGATTCTCGTAAATAAACGCTTCCAAAAACGTAAACATTCCATTCTTACAGAACGCCACGATCCCGGTTACTAATTTAAACAATAAAAATTATGTCACGAATCAGCCTAGAGGGGGGTCTGCTAATACATCTGTAATGAGAAATGTCTCGCATGACTGCGCAGTCGTAGTTAATAACAATCGATAATGCGCACTCATAGTTTCTGATTGGCTTGCTGGATATCCGATTTCAATAGGCATGAATGAAAATTACTATCGTAGTAAAATTTTGATCACGTGCCTCGTTGTCGTTCATAACGAATTAATCACATGATTTATTTCAACCAATCTCTGTGCGACTCGTGATTAATATTGATGGCTAATGGCGAACGAAAAATCTAGTCACTGTGCCGCTTTTAAACGCAGTAAAGCAATATGTTAGCGCCCACTTTGACGGGTTATATGACCCAATATATTATTATTGGAAGGTTCTGACAATAATACCACCCGATATTTAAGTGGTTCATTGCTTTGGAGCGACCGAGAAAACAGGACTATATATCAAGAAAACCGGTGCGTAGTAACTCTTATTTTCAAGTAAATCGCATTTGCACTAAATTGTCAATTTAAAGCGTACAAGTTAAGAAGGGTCAAGCTATCTACTAAATGCCTTAGAGCTGGTTACACTTTTTAATGTGGCAGACTTGCGGGTTATTGTTTTATATTAGAAATGTGCGCTGCTAGTGCTTGTACAAGTACAAATATTTGGTGACAGTTACAAAAAAATCTACCCGTCACTGGTACAATTTTATAAACATTTCAACCCCTATTGTTTTTGGGTCAAGTAAGACGGTAGTTCTTTGATACAGGTGGAATTCTTTACCAATTAAAGCATATTCTTTTAAATATTTTGAAAATAATATGACTGGAAGCCATTGCTTTCAAGGTGGTGGTGGGTGGGCTGGAGAGGGTTGCTCAACTAGGTAAGCCACAACAATGTAAGATATTCAATTCTTTGTTTTGTAGTGGGGTTTGTGGGTGGGGTGGAAGGAGGGTGTTAAGACATTTGTAAATATTGTGTTATTAGTCACTAATTATTATAGTGGGTCTGGAATTTTGAAATATATGTTTGGAAAAAGTATGGAATTTTATTGTGCCCAAGGTGTATGAACACTGAAATTGTTGCAAGCTGGAAAAATGTTACCAATGAGTGTTGTCATACAAATACTGATATTTTGGCAGGGAAAAAAAGGAGTATTGTTTTTGGAGACTTAACACTGGCTCTGTTATCGAGCTTGTAATTTCAGGGGTAAATTTTCCAAAATATTCGTCTTGGTCTGGAAATGGAACGAATGAATGGACATAAAACAAAAACTCAATCTGCTTTTTGACAAATTTACTTGAGAAATATTACAGTACTTATATCACAATGGATGAATCCACTTTTAGTCATTCCCCACCCATCTCTAGCTAAGCTATGCTCCAAGCTTTGTCCCAGAATCTCAATTTCATGGTAACTATACAGCTATCTTGGTGAATACTTTAAAACAAACTTCCCCTCAAAGCAATCAACAGAATGTTTATTAAATTGCAAAGACATACAATTACTACTTACTGACAGACTACTATGAGAGTTAGTATTGTCTGTCACTTATAGTAGTGACTGGTGACATCAACCGATATGTGATGTAATTGATTATGGGGTCAATAGTTGAGTAACTAAACATATTTTATCTGTAAATTAGGTAATTGGTGGATAAGTCCATGCTGTAATCAATATGCTAATGATAATTCAGCAACATGCACTTTAAATTCATTATTAACTTAATATACAGATGAAATATGTTCAGATAAAGCAGCTATGGATAAAAAATGGCCTAACCAATTTGCGCAACCAATTGGTTACGCAAACGGATTTTGCACAACCGAACAATTGGGTTCTCGCAAATATTTGAAATTTTGAGGGCTGCAGATAGATCGCCTCATTTTAATCCCAACGGCGATCGGCAGTAAAAATATGAAATAAGGTGTTGGCTGTACTGTGTCTTAACATGAAAATCGGCTGACGTCATTCTCTGTATTATCCGAGTGGGTGACGTCACACACGTGTTGGTTCTCTGATTTTTTATGGTGAAGAAAATATTTCATTTATTCACATATCTTGTTCTGGGTGCTGCATACTTTTTGTACCAGAAAACTTTGGAATTATGTCAAGTTTCTGCGTGGTAATCATGATCTGTTTGCAATGATTGGTGATTTCAAAATTCTTGATTTAAGATGTGTTTTCTGCAGTTTTACCATGGTCTACAGCAGTTTGTTTATCATTTTGTTGTTTTCTTCACGTATCGTTTTGGCCCTTGTTTGAGAGTACAATTTGAAATTTATTGTTAAATATACCGCGAATGCTATGCGATATTGTTCCTGGTTTCATTTTATACATCCGTTAGGATCAGTATATGCGTGTATTTGTCCGCTTCGTTCTTGTCGTCAGAAAATGCGATCTTTGATGTAACGTTGCGGGGTGGGGTGCTGGAGAATTTTCAATTAATTTATGGTCAGTATATTTGAAAATTATTTGTCTGCCTTCCTTCCATTCCTGTTTTGTTCCGCTTGCTTATTTTAGGGTTTGTGCTTATTTTTAGGCCAAGCCTACCCCGCCATCTTGTTCGGAATGCCACAAGTTTATCAAAGTTGCCTACAAAGACCATGTCTGTTTTCATTGTTCACCCTGTAACGTTGATAGTAGGTGTAATGTGTGTTCAGTGTGGCCGGTCGAGCTGTTGGTTGAGTTCCTTTCCCAGAAGGACTTGGCTGGGTCTGACGCGGGGCAAGGCGGTTTGAAAAGAAATCGTGGAGCATCCGTTTCGGCCCCTGGGGGTGCTTCACGTCTGCAGCCGGAGGTTTTGGAGATGGCACCTCCGGCGTGGTTCGGGCCCGCTATGCAAGGCTTCTTGCATAGCGTCCTGCCCAGCTGGTGTCGTCCCTAGTTCCGAAGGCTGTAGGACAGTCTCTTCCTGTGTCTGGTACGGACCCTGTCCTTAGACAGGGTTCTGGACTGGCTACCGGTCGGGCTCTGGCCTGATGGGTTTTGACTCTGCGGCCACCTCCCGGTGGTCCAGTAGCGGTGGCTGGTCCATCAGGCATGGGAGCCGTTCGCCAGGGTCTGAAGATGAAGAGGCAGAGGAGGAGAGACTGTTGCGGCCTGAGATGCCGCGGGTGGAGAGCATGGAGGTCGATTCCATCCTGGACGGAACCGCCCTTCATCTGTCAGGACAGTCGCTCCGCCCGTGGTTGAGACCACACCGGTACCGGGCACCCGTCCAGTGATGGTTGGTTTGCCACCAACTGACATGGTGACGAGTGTTGCTGGCCAGGCTTGGTACACGCCTATCTCGCCTAGTCCAGCGGCCACGCATGGGGAGCCGTTGGCGCCCGTGTGTGGCCACTGTTCCACAACTGCTACGGGTCCACGGTCCGCACGGTGTTCCGTGCGGGCCTACTCCATGGATCAGTGAACTTCATGGGGTGGCAGCGGTACTGGTGTTTCTGGCTTACCAGCGGTGACTTCTAGCCGGGAGGCCGCTGCTGGTAAAAGCGTGAATACGTCAACGGGTGACGTACTCACAGGGGTGTCCTCTTCGGAGACAGACTGGTCCGAGGCTCTCGCTTGGCTAGCCACGGTGGACCCCGTCCGTCGGTTGCATCGATTAGGACAGGGTCTTGCCTGCGGCTCGGATCCAGTCCATTGGACTGGATCCACTGTTTAAGGAGTTGTTGGATGCTATTTATAGCAAGCAACTCTTAACCAAGAGTCAGCTTCCTGTGGCCTCCAGGGAGGTGTAGGCAAGGTGCCGTATTCCCCGAGGGGGGTATGACAGATACAGTGTGGTTCCAGCGGTCACTGAAGATGGTGCTTGAGGTTCAGAGTGCTGGAGCGGATGGCCCCCGCTCCGGCACTTGTGGACAGGTCTTGAGTACACCACGAAGAAGTCCTGTCCCTATGCGACGAGGGAGTGAGAGCAGCAATGAGTGCTGTTAACCACTCCTATCGCCTACTTCAGTCGGTGTGGGCTGAGGCTGGGGCAGGCCACCCTGTGCCACCTGTGGCGCTATCCTGTGTCAATGACGGCCTAGTGCTGTCAATGGACGCTATAGCTAGGGTGCAAGCGCGTGTAACTAAATCCAGGAGGCAGATGGTCCTAGACCATATGCGTCAAGCTACCGCCGTCAGGTAGCGTTTGCTTGGAACGCCGCTAAATGGCCCTAGCATCGTTGGTGGCCAAGCGCGGGCCATTTTAGAGGATACAGCGAACATTGCGCAGGATCGGTTGGCAGTTAATCTGCAGCTAGAACTAGTGCGACAAGCGCACACACGAGGGGCTGTAGCGAAACCGCTGACTGTACAACCTTCTTCCAAGAAGCAAAAGAAGCACAAGAGCAAGGCCAAATCCAAGCCAGCTTCTGCTATTGCTGGGTCTTCACAGCCGCCTGCGGCTAAGAAGGCGAAGAGGGTTGTGGAGGTTCCTGTCCACCCCACTGTTGCTTCTGATCACCCGAGAGGCAGGGAAGGACAGGGTAAGTCCTCCAAGGGCAGAAAGAAGGGAGCTGATCGTACCTGAGGGTATGATAGCTCCCTTTGTATCTGCCTGAACCACGCCTGTGTGACAGGAACAGCGGTGCCAGTTAGATCGGTCAAGCCAAGACGGAGCAGATCGCTAGCCAGACACCCGTATTATGTGTCTATCGTGGGTGGAAGGCTCATGCATTTCGTCGAGGCTTGGCGAGTTGTGACGTCAGACAGTCTTGTGTTGGGATGGATATCCCAGGGTACATGCCAGAGTGGTGGGATTTTCCACCACAAAATCTGTCTTTGGCACCAGTCTGGACACCCATCCCAAGGGAGCCAGACAAGTTAGAAGCCATTCAAAACGAAGTGTCAGGTTTGCTTCTGAAGGGAGCAATAAAACCAGCAAACCGGAACACTCCAGGCTTCTATTCAAACATGTTCCTTGTCCCCAAGAGCACAGGGGGATGGAGACCCGTACTCAATCTCAGGCCATTGAATTGGTTTATCCATACGCCTCGGTTTCAGATGGAAACTCAGAGGTCGGTAATGGCAGGATTGAGGAAAGGAATGTGGTGTGTGTCAATCGATCTGAAAGATGCATGTTTCCACATTCCAATGAACATGGGTTGTCACAGGTTTCTGAGATTCACGTTTCAGAATCATGTAGGGGAGTTTGTAGTCCTCCCATTCAGCCTGTCGACAGCTCCAAGGGTTTTCACCAGAGTGATCCTAGCGGTGACAGCGTTTCTCAGAAGAGAGAAGGTGGCGCTTCATACCTACATAGATGATTGGCTTATCAGCCAGGTTAGGGGGGGATACTGCTCTGACTCTGAAGTTACTTTCAGATCTAGGCTGGATAGTCAACGAGGAGAAATCCCAATTGACACCCACTCAACATTTCGTTTATTTGGGGATGCGATTCGATCTCAAGGAAGGCAGGGTTTACCCATCAGAGCCCAGAGTGGTGTCTGTTAGCCATCCTCAAGAGTTCAATTGGGAAACCACATTCAGGCGAGGCGGTTTCTTGAGATGCTGGGCATGATGGTCTCCATGGAGCAGGTAATCCTGTACGCTGCTCTGATGCGAAGACCTATCCAGTTGTATCTGATGTCTCTGAGGAAACAGAACAGAACCCCTGTCAAAGCTGGTACCAGCTTTGGAGCCATTTATGTTGCATCTTGTATGGTGGAAGAAGCGTCATAATCTCCTACTAGGGGTTTCGCTTCACCTTCCCCGACCCCAGCTGTCCGTGTACGCGGATGCATCGCTGGAGGGGTGGGGGAGGGGCCTGCCTGGGAGAACACCAGGTTTTGGGCACATGGACTCTCCAAGAGAGCCAGCTGCATATCAGTCTGTTGGAAATGATGGCAGTGGAACTGGCATTGGAAAAGTTTCTTCCAAAATTCAGGGGCAAGGTGATATTGATACGGTCGGACAATTCGACATAAGTATCATACATAAGTCGCCAAGGCGCGACCAGGTCACCCACACTGTGTATGAAGGTGTGGCACTTGATTCAATGGTGCAGGAATTACTCAGTTGTTTTGAAAGCAACTCACATTCCTGGGCGATTGAATATTCTGGCGGATGCTTTGTCTCGCAGACAGAGGATTCTGCCGACAGAGGATTCTGCCGACAGAATGGTCTCTCAACCCTCCAGTTCTTCAAAGGAACCTTTGGGTTTGGCTAGTCTAAAGCATCTGACTCTAAAGGCGTTTTTTATATTGGCAGCTTCCTCAGCGAGAAGGCCGAGTGAGATCCATGCGCTTTCAGCAGAGAGGGACTGATTTATTGTCTCCGGAGAGGGTCTGCGATTGCTGTCAAGAACCGAGTTTATGTCAAAGAATCAATCTTTGAACTATCCCGGCAAACCGATCATTATACCAAAGCTAACAAGGTTTGATCATGATGCCAGTGCCTGGTGTCCAGTCCGTGCTTTGACCAAGTACAAGAAATGGACGGACTCTCTATGGTCAAATGATAGACATCTGTGGATCTGCTATAAGAAGCCATATGGTGCTGCATCCATGGATTCTATCTCTCGTTGGGTAGTCGAATGCATTCAGACTACCCATGAGATTGCGACTGGGCACCAGGTGCAATGTGCTAGGGCTCACAATGTTAGAGGAATAGCCACCTCGACCGCCCTATTCAATGGTGTCCCGTTAGCGGACATCATGGCCGTTGCACAATGGCACTGTGAGTCCTCTTTCACGGATTACTATATATGAGGGACATGTCAGACTCAGCCAATCCACTCGCTTTAGCTGTTTTGAGACGATAGTTTATGGCAACACTGCACTCCTCCTTTTGGTACTTTGAAAAGCAAAAGTAGTAAGAACAGACATGGTCAGGCGAGAGGAATTCAACCGTATGGGACACGTCTGGTCGAAAGTGTGTTGGTTGGTGGCTCCACGTCTGCAATCCATAATTCATGAGGTAATTCAAGTTCGACAGTTTTTTGTATTATGTTTATATATCATGATCATTCATCTTATATATTCATGCTCATTCCCAGACTTTTATGTGCAAAGAGCAGTTAACCCTCTTCGCATATTTGTGTTTTCACGCGAGATGCATGTTCGTGAGTTCTCTCCATTTTTTAGGAGAAAAAGGGGGGGGGGGGGGGGGGAGGAGCGGTGATGCGAATGTGATTCGGTCCCAAACTTGTTGGTCCTTTTAGGCCTCCATATGTCAAGTTTAAGTCTAAGTTCTTTCTCCAGGTGCAAAAGAAGCTATGTATGGCTTGCTCCTTCCCACCAGGTTACCGTCTAAATCTAGTGTTATCAATGAGTAATATGATGGTAAGTATTGATCGAAGGAGAATGAAGGAAATTTCAATTTCCCTTTCTCCGAGATCTAACAATACTTACCATTATTAGCTCACCTGGCCTGAAAGGCCAAGCGAGCTTATGTCGTGGCGGTCGTCCGTCCGTCTGTCAACTTTTCCTTTAACGACTTCTTTTCAAGAACCGCTGGGCCAATTTCAATTATATTTGGCAGGAAACATCCTTAGGCCATAGGGATCCAAGTTTGTTCAAATGAAGCTGATCGGCCAATTAGGCCGGTGGCCATCTTGGATATAGTGTGTTTGGCAGCCATATTGGATTTTTTTATTTGATGGATTTTGAGGCCGAAATTCGTTTTATATAGTTTTTTGGGTATTCTGATCTCAAATTTGCAATTTTCGAAACTGTCGAATAAATGGTTTGCCAGCCATCTTGGATCATTTTCCCACCAAAAGCTCCCATACTAAAGCAATGGGAAATTTAAAATGTCTTCGCGAGAACTACTGGACCGATTTGAATTATATGTGGCAGGAAGCATCCTTATGGCATAGAGATTTAATTTTGTTCAAACGAAGCCGATCGGCCAATTTGGCCGGTGGCCATCTTGGATTTTGGCAGATTTTTAGAAATGTCTTGAAAAATCTCGATCTCCGAAACGGCTTGGGGAATCGATTCAAAACTTATGAAACCTCATCTAGGCAAAGAGGTAAGCCAATCTTGTTTAAGACCACTTGATTGACCGAATGGTTCGGCAGCCATCTTGGATGACCTAGTTTTCCCGAAAACGACTTCTCCAAAACCGCTGAATGGATCAGGCCAAAATTTGGGGGATATGATTAGGGATGAAGGGCCATTAAGTTTGTTCAAGGGAAGTTGCTCCGTCAAAAAACATGGCCACCATGGGCCAATCAAAATGTAGCGTGTTTGGCAGACATATTGGATTTTTTTATTTGATGGATTTTGAGGCCAAAAATGTTTTTAGGTATTCTGGGCTCAAATTTGTAATTTTCGAAACTGTCGGATAAATGGTTTGGTGGCCATCTTGGATAATTTTCTCGTCGAAAGCTCGCATGCTAAAGCAATTGGAAATTTAAAATATCTGCTTGAGAACTACCAGGCCGATTTAAATTATATTTGATAGGAAGCATCCTTAGGGCATAAGGATCCAAGTTTGTTCAAATGAACCTGATCGGCCAATTTGCCCAACGGCCATTTTGGATTTTGGCCGATTTCAGAAAGAGGAAGTTGATCCATCAAAAAAACATGGGCGCTGTGGGGCAATCAAAATGTAGTGTGTTTGGCGGCCATATTGCACGTGCAAAAATGTCCACAAACTCATTTAAAAGACTGCTAAACCACCCACCAACAATTTTGACAAAAATTGATGGTGCTCCAGGTGAGCGACACAGGCCCCTTGGCCGTCTTGTATTACGGACCCTGCCTCCCAGCACCACGGAGGCAAGCCATAGGTATTCTCTTGTTTGGTAGCTATGCAAACAATATGAGTCTCAGACGGGTAAGCTTTCTAAATCTAGATTCCTAGAGCCAACTAGCAAGCTAGCTGTATTATCAATGAGTAATATAATGGTAAGTATTGTTAGATCTCGGAGAAAGGGAAATTGAAATTTCCTTCAATCCATTTGTGAACAACTGCTGCTTCTCCTTTGATCAATACTCGATTCTTCTAGTGTCTTCTCATGTTCCAGGCAGTCTGAATTTTCTTGCGGACCAACTGTCACGTCCCAGCAAATTCACCCACACAGAGTGGCAGTTAAAGAGGTCGGTTGTCAAAGCGATTTTCAGTCTTATGGATCGTCCTCTGGTAGATCTGTTTGCAACATCTCTGAATGCTCAGATCTCCTCTTACATGCCTCTTTTTCCAGACAGTCAAGCCTTGGCGGTGGATGTCCTGTCTCAGTCCTGGACAGGAATGTTCGTCTATGCGTTCCCTCTAATGATTTTGATTCCGTTAGTGTCAGAGCTCTAGATAAGCAGGGTTTTTGCGTTTTCACCCAATAAAACTTGCCAATCACCCAATTAATTTTTAACATCATGAGTACTCAAATAGAAAATCACCCAATTAATTTCAGTTCTCTTGCTAATAATGTATAATAACCCAATTAAATTCCAAAGGAACCCAATTTACAAAATTTCTAAGAGTGAATCACCCAATTATTGAAAAGCTTATCTAGAGCTCTGCTTAGTGTTGAAGAATGTCAAAGAACAAATCTGTGAGATTCTTTTATAGCTCCTTTTTGGCTTAAAAGGATTTGGTCTGTAGACCTTCTAGATCTCCTGGTAGACTTCCCTCGTCTTCTTCCATTCTCCCAGGATCTTCAAGTAAGAGGTCTTTGTCGTCATCCAAACCCAGAAATCTTCAGTCTGTGTGTTTGGAGAATATCGAAACTAAAGTCTACGAGAATAAAGTTTCTTCAAGATCTCCAGTAATTATCGATTCTTCCAGAAGAGAGTCGAACCGCAGAGTTTACAAGTGCCGACTTAAAATTTTTGGAGAATGGTGTTCAGACCAAGGTCTCGTACCCGATTCTGTTTCTATTCCCCAAGTATTAGACTTTTTAACATATCTCTGGTTCCTTACATTTATCAGCTAATTCGGTTAGGGGATATAGGTTTTCTCTGGCATCTTCTCTTCCTTGCCTTCTGTATGCCGATGTCAAGGACACTAAGACCTTTAATAGTTTTTATTAGAGGTCTAGGCAATATTCGTCCTCCGATAGCTAAGCCTTTACCTTCATGGAACTTGGCTTTGGTTCTTCAAGTGCTGGGAGGCCGTCATTTTGAACCTCTCTATTAGTATTAACGGCCTCTGCTAGAAGGCGTTCAGAATTCATGTTTTTTCTGCTGAAAGGGAGAGATTTATAGTTTCAGGAGACGGTTTAGTTTTAATCCCAGAAGGGATTTTTTTATCTAAAACTCAGTCTAACCGGTTTCCTGCTAGTCCGATCATTTAAAAATCATTATCGTCTTTTTTGCCTTCCGATAAACTCTGGTGTCCTGTTATGGCATTAAGAATGTACAAACAGCGAACTGATTTCAAAAGATTTGATCTGTCCCTTTTATGGTTTTCTTATGCGGAAAAGTTAACTAAGCCGGTCTCAAAGTTTATGATAACCTGATGGATTTGGGAGACGATTAAGCTTTGTTACGAGATTGCTTCTCCGGAACAAATTAATCTCTCCCATATTAAAGCTCACGATGTTAGAGGAATTTCTAAGAAATTTTCTCCTGTGCTTTTTGCCGGTTCGTATTTAGATGAAGTCATGCAGGTTGCAGGATAGAAATCTGAATCCTCTTTTACAACCTTTTATCTGAAAGATCAGAGTGCAGCAGCTTCCTTCTTTCATAATATTACGATTTTAACCAAAATAGCTGAAGACCATTTGCCAAGCACATCTCGCCGTTTTCGTTAAGACTGGGCATCTGTAAGAAATGGTGAGAGTTTATTTTGGTTTTTATTTATCTGTAAGTTCAAGTTTTCCGTATTTGATAATCACGGTGTGATTGATTTAAATGCACTATTATATTATGTTATTAACATTTGGATAAGATTGGTTTGATTTTTATCCTTGTTTGTTGATTCTCAAATAGCCTCCCACCTAATATTTTAAGTGGGGCACTGACCAAATCTACGGGTTTAGCAAGTAGTGATTGAACGGTAATGGATGTTTTTGTGGTGTAATAACAACCCCCCCCCCCCCCCCCCCAGTCCCCCCTTGCGGGTTGGTCTGTTGTTTTATTAACCACTATAAAACATACTTACCGTTCAATCACTACGACCCAGCCTCAGCCACCCCGCGTGGAATTGACTTGAGAATTTGCCTATACTATTTGGCACTTAAATTCAGAAAAGTGGATCTGTTTCCTATTTGGGTTCCAGTGCGCATGTGCAAGCATGCTTAGTGACAGGCATCACTATGGAGTGAGTACAGACTGGTGCCCGTCTATATCAGTTAATATACTGGAGATGGACCTAACCGGTGAGGTGTGCGATCTGGCTGATTGCTGTCTTTATCGACAGAAAACGAAGTCATGCCCTACTCTGCCTGACCAGTGGCCATGAGTATCTCGAATCGGCGCTCAACGGTCAGTGCCACCTCAGAAGAAGGCACATCCCGCCTAACCATGACAACCAGCTCAGCTGTCATGTTGGGAACCTGTACGGAGAGCGAGGGGGCACTTGCCCGGACGGAGTAACGTTGCTGTACTTTGGATATAGCAAGGTTCACTTCTCGCAAAATGGAGGTATTCAGCTTGAGCGCGCGTAGAGCATAACTCCAGCAGCTGTCCAAACTACCACCACAGCTCCTACTACTACTATGGCCTTGGCCATCTTCTGACCTTCTAATGCATCATAGTCGAGCGTCGGCTCGGAGAGCTTTACAGCCTCGTAGTATTCATCGAGACTCTCATCGGCCTTGTGGCATTTTGTTGCTGTCGGCGTGCCTCCCTTTGATGCATATGCTCGAGTGCCTTGCTGTACTCAAACTTCTCCTTAGCTTCTCCATCACCTGGTTATGGCGTTTTCTCTCTACCTCTACCGCCTTATGGTCAGCGAAGCGGAGACCCCAGTTCACCAAGGCTTGCATTCAAGATTGCGGATGCCATGTCTATATTGCGAGTTTAAAGCACATGTATAACAGTGATGATGATGTATGAACCGGAAGCTTTCGAGGATCCAGTTGAGGACTATGATGAGGACGAGGACAATGATGAGGATGCCTATGATGAGGACGCCTATGATGAGGACTGATGGTAATGATGTAGAGCCAGAATCCCGCTGACTAATCCACCGAGCCAAGGGAATTCATACCTACGTGAAGGGCTCTTGGCCCACTAGCGGCAGTTGGAGCTCTGATTGCTCTGTTCACGACGAAGGTTGGCGAGACAGTCCTCAAAATTGCCAACAATGCTTTACATGGAGTTGAGAAGATCTCAGGCTATTCCAGCCATCGCCTACGGTGTAGGTACATTCTTTGACCTTGCCGGTCCATGGCTCCCATATGTTGCGATGGCACTCGCAGTCATCTGGGCGGCCGAACATTTAAGACATGCTGTATAAGATAGCTTCTCTGCATGACCTCGTCAAGTTCCTTAACTGGCAAGCCTTTGTCGATAAGCTTCCTTTCAGTGACAGCGGCAGCGCTGCAGAGATTAGACAGCAGTGTTCACAGGTATTCGAAGAGGTGTTCAGCTGCGGGGACCTCTGTCGGATGAACGACGGTCGTCTGTTTGTCTGTCTAGAGTTTGCCCGAGCTGTACAGGAGAGGACAGCAGTCGACGTCAGCGATGAAATCTGAGGTCCTGACAGCCTCTCTTGAAGATCTCTATTACCGGCCCAGCGGCTATTATCACGAGCCTCACCAGCTGCTCGAGGCTGCACGTCGCAAGGGTCATAGATTCAATTTGGAGATCTACAGACCTCGTCCACGGCACATTCGGTATGCACACTTCGATGAATCTGTCCTGAGCAGAGTCCATCAGGCTGATGTGCTGTTCCTTCCACATGATCGGGTCTGTTCCAGAGGAACATGCAAGACCTACAAGTATGCCCTCACCATCGTCGATGTCGCCAGCAGATACAAGGTGGCAGTGCCTCTCACGGATAAGTCCGCGAGTCAGACGGCTGCTGGGTTCCAGAGTATCTATGAGGACCCCCAAAATCCCCTCCAGTGGCCAGAGTTGCTGCAAGTGGATGAGGGTAAGGAGTTTAGAGGTGAGACTGTGTCCCTTATGCGCAAACATGGTGTCGCAATTAGGCAAGGCGAGGTAGGACATCGCCGTGCCCAATTTATCGTCGAGCGGTGGGACCGGACACTGGCAGAGAGACTGTTCCTACATCAGTATGCTCAGGAGATGCCTGTCCCAGCGAGCGGTCATTCCAGAGTATGGGTCAGAGGCTTACCCGTTGTGGTGGAGAGATCCAATGCTGAGGTCACTCGCTTGATAGGGCAGCCTCCCATGGTAGCCATTCAGCGGTCCTCTGTGGCCCAACCTCGATGCGAGTTGGAGGGTGGACGTAGGCGGCGACTGACCCCAACTGGTCAATAGATGTATACAAGATTGACAGGTATGTGGAGACAGCTGAACAGCCTACGCTGTACTACCTGGCACGGTCGGAGAGCTGTCCTAGGCGGCCATTTGTACGAGAGGAGCTCCAGCTTATCCCTACAGACACCCAGCTACCTCCACCCCGGAGAGTAGACATCCTCCACTGACTGTCGGTTGAACACGTCACATGATGCTCATACCAGCAGCACTTCGATGAAAGCATCGATTGGAGTGATGGCATCCTTGTGACCATAAGCCAGGGTGTGAATACCATCGGGAGCGACCCATCACTTTGTGTCTGAGGGGCTGAGGCTTGTTTTGGTCTGGTGGACCCCGTAGAAGTGGTGACGCTCACTTCACAGCATGTTCATACCATGGTGGAAAACCTTTCGCTTGAAGAGGCACTCCGTGTACTGCTCATGGCGAATCTGTCTAACCACAGCCCTGCGCAGACCCTTTGCCTCTTCTTGACTTCCTGTTCATCCGACCGATTGATGAGTACATCTTCGGGTGCAGGCCAACAAACTCCTGGATTGGCACCCCGGCACACTCATCCTTAATCTTGCCCAGGACCTTCTTGTTGGCAGTTCTGTGCAGCGGGTGTGTTACTGGGTAGTTGCTTGTGTCATAGAGGTTGCTCCTCGCAGCCATATCAGCATAGACATCCTCAGTCTGGATCTCCAACAGGAAGCTGTCTGTGTCAGTGTACAGGAGCACACAGTTGGCACCATATAGTCGCTTCAACTGGTTGTAGTAGAAGTCATACATGAGGTGCTTCGAGAGGTCCAGGATGGACATTCCCACATAGACAGGGTGGTTCATTAGCAGGCTCGTCTTATACATGTGGAGAGCAGCTAGATCATCATCGAACACCTTCGCTCGGGAGAAGTTGGTCTTGGCTGTTAGGCGGCGCAGCTTGTCCTCCTCGGATGACCGCACTAGCTTGACATCCACTCGCTTGCGCAAGTTCTTCATGATTTTACTGAAGACCGTGTTATTCATCAGCTTGTAGAGATCCTTTGGCGCCAGTGGGTAGGCATTGTGCATGTCATGCAGCTCTGGGAGCGCACGGTCAACCTGTAGGATGTAGCCCTTTTCATCATCATCGGGATGTTGTGTAATCTCTGACATCAATGTCTTCACCCACTCAACTACACACCCCCCCCACCCCCAGTCGGTAGTTGTTGCCTCATTGCCCAGCCGTAGAGATTGTTAGCGTCCAGATACATGATGTGGCTTGTCGGCTGTTGTGGATTATAGCCAGCTATTTATGGGGTGTTTGCCTTAGCATAGCATTTGCTGACCATTGATACACCACCCCTGAGTCCTTTTTCTATCAAGAGATGCATGTTGTAGACCTGTCTTCCTTAGAAGTGCATCCCAACTCAACCCTGTGCTTATGTAATAGTGTGCTGGGCCCAGACGATACTGCTGGAGGCATGTGATGTGGAGGTTCTCAAAAGACATTTGCAAGGAGCAGTGTCAAACCGCAGATAGAGGTCATGATAGTCTCCCATGGTCTGGCAGCCAAACTGGGCCCAGACATCCTGTGGGTGGTTGTAGTCGCTGTCAGATATTCCCGTGCCAGAGAGTTTACTGTAGAAAACAGCTTGAGGTGGGAGAGAGGTCTCATTGAAACAGTGCCACCCTCCCATCCATGTGCTCATAGGGGTATACACCCTTGTGGAGCAGGAGCTCATGCTTGGCAGTGCTAGGTTCATACTGTTTTGTAAGTGGGAATGTTGTGGAACTAACTACCAGCTTGTCAAGTGATGCCGGGAGGAACTGGGCCAAGTGGATGAACCACAGCCAACGGAGGCTGAAGGAGATGTACTCCTCCATATTGTTGGGGATGCAGTTGATCTGTACTTCTGTTTGGGAGATGGCCTGCATGATGAGGTGAGAATCATACCCACGCAGGTTGTGGAACACGACCGGGATGGTGGTGGTCTTAGGGTTGAGGCACAGCTTTAGATTACACACATTGTGTGCTGCTCCCCAGTAGAGACCAGTGATGTGGCAGTGATCTCTGACACTGTCACCATCTAATGGTCTGTCACACACATGGCAACTGACCGCGGTTTTATGAGCTCGCCAGTCCTCTAGTCATCTCCATCAGCCTAGGGTGGGCAAGCATGGCCGTTATCTTCTCTTCCCCTGCCAATCGATCCAGGAAGTGCTTAGTTGCATCTTCTCGATACAGCACTGGTGGTTCACTGACACTGTCACAGCGGACCACAATGTATGGGAACCCACAGATCTCATGGTGTTGTGTATTCTGTGTGCTGCTCTGAGCCAGATTTGCCTCTGGCCCCTCAATCTTGGTTGTTAGGGCTTCAAAGTCGGCATAGATGATGAATGGCACTGTGAGTTGCTTGTGGTGGTTTGTGAACTGTAGCATCTTCCTGTCCTCTGTAGGCATTCTTATGCGCATTGGTCTGTCACTGATGCAGCAGCACTCTGGTTTGTGCTTGATGAGAAGGTCTTCGCGAGAATAACAGTGGCGACACCGCTCGTGGAAGTGCTTTCTTCATTTATACTGACTGATCATAAAGCAGACGATTCAGGTCCTTACTACAGGTCTAGTGTTGCTTGCCACCCTTCTCAATAAGCAGCAGATTTGTCCTTGGAATGACGGGATCAGCCTCACTCAGATGCAGTGCGTAGACACCCTTCTCATGCCCGAATACAGTAATGACCAGGCCATTCTGCCGCTCAACACGCTTAAGCTCGTGGAGAGGGGTTGGAGAGTCTACACCGCTGAAGTCAAGGGTGTCCCAGTGCACTAAATACTTCGATGTCCGCTGGGGATTACTGTTTGCAGGATAAGCAGCAGGCAAGAGAGACCAGCGAAGACAGTGGTCATCATCTTTGTTCTGCACGTTTTTGCTTAATCGAAACAGGGAGATCGATGTAGGACCCACCACGTAGTGGTTGATATCTGGCGATGTTGAGGTACAATGCATCAACCTGGTTGACTGCCCAGCCAGTCCCCTCGTGGGTGTAGTTCTCAAGGCCTTGCAGCACCTTGGTTTTGGCCTCTTTCACAGCCTCGCTAATATCGCTTGCCTTGAGGATGGCATGCTGCTTAGACCAGAACAGGGGATTTGTGGTGACCTCTGTCTCATTATTCGTCTTGTGGAGTGTGATCTTGAAAGCAAGGCAGAACTTCACCCCCTTCAGGTCGAGGCCACCAGCTTCCTCTCAATCTTGTCCAGGTTTTTATCCAGGAAAGCGGTTGGATCTATTTCCCCTTGTCCAGAAACTTCCCATCCCCGCAGATAGTTCTGGATTGCATGTGGGACCTTCACAAATCCTGGGGGTATGTCCCTCATTTCCTTTATTATAGCATCAAGAAACCTGTCGATCTCTTCATCTGTGAACTTGGGTGGGATTTCTAGCTCTGGGTGGTGGGGCTTCTCGGAAAGGAGAGCTGAGGTTGACTTCTCGGGAGTGGTTGGTAGGTTCCTGCGTGGGGCTGGGGTTGGCTTCTCGGGAGTGGTTGGTAGCTTCCTGTGTGGGGCTGGGGTTGGCTTCTCGGGAGTGGTTGGTGGCTTCCTGCGTGGGGCTGGGGTTGGCTTCCCGGGAGTGGTTGGTAGCTTCCTGCTTGGGGCTGGGGTTGGCTTCATGGGAAGGAGAGCTGCCAGGTTCTCAGCATAATCTCACCAAATTTTGAAGTACTTCAAGGTCCATAGCAGACATGTGTACCTAACCGGTTGCGTTTCTCTAATATGGGGATTTTGATGGTATCACATGCTGGGGGTGGGGTCTTGGTTGCCGGCCTGGGGGGCACACAGACGGACAGTCCGCTGACATGCAATCACTATGAACACCTAGATAAGACGTTATGTCCTAGTTATTAGTCACAGACCTACTGATAACTGGCATATTACATCTAACAGATAACAACAGCGAGATACTGTTTTAAGCGTTAGTTTAAGGCGCATCGCATATTTTCTCGGGACACAATCCCGAGTTAGAATGTGTCGAATGTATGTGCATAATTCCAGTACAGCAAGAAAATGGCCGAACGTATCTGGTCTAACAGCCCACCTCCTTCCTGTAACCACCGATCGGCGATCCTCTGTTCTGACAGTATTCTGTTCTAGCAGCCTTAATTTATATACTACTATTAGTCTCTATGTCTGTCAGAAATGGTGAGAATATTCTCTTGTTTTGTTTATTTCATTGAGTTTTTTGATAATGACTGTGATTTGTAAGGGATGCACTATTATGTTAATTTATTAACATTTGGATATGAGTTGTTTAATTTTTGTCCTTGTTTATGATTCGCAAATCTCCACCCACCAAGGGTTATTAAGTGGGGCACTGACCAATTCTACGGGCTTAGCAAGTAGTGATTGAATGGTAAAGGATGTTTGTGGTGTAATAACAACCCCCCCCCCCCTTTAGTGGGTTGGTCTGTAGTTTTATTAACCACTATAAACATACTTACCGTTCAATCACTACGACCCGGCCTCGGCCACCCCGCATGGGAAGGATTTGAGAATCAGTTTATTGTGTATCGCAAATATTTGGAAAAGGGAATCTGTTTCCTAGTTGCGCTCCTCTGCGCATGCGCGTACATGTGCAGGTGACAGGTGTCGCTGAGGAGTGTGTATAGACTGGTGCCAGTCTCTAATAGGCCATATGCTGGAAGTGTACTCTACCAGTAGCGTGGTCGAGGGTGTGATGAAGTGGTATAGGCATATGGAGGCATGTAAGCAAGTATAAAAATTTTATTCTGGTGGCTAAATGCAGAGTAGTTGATTTAGCAAGTAGTGATTGAACGGTAAGTATGTTTATAGTGGTTAATAAAACTACAGACCAACCCACTAAAGGGGAGGGATGGAGGTCTGTTGGGGGTTATCGTCTAAATCCTTTCCTTGCATTGTTATTAGTGTTGTTCCGATTAATCGATTTGATCGATGATTGATTGGTTTGCATGTTCAACCAAACGATCGATCATGATTTCAGAAATCGATTTTGGTTGTTTATAAATTGACTTTATTAATATATTGTAACTGGTCAAGCTAGAAAACGAATAATTTTTGGAAAAGAATTTTAATTTAATTGTTAAAACTATACAGTATTACTCCTTAGTTTAAGACATTAATTCTTTCAACACTGAAATAGTATGTTAATTTCAAAGCAACCATACCAATAACATGTTGAATATTTTGAAATTTATTTGACTTGAAGCTGTTGCTGCCTACGTTACTTAATTAGTAACATTCTGGTCATAGTAAAAGTGAAAATACGATTCGATAATAAGGGACAAGATGTACTGTTCGTGAAGCACATTTCCTATTTGAATGGATGAACATTAAATTTGCGTGAAGTTACATGAAGCATTACGCTTAAGTGATTTCAGACAACATTAGGTTTTCGTCAAATGTGTAATCGATTGATGAACAATATAGACAGAATAGTCCATGGAGATATGATAATAATACATGTATGACAGGATAGATGAGAATAAGGGGTTAACAATACGTGTATTATATGTAGTCGGTATGCGGTCAATGTAATAGTATAGACTGGCATATTTTATTTGTAGGCTAGATATCTGTAGTCCCAGTTACTACATATGTCATTCTTCATTCACACACATCAATTACAAATCTAGTAATTGATGCTTAGTCACCATTATTCATTATGTAAGTGTTTTAGATTTAGCTTTCTTACTCATTGTATAATAATCATAGATTTACTCGATATTTTAGGTGCAGAGTGGTGATTTTCCACACCTGATGGTGTATGGGCCATCAGGCGCCGGCAAGAAGACGCGGATTATGTGTGTTCTACGAGAGCTGTACGGTGCTGGTGTGGAGAAGCTGAAAATAGAACAGCACACATTCACAACTCCATCAAAGAAGAAGATAGAGATATCAACCATCTCCAGTAACTATCACATTGAGGTCAACCCCAGGTCAGTTAATGAAACAATGTCTTCCCGTGTATATCCATATGAATCCCTGTTTGTGATATATACAACCCAGGTCAGTTAATGAAACAATGCGTTCCTGTGTATATCCATATGAATCCCTGTTAGTGCTATATACAACCCAGGTCAGTTAATGAAACAATGCGTTCCTGTGTATATCCATATGAATCCCTGTTAGTGCTATATACAACCCAGGTCAGTTAATGAAACAATGCGTTCCTGTGTATATCCATATGAATCCCTGTTAGTGCTATATACAACCCAGGTCAGTTAATGAAACAATGCGTTCCTGTGTATATCCATATGAATCCCTGTTAGTGATATATACAACCCAGGTCAGTTAATGAAACAATGCGTTCCTGTGTATATCCATATGAATCCCTGTTAGTGATATATACAACCCAGGTCAGTTAATGAAACAATGCGTTCCTGTGTATATCCATATGAATCCCTGTTAGTGATATATACAACCCAGGTCAGTTAATGAAACAATACGTTCCTGTGTATATCCATATGAATCCCTGTTAGTGATATATACAACCCAGGTCAGTTAATGAAACAATGCGTTCCTGTGTATATCCATATGAATCCCTGTTAGTGATATATACAACCCCAGGTCAGTTAATGAAACAATGCGTTCCTGTGTATATCCATATGAATCCCTGTTAGTGATATATACAACCCCAGGTCAGTTAATGAAACAATGCGTTCCTGTGTATATCCATATGAATCCCTGTTAGTGATATATACAACCCCAGGTCAGTTAATGAAACAATGCGTTCCTGTCTATATCCATATGAATCCCTGTTAGTGATATATACAATCCCAGGTCAGTTAATGAAACAATGCGTTCCTGTGTATATCCATATGAATCCCTGTTAGTGATATATACAACCCCAGGTCAGTTAATGAAACAATGCGTTCTTGTGTATATCCATATGAATCCCTGTTAGTGATATATCCAACCCCAGGTCAGTTAATGAAACAATGCGTTCCTGTGTATATCCATATGAATCCCTGCTAGTGATATATACAATCCCAGGTCAGTTAATGAAACAATGCATTCCTGTGTATATCCATATGAATCCCTGTTAGTGATATATACAGCCCAGGTCAGTTAATGAAACAATGCGTTCCTGTGTGTTTTCACTTCAAGAGTATACTTACCTCCTGATACTCATTTATATTTCCTAAATATCAGCCTAGTTCCAATATAACCCAGACTTTTAAAGAAAACTGCCCCCACTGGGCAGGCAAACATATTTGACAGCTTGGCGGATGCGAGGCCCACGGCGCAGAGTGTCGTGTCCTCTCCGCGATATTGGCCTCCATTGCAACAAGCCTATCATTTTTTCACTTAGCTTTTTTGCATTTGTTTCCAAAGTCTTATCTAAGTCTCTTCTGAGCTAATTTTAGCTACAAATTTATTCTAACCATGTCAGATCACATCTGAAGACCTTGCTGGACCAAGTCGTCGGGTGCAGTCTTAGTATACCGTAGCATTTTTAGTGGTGGTGTCACCTATTTCTGTGACATTTTAAAAGACATGGTAGGTGTCATTATAATGATTTTGAACATGTTTGATGCCTTTATTAGCTAACCACATAATGTGCTTTGTGTTCACAGGTTCTCTAAAGAAGTTGTGGTTAGTTTTGTGCTGCCGGCCACTTATCACGTTGGTTTATCAGGGTTTGTATGTTAGAAGAGTTGTGATCTAAGAAGTAATCCTTAGACTCTTTTCCTATCCCCGATGTGGATTTTTGAAAGCATACAGATCTGGACTGGTGGCTCTCATATTATGTCTCATGTTTCTCTACCAAGCCGTCTAATCTTTCTGGGCAGGATAATGAGGACATACTTCTAATAGGGCAGCCCATTAAGCCGATGGCCATGGGGCCATACGGGTGAATATTTCCATGGAATTATTTCCACGGAAATAAGTTCCACGGCTCACTGGCCCGGCAGGCTCGGTGCCGATGGCCGTCCGTTCCATACCCCACGGCTTGCCGATGGGTATAGTACGCATTGCCCGGACCATGGAGACATGCATAGCCACGACTATAGCCATGCCGGCCCTTGCGGGTTCGTATGGCTTGCCTGGTTATCCAAGAGTATCAATGGCACCAGTCATTAGCTCACCTGGAATGGCTATTGAAGACGACATACACCCTAAACTCGTCGAGCATTCCCAGGTGGCTGCCGAGGAAGACGGACTAAGATGCCTGCCAATGGCTGGTAATCATCAGACCAGATCTCCAGGTGGAGCCGTCGGCTACCCAGCGGGACCAGTGCCCGTGGCTTTAGGGTAGGCCGATGATGAACGCCATACCTTCACTGCCGCATGCTGAACATATTATAGATATGTTTAGCCAGGCAGAAACTTCTATAACGTCTAATGGTAGGTTAGTGAAGGCCGCTCGCGAAGTGGCACAGCATTGCTGTATTAACACTGATCAATATTAGAGATACAGCATTCTGCCGGTGCTGTGTGCGGATGACCACATGGTTTTGGGTAAGGACACATGGCCTGGGTGCTGGTCTAACACGGGACCCTTGTCCAACAATGCTTTGCATGGTGCTAATATGGCATTGCGAGACACGGAAGAAAGTACACGAGTGGCCTTCTCCATCGATCAATACTTATCATTGCATTACTTATTGATAACAACCACCTTGGTGTTTGTGCCCTAAGAATCTTAGATTTTTGCAGAACTAACCGGAACCGGGTAACTGGCCCAACAACCATGTACCCATTACCATGAACCCTCACTCTTGTTACATAGCTGAGCAAGAGGGACGTCCATTTTGAATTGAGCAAATTTCCAAAGTTTTACGTTGATAAATTGTGATAATCTAAAGTGCCATTGGATTCTTAATTCGCCTACAAGGATTGGATTACTATGGAGAATGCATCTGAATGCCAGGTCGTATATTACGGCTTCACGGTATTAGAAAAATTAATATCGGTATCAATATCAATTTTCATACCAGTATACCTTTAATACCGGTATTATTCCGATGCGAAAAATGGAGTGAGGCTTGAGTAGTATGATTCCATATTCAAGGTATATCAGCGCTGCTTAAAGTCACCCCAAATTTCCACAATAAAACCAAGAAATTACATGAATCCTGATATTAAACGCTAAATTTTAACTGTCTTCAGGTAAATCATATCCCAAAACGTCTGAAACTCCCCAGATCGTCCCTACAAATTATTTGAATTTGCCACGAAATTACGACTATTTTCGTGTGGAGATCGCAAGATACCAGTAACCAGTGACCATCTCTTCCCATGTAGACTCGCCCAGTTGAATGGCGAACAGCTAAAGCTGTTGATATTTGACTGACAAATATCAATGTTGAGTCAAACACATTGGATATGAATGTAAATATATGTTTTACTAATTTTCATGGCTATCTGCATTTTAGAATAATAAATGGACTTTCCACGATGGCCTGTGCTTTATAGGATGAATTTGAAATGGGACGAAACCACCAAGAAATGTGGACATCTCTGCGCAGGGGTACAACTTGGCCGTAATAACACATTCTAAACAGACTACCATATGCTGCGAATACCTAGGGAGGGGCCTAAGCTCACTCTCGCTTGAGTAGCTTGTATTGATCTATACCTAATGATACCCGCCAACATATGGTGAATAAAGCTCGCGGGAATTGAAAAGTTTTTCTCATGTTGTTGGGTTCCTCTTTACTTGGACTGTTGGGTGGTCAGTACAAAGGCGTACAATTCCCGGAAATCGCTGACTAACCAGGCTGTAGTAATTGAAATAAAATATCACTCAAAATATTCATTTCATATTATGATTTTTCTAGCAAAAACGGGCTGAAATTTAAAAATATTAGCGCAGGAAAAGATATGGTTTAGATATTTTTAACTATCCGTTGTCCTATGATGGTGATTAAAATAGGTTTTATTCAATTTTTTTTTGCGAGAAGTGTATTCTTATAGGTAGCGAACTTTCGTAGCCGTAAACGTTAATTTATCAAGTACTCTAACACTAGCCTCAAAACAACAATTTAACAGCTCTTGGTAAATAAGAAAAGCATGATCGTTAAATACAGGTAAAATATAATTTTCCCGTACGAAGAGCAGTAACTTATATCGCTAGACAGCTATATACTATTGAAATATTACTAATGGGAAGCAGATTATCTGCCTAGCAAAATGTTATACTGGTTTTATCTTATATCTCGATATTTTGGTATCAGCAAAATATATCGGTATGACTAACGGTATAGCTATGATAAGGGTATTCGATATAATATCGGTATATCGTAAAGGCCTATCGTATATCTCTACTAGTTTAGGTGTAGTGGAGACTAGTGTCTCCTATTTCCGTTTGTATCAAGTTCTCCATTTCTAGCCAAACTGGGGTGTATGAGAATGCGGAAAAGTCAGTTAGGATCGCCTCCTTTAACCCCCAACGGCGATCAAGCAGTAT
Source organism: Chaetoderma sp. LZ-2023a (assembly GCA_034401795.1). NCBI lineage: Eukaryota > Metazoa > Mollusca > Caudofoveata > Chaetodermatida > Chaetodermatidae > Chaetoderma > Chaetoderma sp. LZ-2023a. The sequence continues at coordinate 27,839,516 of CM067366.1, forward strand.
GAAATGTTTTTAGGGGTATTCCTGGAATAAAATTCACTTTTTTAACACTATATCAGCTTTACGTTGTAGATCGTGGTTATGTCTGGGCAGGTGACGTCACACCTTTTCATCCGGATTATTTTGTTATAAATATTTCTTAAGTCACACATCTCTTTCGTTAGTCGCTGCGTTCTTAGTAGTTGTAGTAACTTAATGAATTTTTAGTGAAATTTTTTGCGGTTAATGTCCGTTCAGTTTTTGAATGGTTATGGAAAAATTCTTGATTAAATGTTGTGGCACTGGCTCTACCGTGATTTACAGCAGTATGGTTAATTCGCTTAATTTATTCTGTTTTATGTCTCATGCAGGATTCGACTTACTCGATAGCCTGCTAGACTCAGTCTAGTGGATTTAGCATCGGGTTAGTAGTGGCCGTACGTTGTCTAGCCCGCCGGTCTAGTAAGATTTTGGCATTTTGTTTAGTTTTAAATTAAGTATTCAAACTGAGAAAAACAAATGTTTTTCATAACCCGTGCATAGTGCGTTCGCTTGATCTCTGCGGGATGTCTGCGAGATGGCAATTTCATTGGCCGCTGGACATTATTATTATAAAATCATCCAATGAATTTGCAAGAAAGCTTTTACAACATACGCTTCGGGAACATTTTCCCGGAACGCTTTGTATCTTCTATATCGGATTTTATCGCTTGCATATGACATAAAATAGCGAATCCGAATATGACCGAATTGTACACTTTGGGGATTAAACAAAAATATGTCATTTCATTTCATTGTTTGACCTAAATGAATCGACTTACAAATAGAAACACGGTGTATTACCGTTCATTAAACCGCTGATAATAAATTATGTGGAAGTACTTATCTGATGTATCAAAGCCAGAATCGGCTAAAAACGATCATCTGAGAAATTAGAGCAGGGTAAACAGTATGAAAAACAAAAAAACCCAGACATTTCAGGGACAAAAAGCGATTATGTAACTCTGTGCTTGAGGCAGAATAACAGTGAGCTCATACACCAACACAACATTACAGCATGAAGAACATTTCTATTGAATTATTTTATATTAAATCGCGCTAGTGAAATCTCTGACGGGCTAGTAAACGGCTTGACTCCACTAGCCCTGCGGTCTAGTGATTATTTTCACGAAATTTGACCCCTGTCATGTCGATTTTTGGTCAGCTTAGCTGAGTGTCTGTCATTCGTTCAGAGTTAATTTATTTAAATTATTCTTTAATGTAACACGGATGGTTATCGACATGGTTTTCTAGTTCATATTTATACGTCCTTGAGGATCATTTATGGGTGTATTTTGAGCGTTAACATTCTGTTGCCCGTTATAGCAATCTTTGTTAGCGTGTTTTGGGTGCTGGAGGGGTGGTCAATTAATTTTGTTATTCACTTATTTTGAAAATTATTTGTCTGCTTTCCATTCATATTTGGCTGGCTTGGCTATTGAATCCTTATTCTTTCTTTGCAGACCCAGCCCCCCCTCCCCCCCCCCCCCCCCCCCCCCCCCCCCCCCCCCCGGCCATCTTGTGTTCAATGCCATAAGTTTGTGGAACCAATGAAGGACCATGTCTGATTTAAGTGTACTACATGTGCAGGTGTAACATTGACAATAAGTGTTCGATATGTTCAGGGTGGTTGGTGGAATTCTTTGTCTCTTTTTTTTAACCTAGAAGGATTCGGCTGGGTCTGACACAATGTCAGCCAGTGCAAAATTAAATCGGGAGCCACATGTTTCAGCTCAGGTTGGTGATTCTCGGTTGGAGGGAGAAGTGTCGGCGCTCATCCCGAAGACTGGGACGCAGTCTCTTCCCGTGTCTGGGAGGGTCCTGGTCTGTCTATTGGGGGTACCATCTCGTATGGTCCCCTGGTGGTTCCTTTGGGCCCAGGCCTATCAGCGGGCGCCTCCGTGCAGCCCAGTAGCGATTGTCAGACCATCCAGCATGGGAGCCATTCACATGACGGCTCCAGTGTTTCCTCATCCAACGATGACTCCTCGGAGGATGAGGAGGCCATAGAGATGAGATTGTTGCGGCCTGTGCGTCCGCGGGAGGAGTGTATGCAGGTTGATTCTGTCCCTGACCTCTGTCCGTTAGAGCTGGGCGGTATTGATATTTACATGACGGTATCGGTACCATGAAACAATACCGCGGTACCACGGTATACCGTCATCTGAGCTTGAGGCATGCCACGAAATTAGAACAATTTTCTCCATTTCCTTTTCACTTCCATCTCCAATCAACAGTAAATATAGGTAAAATAAATAAATCGGCTTCCTGATTTAGAGAAGAAAACATGGCTGAGACTGTTTAGTTTCACGATTTTATTAGGTCACTATTTTTATTGACGTAATATCATTCACGGGAATATCGGTCAAAGGGTGTGGTCGACTCGCTAAATATAACCCGCTGTTTAAGACATTGGGGTGCACTATTTTCAATCTGGATTGTTCTTGCTATTAATGCGTGCGACCAGCAAACGGTAAATTTTATTTTGGCAGTCGAGCGCTTTGATAAACAGAGTCCAGACAAAATCCGCGAGTATTTAAACGGGGCGAATGTTGTACTCTTTTATTTTTGTTGGAGTCGTATATGCTGTTACTCGCGAAAACAGGCCTATACACATACATATAACACGACATTGAATATTGCCGATTCCAAAGCTTCTGATAATTACCGAATACCAGATGTGCAGACTCGTTACTCGCTATGCTTCACGTGAACAATGCGTGTAAAAAGCTATTTCTGCGAACTTCCGATGTGTAGCCAGTTGAAAAATGAATTACAAAAACTAAAACTCTATAATTTTTAGGTGTCGTTACTTAAACTGGATTTAATCCTTAAAGAAATTTCTTAAAACAAGCCAGAAAAATAAAAAATAACGACTTCAACACTGCTCGTTGTTAATAAATTAGCACGTGATCAAAATGGCGCGAGCAAATACTACGTTTTAGTAAATTCTCATTGATAAATTCAGCATAGTAATGTGTTTTCCCACGGTCTAGTTCATGAACAACCAATCAGATACATCTTTGCGAGATTGCTGTTGTGTTTGAATAGCACGCAGGTTGTATGTTATTTTGTTATTCTAGCGTGTTTGTTCGGTGACAAAATGCTTGGAGTAATAAATTACAAATAATAGAAACGGGAATAGGGAATATATTATAGTGTAATTACTACCGGCGGACGGCCAGAGAATGAGTTTAGATGTTTTAAATAAAGCAATTTTACCGTGAGACTTTCAAGACATACGTTTGGCATACAATTCTGCCTGTCATTATTTTGTAATTGACGTCTTGATGTTTGTTTTTACGACGACCCTTTCACCTCAACTCGGCTAATAGTTAGGGATGCCTGTATTTTTGGCACTATTAGCACTTATTTACCCTTGGTCAAGTCAGATTTTATGAATATATTTCTCAAATATTGCTCAAACATTATGGATGGTATTCACGGTATTTGGAAATGTCAACGGTCACGGTATCGGTTCACGGTATACCGCGGTCCTCACGGTACTACCGTCAGACCGCCCAGCTCTACTGTCCGTCCTGGCACAAGCCGTGACGAACACTCCCCCGTGGTGGAGGCGGCATTGTTACCGGGCATGCGTCCCATGATGGCTGGCTTGCCAATGGCCATGGCAGCGGACGCTGCTGGCCAGCCGTGGTTCATACCTGTGGGCCATCACCGTGGACTGGATTGGTTCATGGGGTGGCGGCGGAACCATACGGTACTAATGCCTATGGTTTTCCAACAGTGGCTCCTTGCCGGGAAGCTATTGTTGGTAGGCCTGTAAGTACATTAACGGATGATGTATTTACGGGAGTGTCCACTTCAGAGACGGACTGGGTCGATGCCTTGGTTGGACCCTAAGTTTAGAGAGTTACTAGATGCAATTTATGCTAAGCAACTCTTGATTAAAGGCCAACTCGCTGCGGCCTCTAGGGAAGTGTGGGCAAGATGTCAGATTCCTGATGTTACGATAGCTCCATTCATATCCATCTGGACCGCACCTGTTTGACCTACATGTAGGCCAAAGTGGCTCTATCTTTCCTTTGTCAAGAAGGGCGGAGGGGTGCGTGGGAGAGCGGATTGTGAGTCAGCCACCATCCGTGGGCGTCAATTCCATTATCGTCGGTCGAAGGCTCATGCGTTTCGCCGAGGCCTGTCAAGGTGTGACGTCAGACAGTCTGGTGCTGGGTTGGATATCCCAGGGTTACATGCCAGAGTGGTGAGACTTTCCACCACAAAGCCTGACATTGGCACCTGTCTGGACTCCCATACCAAGGGAGCCAGACAAATTAGAAGCCATTCAAAATGAAGTGTCAGGCTTGCTTCTGAAGGGAGCAATAAAGCCAGCAAACCAGAACACTCAGAGCTTCTATTCGAACATGTTCCTTGTTCCCAAGAGCATGCGGGGCTGGAGACCCGTACTCAATCTCAGACCATTGAATTGGTTCATCCATATGGCTCGTTTCCAGATGGAAACACCGAGGTCGGTGATGGTGGAGTTGAGGAGAGGAATGTGGTGTGTATCAATCGATCTGAAAGATGCATATTTCCACATTCCAATGAAGGAAAGCGGCCACAAGTATCTATGATTCGCATTCCAGAATCGTGTTTGGAAGTTTGTAGTACTCCCATTCGGCCTGTCGACAGCCCCAAGGGTCTTCACAAGAGTGGTCCTAGCAGTGACAGCATTTCTCAGAAAAGAGAACGTGGCGCTTCACACCTACATAGATGCCTGGCTTATCAAGGGGGACATGCCAGCCAGGTTAGAGATGGATACTTTTCTGACTGAAATTGCTTTCAGAGCCAGGATGGGTTGTCAACAAGGAGAAATCCGAGTTGACACCAACTCAACATTTCGTCTATTTGAGGATACGATTCCAGTCATGGAATTTAATTGAAAATTCCAGGACCTTGAAAGTCATGGAAAAGTGTACAATTTGCTTAGCGGTCATTGAAAGTCATGGAACCTACCTATATGGCATGTTGTAAAATTTTCAACAGGATTTATCTCGCTCCATATAAAAAAGTTCTGAAATATCGGGGAAAATGCCATCATTTTACTCACATCATTGTGAATGTTCAGAAACAATGATCTACCCAATCAGAAAACTTGTTTCGTTGCGTTCACGTTATTCTTCTGCTAAGAGTAGCGGTTTACCTACTTGTCCAATCAGGATATGTGATACATCGTTGCGTGGCTGATATTAGGCAATCAGAAGACGAGGTACTATTGAGCTTCAGAATCGGAATGATAACTAACATCCGCCTTCCGGTATCGTTTGCAAATGTCATCCAGTGTTGTTACTTGAATAACATGTTTACTTTTGAATCGCTCCGCATCGGTAGTCTTATTGTATGAAATAGTACCATCTAACAAAGAAAATGCCGGGAAAGTGCAAATTTGAGGACGAGTGGCTAGATGATGAATGATATAAACCGTTGATTGAGCGTGTATTCAGCGATAAGTACAGCGCGCGTTGTCGAATGTGTAAGAAGAATATTGATATTACAATTATGGTAGAAGCGGCTTGTCATATCGCAGGAAAAACCCACCAAAGTATGAAATGAGCTGGAAGTACCTCGGTATCGATAAAGGATTTTATGAATGCACCGTCAAAACTTGTGACCTCGGGCAAAATTACTGACACGATTACACCTTCAACAAGTAATAGTTACGCTGTATCATCGTTTATCTCTTCTAAAAATGAGCACTTGCGGTCTGAAATGGTGTGGACCTTGAATGTGGTTAGCAGCCATTATTCATATAAATCATGTGAAGGAATATCAGAAACATTTAAGGCTATGTTCCCTGACAGTGAAATAGCACAGCAGTTCAGTTGTGGCGAACGGAAATGTGCTTATTTATGTGGTTTTGGCATAGCCCCATACTTCCAACACTTGTTGAAGGAATCAGCTAGAGAGGACAATTTTGTCTTGCTCTTTGACGAGAACTTAAACAAAAAAACAAAGAACAGATGGATATCCGGATGTGGACTGAAGACTGGGTGGGTAGAAATGCAGTGTATATTATAATAATAATAATAATAATAATAATAATAATAATAATAATAATTATTATTATTAGTATTATTAGTATTATTATTATTATTATTTATTATTATTATTATTATTATTATTAGTCCCCTAGCGGTAAAACCGGGGGTGTGTGTGACTATAGGTTTGCACTCCGTCTGTCTGTCCGTCTGTCCATCTGTCTGTCCCTCTGTCGCAGTTGGTTTTCCACACTTTTGTTCGCAGTCCTTCAAGGTATTCAACTGAGAATTGGTATATTGATTTGTTATGAGAAGTTACAGACCAAGTTCGAGTTTCAGGCATATGCGTCAATTTTTGATGGATTTATGCCCCCTTTCGACGTAAGAAATACGAAAAATATTAGCTTTCCTCACTTTTTATCGCACTCCAAGATATTTAAGTGAAAATCGGTGCATCGCTTTAGTATAAGGAGTTACAGAGCAAGTTCGAGTTTCAGACACTTTCGTCAATTTTTCATGGAGTTATGCCCCCCTTTCGACTTAGGAATAACAAAAAATATTAGTCTTCCGCACTTTCTTTCGCAGTCTTTAAAGATATTATACTAAGAATTGCTACATAGCTTTTTTATGATATATTGATAGGCCAAAATGTAAATCATTTGTTCTCAGAATATAAATGATTAACATATTTGGCCTATCAATATCACAATTCTATGATGTAATGGTTTAAAAAAATGACATTACATGTGGTGACACAGTGTTATAATTCTGTTTTCATGGGACATGGAACTGCTTCAGACATGATGGATCATTTCCCAAAAGGGACAGAGCAACTCAACATGAGAAAGCTTCTTCAGCTTTCAATGGATAGTCCCAATGTGAGCTGGAAATTCTTTAGAACCTTCCGGAACCAGCTGAAAACTGTATCGGGTCAAGAATTGATGGACATTGGTTTGTGTTGACTTCACATAGTGCATGGCGCTTTTAAAGATGGCGCTGTGGCAACGGGGCTGGGCTATTAATAAACTGCTGGGTGGACTTTACTACTTATTTAAGGATACGCCAGCTTGCAGGGAGGATTTCGAGATTCTGACTAAAACAGAAACATTTCCATTGAAATTCTGCCACATAGATTAGTGGAAAATGTTCAAGTGGCTCAAAGAGCTGTTTCAATCTGGCCATCTGTTAAGCTATACATTGAGAGTGTTGTGAAGGGAAAATTGCCGAACCCTTCTACAAATTCATTTGACGCTCTTAAACAGGCATCTAGCGATCCATTGACAATTGCGAAATTACAGTTCTTCATCAGTGTTGCTTCTCAAGTAGAAACATTTTTGACAGTCTATTAGACTGATCGACCTATGATTCCATTTTTTGGCCATGATCTCTATAGGTGCCTGAAAGGTCTTGAACGTTTCATAAAAAAGGATATTATAACAGCCAATGATTCCATTGTCAAACTAACACGGATTGATCTTGAAAAAAACTGAAGACTACTGTTCTGCTTCACGCATAAGTATCGGGTTTGCTGCAGAAGCTGAACTTAGATATTTAATATCCTCTAAGAAAATAAGTGAAAGACAGTTATTAGAGTTTCGAAATGAGTATCGACAGTTTTTGGTGTAAACTGCGAAGAAATTGATGGATAAATCTCCCCTAAAATATCCTCTAGTTAGACAACTGGCATATCTTGACCCTCAAATAATGGCCACTGACAAAGACGGTGCCCTTGTGTTGATGAAGAAGCTTCTTGTATCGCTTGCTGATATCAACCAGTTACAGCTGTCAGAATGCGATGACCGACTTAGGAAGTATGAAGAGTTTTTATATGCCCACGCAAAGTGGGATCGTATTATGTGATGGCGCTCGTCCGTCCATCCATCCATGCATCCGTCCGTCCATCTGATTCTTGTCCGGAGCAGAGCTCGAAGTTTTGAAACTACACTCACAAATTTTTTTCAGCAGATATATTACCTATAGACGGAGTGTCATGATTTCGATTCGCCAAAATCCTCCCATATTCGCTAGAGTTATCTCCCTTGAAAGCTTAAAATTCGTCAAATTTTCTTGTCCGGGACAGATCTCAAAGAGTTTTGAACCTGCAGTCACAATTCTTCTTCAACAGATATATTACCTATAGACGAAGTGTCATGATTTCGATTCGGCAAAATCCTCTCATATTTGCTAGAGTTATCTCCCTTGAAAGCTTAAAATTCTTCAAAATTTCTTTGTCTGGGACAGATCTCGAAGAGTTTTGAACCTACACTCACAATTTCTTTTCGAGAAGATGTGTTATGTATAGACGAAGTGTCATGATTTCGGTTCGGCAAGATCTGCCCATATTCTCCAGAGTTATCACCCTTGAAAGATTAAAATTCGTCAAAATTGTCTTGTCCAGGCCAAGTCTCGAATAGTTTTGAACCCACACTCACAAATTTTTTTTCAAAAGATGTACATATAGCCAAAGTGTCATGATTTTGTTTTGGCATGATCAGCCAATATTCGCGGTAGTCATGATTTCATTTCGGCAAAATCCTCGTATATTCGCGCGAGTTATCTCCCTTGAATGATTAAAATTCGTCAAAATTTTCTTGTCCCGGTCCAGATCTCAAAGAGTTTTGAACCTACAGTACATTCACAATTTTTTGTTCAGCAGATGTTTTAGGGATAGACGAAGTGTAATTTATAAAAAAACATACTTCACATTTAGCATTCATCAAACAAGTACTGTATGCATGCGGCCATATGTTGAGTTTCACTAAAACTCTTGTTAGGTCTTGTTGTGACGGCAAACATTTCTCTGTTTAAGAATTTCAACTCTGCTTCACTACATGTAGGGTTGATGAATTACTAGCAAAAGAAATGGGATGTAATTCAGGGTTCAGCAAGCTGTGGAATGCTGTGGTGAAACCACTTCTTTTACTGTCTCATGGGCAGGCCACAGTGGAGAGGGGTTTCAGTGTCAACAAACAGGTTGAAGTTGAAACCCTTCTGGAAGAGGTTAATAACAATGTACTGGGTGTGTCCGCCTGTGGTGGGCGTGTTGGTCCAGGGGAGAGGCATCCCTTATCCTGCTTGGTTTATGCCTATAGGCTCCTTTGTGTGGAGCTGGTGTATCCAATGACATTCCTTCTGTTTTCTCCATGGGGGTGGAGGTTTCATCGTCCGGGTCTGATGAGAGTACCTGGATAATTCTCAACTGCATGTCAGTTCTAGAAGGACCATGTTTATTGAAATGTCTGGATACGGGTGTGTCATATCATTCATTCCTATGGAGGTTTGATATCGATCTCAGATGTTCTTAGATTCTGATTTTGATGGTGCGTAGAGTTTCTCCTACATACTGTTTCTTACATTTGTTGCAAGTTAGTAGGTAGACAATGTTCCTCGTCTGGCAGTTGCCTATGATCTTGGATCTGTGTGTTAGGCCTGTATGTGAGCTAGAGAGGAATCTGGTTTTTTTGCATCCATTTGCAGATGTTACAGTTCTTAGTAGTGCATGCTTTTAGAGGATTTCTGTGTTGTACAGGGGCGTTATCTGATGGAAGTTTATCCCTGGCAATCATATCTTTGATTGTTTTGTTTTTTCTATAACCGAAGAGAGGAGGCTCTGGGAAAGCCTTTCTGCATTTGCTGCTAGCTTCCAGAATTGGCCAGAATTTCTTGATGGTTTTCTTCAGAAAGATGCCAGTTCGTGTGAACTCGCAGACAAAAATGTGCCTCTGTAGAGTGTTTGTGGCAGTTGTCTTTGGTGGTGGGTGTAGGATGCTGTGTCTGTCTTTTGATCTGGCTTTTGCCCTGGATTCATTGAGAATTTTGATAGGGTAACCCCTTGCTTCAAAATATCCTTGTAGAATGACTATTTTTGTCGTAGTCGTGTATTCGACTACAGATGCGTCTGAACCTGAGGAATTGTCCATATGGGGGACGAATCCTTGCAGGAGGAGGGGTGTGCTGAATCATAGGGGAGGTAGCCGTGGGTGTCTGTTGATTTTGAGTAGAGGTCGAAGGTGATAGTATGTTCTTCTGTTTGTTTGACCATGGTGTCACGGAAAGAAACATGTGTTTTTGAAGACTCTATTGTGAATTTGATGCTATGGTGCTCTGAATTCATGTATGTGACAAATTCATCTAGGGCGAGTTTGTCATGTTCCCAGAACATGAATATGTCATCTATGTATCTGACTTACAAGGGCTTAGGCTGGCTTGTGGGGAGCCGCTTGTAGGAATTTTTCTTCTAAATCCGCCATAAAAATGCATGCAAATGTGCATGCAGCTTTGCTTCCCATGGCGGTGCCTCCTACCTGTAAGTAATGTTCGCCATTAAACGCGAAATTATTGCATTCTAAGACAAGTTTTAGGAGTTTGAGAAGACCTCTGATTGATAGATCACCTGGTACTCCATACATGTGGCAGAATCTGGCTACTGCCCTAAGTCCCTCATTGTTGGGGATGTTTGTGTATGGTCATGTGATGTCCATGGTCACCAGAAGAGTGCCCGGCTTTGTTTTGCCAAAGGCTTCAATCTGGTTTATAAAATCTGTGGTGTCTTTTACATATGATTTGATCTTAGTGACGTGCACTTTGATATGTTCATCCACAAAACTGCTTATCAGCTCCGTCGGGCAGACTATACCGCTGATGATAGGTCTGCCTGGAACTAGGCCATTTTGCTTCTTTTTGTGCACTTTGGGTAGTAGGTAGAATCTGGCGGTTATTTGGAGGGTTTGGAATTAATCTACTGGCGGTTGTAGTATCAATTTCCTTGTCCCCGACTAGTTGGTCTAGTCGTTTTTCAACAAGTTTTGTGTGTTTATATGTTAGATCATATTCAACCTTTGTATAGAACCGTGCATTCGCTAGCTGGCGGTTTGCTTCTGCTATGTAATCTGTTGTTTTGGATGACGGTTGCGTGCCCTTTGTCAGCTTTTTTACCACTATTGTGTGGTTGTGCTGGAGTTGCACTAAAGCTGACTGTTCCTGCTCGCTCAGATTGCTGTTATTTGTTCTGTGGTGAACATAACTACTAAATTTGTACCTGATTGCTTTGATAAAAGCTTCAAATGGCGCATCTAAGGTTGGAAATAGCATTGAATTTTTTTTGGCAGCAAATTTTCTGATTATGACGTCTTGGAATGTAGGTGGAGCCGGTGCCGTGGGAGGGGATGTTGCACCGGTTCCCTGTTGTAGGAGTGCGTGTGGGGTGGGTTGGTGGGTGGGGTGTGAAGAAGTGTTTCAGGCGCATCTGAAAAAAGCCTGTAAATCAGAATAGAGGCTGCCCATGTTTGGTTCTGAAACCGTAGGACTGAATCCTAAACCTTTATCAAGAGGACTGATGGTTGCCATGATTAGTGGGGAATTTGAATGGTTAAAGACAAACGAGGATGAGCACGTTTCTGAGTCTTTAATGACTGCATTGTTGTGACGGTTACAGATAGACAGTAGCGGTTGTAAAAAATGATTGTTATATAAATGAAGATATTGTAACTATCTCTGTTTCCCGTGGCAATGTTTTGCTGGATGAATCCATTGTGCAAAGACAGTGAATAACAACGTAGTCTGTTATATGAGCTACTTGTAGAAGGTTATTTAGCCTGAAGCTTGGTCGCGATGTGAGACCAAAAGTCTGAATGATCTGGACTGGAATTTTCGTCCCTTTTATACCCTTCCTGGGTGAGCCTGTGGATTCAGTCGATCATGACCATATTATGACAGAGAAAAACCAAATTGCTGGTTCTCCCATTTGAAATTTTTGGAGCTTTGGCGGTGTGGTCCAACACTTTTACTGGTTGACCTGTATTTTACTGGTTGAGGCCAAGTTTACCAGTTGTGACTTTTTTTTACCGGTTATGCCTTTTTTGGCGGTTGTGTCCGTTTTTTGGCATTTGTGTATTTTTTAGCGGTTGTGAATTTTGGGCTGTTCTGCCATTTTTGGCGGTTGGGCCATTTTTTTGGCGGTAGTCATTTTTACCGGTTGTGGATTTTTTACCGGTTGTGTCCGTTTTGGCGGTTTTTTAAAAACATGGCTGGTTACGTTTTATACCAGTTGTAAGTCGTTTTGGTGACAAATTTAAGGGCTTCTGTAAGTCAAGTTTGTAGAGATAATACTCCTTTAGAGGAGAATCTTTTGGCTATTTGTGTGGGTAATGATCATGTGTAGTCATCACTGTTTTTGATTCAGACTTCATGGCATTTCGTTCCTTGAGCGGAACTTATCAGAGGCGAAGTTTTGTCAACTGGAAGTGGGCATTTTTTGGGCTCCACTTTTTTCTGATGTGGCGACTATGGTGTGGGTGTTTGGATTGATGGACAAGGAGTGTGTTGGGGATCCCTGGCTAGTCTACATGTTTTGGAGATTTTGATGGGGAAATATAGATCACGGTTACACAAAGTCGAAATCAAAACTGGTTAGATATTGAATAAAGGATGAATAAAATAGAGAAGCACGACAACTTGGTGAGTATGCATCTTTGTTGTTCTTTTATATGATGTAATTAAATTAAATTTTATTTAAATTTAAAGAGGGGGAAATAGCGTTGTGCTGAAATCCACGTAAAAGTGCCATATTTAAAAGCATCTTTAAAAGATGCGAGGTGATGACAATGGGTATGACGTCAATGTGTGACATCTATGGCAAAAGTAGTAAGAAACTGAGTGATCACAGCTTATTGGATAAAACTTGAATGGGATCTAAAGTACAACATATGGTCACCATTGTGTGTGTATATATATACCTCGCTCTCTCGCGCTTGCATATGAAATCTGGCGAGAATATGAATGTGTGTCTTCAGGCAAACTCCTCCATGAATAGTTCAACCAATATATGTCAGAATTCTTTTCTAAATATATCGATTGCGTGACCGGTTGTTATTATTAGACTGTTAAATTCACATGTATGCTAGTCGAAGTTTGTTTTAGCCACAATGGGGCGAAAAAAGATATTCCCGCTTTCAACAATCTATCAAGTGTGTGTTAGATTTAACATCATGTGTGTATAGCCATTCATTTCGGCATAAAGCGTTAGCCACGACGTGATTAGATAAACAATGTTCATTCGTAGGAAGAAAAACTATTCTTCATATAGTGATTGGATAGTTTTTGTTGTGCTAGCCAATGAGAAAACGGGAATGGAATGATCAGCAGAAGGCCCATTCCATGTCACGTGTGTTACATGTCAGAAAATTTTGATCATATGTGTCACAAAAATATTTTCAGAATAAGATAAGAAATAGTTATAGAACCGGTACCATATATTGGTATGCGGTATTGAGTCTTCAAGCACAGAATCACTTGGATTATATGCAGAACCTTTTTCTATGTGATTAAATTTTGTGCCCGTCATGCGTGTTACATCAGACGATTTTTGAAAAATAATTTTGTGCGGCACAAACTCGCGCATTCGCGGGGCTGTCTTTCTATTGCAAATTATTATCTGACAACTTGCAACATAAAACGCCGATAGACCGAGCCTGTGTGGGGCGGAGAGGTCGGGATTGTATCAGGGTGGTAAGTATCAACTCTCGTGAAAAAAGAAATCCGTGATTTCATTTTTATTTCACATCAAGAGTATACGTATATAGCCAGAATTCGTAAGAGAATTCGGTTGGAGGGAGGCGAAGGTCAGAAGACTGGCTCATCCCTGGAAGAGCAAGCTCTTTTGCTTTTGGAGCGCAAAAAAACATCTGGAATTGCGTATATAAACACAATCAGGAAATGACTTGGACATCGGCTAACACAACCAATGTTGAGAGTAATGACCATTTAACATGCAACCCCCCCCCCCCCCCCTCTTATAAAAAGAGGGAGCGATGACCTCAATATCCTATACACTCTATGTACTCGTGCTAAAGTACTATAAGACATCAGACGAAAGCTTCATTTCGTATATTCTTAGATGGAAACCACAAAGAACACAGAACATACTTTTAGTAAGTAATAAAAAACATGACAAAAAATAACCATCACCAAATATAGGACTAACCTATTTTGACGAGATTTCCTTTAATCACCGCTGGCAATGATAGGTACAGTACAGAATAGCGGGGATTCCGCCCACTAAATTGCAATGTATGTGAGTCAACGGCCTTATGAACAATGTTTACAAATATATACAGTTCAATGTTTATGTAAAATCGATACGGCAAGCGGATTTGATGTGTCACGGAGGTAATAATCTGTAAAACTAGACTCACAGTGCGATTGTGCTACTGACATAATGTCATCCACACTTCACCGGCATGATCACCGGCACTTCGTTAAATAGAGCCATGGATGTCACTACGCTACGGACACTGAGCCTTGGCTGAAGGGATCGGGTCAAAATTGGGCAGATATGATTAGGGACTAAGGGCCATTAAAGTTTGTTCAAGGGAAGTTGAACCGTCAAAAACCATGGCCGCTATGGGCCAATCAAAATATATCGTGTTTGGCAGCCATATTAGATTTCTTTATTTGATGGAAATTGGTTTTATGTAATTTTATGGATATTCTGATCTCAAATTTGCAATTTTCGAAACCATCTTGGATCATTTTCCCACCAAAAGCTCGCATACTAAAGCAATGGGAAATTTAAAATGTCTTCTCGAGAACTACTGGGCCGATTTCAATTATATTTGCCAGGAAGCATCCTGAGGGCATAGATTCAAGTTTGTTCAAACGAAGTCGATCAGCCAATCTTGAATTTCAGCCAATTTTTAGAAATGTCTAAAAATCTTCTCCAAAAGCGTTTTAGGGATCGATTCAGAACTCACAAGATATGATCTAGGGCAAGAGCAGAACCAAGTTTGTTCAAGGGAATTTAATTGACCAAATGGTTCGCCGGCCATCTTGGATGACCTCGTTTTCGCAAAAATGACTTCCCAGAACCGCTGACGCAATCGGGCCGAAATTTGTGATATATGATTAGAGACTAAGGACCATTAAAGTTTGTTCAAGAGAAGTTGATCCGTCAAAGCACATGGCCGTTGTGGGCCAATCAATATATAGTGTGTTTGGCGGCCATATTGGATTTTTTTATTCGATGGATTTTGAGGACAAAATTGATTTTATATATGTTTTTGCGCATTGTGATTTCAAATTTGCCATTTTCGAGACTGTCGGATAAGCTGTTTAGCGGCCATCTTGGATCATTTAGCTGCCAAAATCTCATACTAAAGCAATGGGAGATTTAAAATGTATTATTCTCATGCCATCTTGGATTCTTGTTGATTTTTAGAAATGTCTTTAAAAAAATCTCCAAAACCGCTTGGGGGATCAATGCAAAACACATGAAATATCATCTAGGACAAGAGCTGCACCAAGTTTGTTCAAGGGAACTTGATTGGCCAAATGTTTTGGCGGCCGATAACTTATTTTTTGCCAAAACAACTCTAGAACCACTGAGCGGATTGGGTCGGGATTTGGGTGATAGGATTATGCACTCAGTGCCGTTTAAGTTTTTTCAAGGGAAGGATCTATGTCAGAAACATGGGCGCATTGGACCAATCAAAATGTAGCGTGTTTGGCGACCATATTGGACTTGCAAAAATGTCCACAAACTCATTTAAAAGACTACTCCTAAACCACCCACCAACAATTTTGACAAAAATGCATAGTGCTCCAGGTGAGCGACACAGGCCCCTTGGGCCTCTTGTTTCTTTGAACAAGGTTCAAGGTTTTTTGATGTATGGCAAATGATTAGCCAAGATGACTGCTTTAGATATTATACTAAAAGTTGTAACCTTATTCATGTAGACTTGGCAGGAAAACTTCATTATATAAATGTGTTACAAGTGATGTGACTATTCAAAATAAGATTGATGTCTAGAAATGCTGCCATGTAATTTGAGGTTATTTTCTCAAAATACCATTAAATCTCTGAAAAATAATTATAAATGCAATTAAATTAGGACATCAGAATCATATAAAGAGCACAAGATAGTTATTGTAAATTTCTCTATGATTTATTGACAATGTTATGCGATGAATTTGAATGCTGATAATTTTGACAACTGCTACCGCTGTTAACATGATGTTGTTTCTGTCTGTGCATGATATCGGTTTTCAATATGGTATCGGTATATCGCTTAGCATATCACGCAGCCCTAGTACACACCATGCTAGGCAGCCGCTGGGCCTCAGGTTTATAAACATTATAGATTATTACATGTCTGGATGAATCATGAAATATCGAGACATATAATATTGTGTATATTTTTCTTTGAATTTGCCAGTGATGCCGGGATTTATGACCGTGTGGTTATTCAAGAACTGATCAAGAATGTCGCACAAGTCAACCAGCTAGACTCTACTGCACAGAAAAGCTTCAAAGGTAAATATATATGCCAACTGACCTGTTTAGATTCTGAACTTAGCTGTTAAAGTACTCCATTCTCGATGTCATAGATAACACAGTGCAGCTCGCCCGTTTAGATTCTGAACTTAGCTGTTAAAGTACTCCATTCTCGATGTTATAGATAACACAGTGCAGCTCACCTGTTTAGATTTTAAACTTAGCTGTTAAAGTACTCCATTCTCGATGTCATAGGTAACACAGTGCAGCTCACCCGTTTAGATTCTGAATAGGTAACACAGTGCAGCTCACCCAGATTCTGAACTTAGCTGTTAAAGTACTCCATTCTCGATGTTATAGATAACACAGTACAGCTCACCTGTTTAGATTCTGAACTTAGCTGTTAAAGTACTCCATTCTCGATGTCATAGATAACAGTGCAGCTCACCCATTTAGATTCTGAACTTAGCTGTTAAAGTACTCCATTCTCGATGTTATAGATAACACAGTGCAGCTCACCCGTTTAGATTCTGAACTTAGCTGTTAAAGTACTCCATTCTCGATGTTATAGATAACACAGTGCAGCTCACCCGTTTAGATTCTGAACTTAGCTGTTAAAGTACTCCATTCTCGATGTTATAGATAACACAGTGCAGCTCACCCGTTTAGATTCTGAACTTAGCTGTTAAAGTACTCCATTCTCGATGTTATAGATAACACAGTGCAGCTCACCCGTTTAGATTCTGAACTTAGCTGTTAAAGTACTCCATTCTCGATGTCATAGGTAACACAGTGCAACTCACCCATTTAGATTCTGAACTTAGCTGTTAAAGTACTCCATTCTCGATGTTATAGATAACACAGTGCAGCTCACCTGTTTAGATTTTAAACTTAGCTGTTAAAGTACTCCATTCTCGATGTCATAGGTAACACAGTGCAGCTCACCTGTTTAGATTTTAAACTTAGCTGTTAAAGTACTCCATTCTCGATGTCATAGGTAACACAGTGCAGCTCACCCGTTTAGATTCTGAACTTAGCTGTTAAAGTACTCCATTCTCGATGTTATAGATAACACAGTACAGCTCACCTGTTTAGATTCTGAACTTAGCTGTTAAAGTACTCCATTCTCGATGTCATAGATAACAGTGCAGCTCACCCGTTTAGATTCTGAACTTAGCTGTTAAAGTACTCCATTCTCGATGTTATAGATAACACAGTGCAGCTCACCTGTTTAGATTCTGAACTTAGCTGTTAAAGTACTCCATTCTCGATGTTATAGATAACACAGTGCAGCTCACCCGTTTAGATTCTGAACTTAGCTGTTAAAGTACTCCATTCTCGATGTTATAGATAACACAGTGCAGCTCACCCGTTTAGATTCTGAACTTAGCTGTTAAAGTACTCCATTCTCGATGTTATAGATAACACAGTGCAGCTCACCCGTTTAGATTCTGAACTTAGCTGTTAAAGTACTCCATTCTCGATGTTATAGATAACACAGTGCAGCTCACCCGTTTAGATTCTGAACTTAGCTGTTAAAGTACTCCATTCTCGATGTCATAGGTAACACAGTGCAACTCACCCGTTTAGATTCTGAACTTAGCTGTTAAAGTACTCCATTCTCGATGTTATAGATAACACAGTGCAGCTCACCTGTTTAGATTTTAAACAGCTGTTAAAGTACTCCATTCTCGATGTCATAGGTAACACAGTGCAGCTCACCCGTTTAGATTCTGAACTTAGCTGTTAAAGTACTCCATTCTCGATGTTATAGATAACACAGTGCAGCTCACCCGTTTAGATTCTGAACTTAGCTGTTAAAGTACTCCATTCTCGATGTTATAGATAACACAGTGCAGCTCACCTGTTTAGATTCTTAACTTAGCTATTAAAGTACTCCATTCTCGATGTTATAGATAACACAGTGCAGCTCAGAAATAACTTATGTTTCTATTTTTTACTACACTGTTCAAAATTGTGCTAACTAGCATGGCTAGCTTGTTCCTGTTTTAGCTGTGGAAATATGTTAGGTTATTTATGGGCTATGCTATGTCAGATAACACCTCATTAGTATGAACTCAATAAATAACGATCTTTCACTGTGCCTTCAAACCAGAAATGTTAAACTGACTAAACTGTGTACAATTTGAAATACAATATTTATTAGGATAAATTGAGGCAAATATATATGAACATCATGGTTGACAATAATAGCATCTTCTAATATGTTTACCAATCGATATAACAATCAATATAGATATATAGATATAATATAGTATGAAGAGATTAAATGTTTCATTATACGAACCAATCAGGATGCATATGGCTAATGTGAGTTTGCACTTTTCCTCATCGGAGACCAGTATTCAAAGTAGACGTACAGTCAACCGACAAAAGATCAAACTATTTCTATCGTTACACCACAAAATGAGTGGGTCTCACCTGGGTCAGGCACATTAGCCTTCTGAATCCTGATTGGTTCGTATAATGAAAAACTAATTTCTACTTACAAGTAAGTCTTATTTAACCTCTTTTTTTAAACTCCGCCAATCAGATGCCTCGGTTTACTGTGGGATTTTAAAGATAAAATTAGTTTGATTTTATACATCACCAATTTCTTCATTATCACTGATAATTGTGTGATAATAATAAAAAGCATACAGGTTATATACAAAATCTAACTAACATTTAGACTGTACATGAAACATACAGGTTATATGCAAAATCTAACTAACATATAAACTGTACATGAAACATACAGGTTATATGCAAAATCTAACTAACATATAGACTGTACATGAAACATACAGGTTATATACAAAATCTAACTAACATATAGACTGTACATGAAACATACAGGTTATATACAAAATCTAACTAACATATAGACTGTACATGAAACATACAGGTTATATACAAAATCTATCTAAAATATAGACTGTACATGAAACATACAGGTTATATGCAAAATCTAACTAACATATAGACTGTACATGAAACATACAGGTTATATACAAAATCTATCTAAAATATAGACTGTACATGAAACATACAGGTTATATACAAAATCTAACTAACATATAGACTGTACATGAAACATACAGGTTATATGCAAAATCTAACTAACATATAAACTGTACATGAAACACAGGTTATATACAAAATCCTATCTAAAATATAGACTGTACATGAAACATACAGGTTATATACAAAATCTAACTAACATATAGACTGTACATGAAACATACAGGTTATATACAAAATCTAACTAACATATAAACTGTACATGAAACACAGGTTATATACAAAATCTAACTAACATATAAACTGTACATGAAACACAGGTTATATACAAAATCTATCTAAAATATAGACTGTACATGAAACATACAGGTTATATACAAAATCTAACTAACATATAAACTGTACATGAAACATACAGGTTATATACAAAATCTAACTGACATATAGACTGTACATGAAACATACAGGTTATATACAAAATCTAACTAACATATAGACTGTACATGAAACATACAGGTTATATACAAAATCTAACTAACATATAGACTGTACATGAAACATACAGGTTATATACAAAATCTAACTAACATATAAACTGTACATGAAACATACAGGTTATATACAAAATCTAACTGACATATAGACTGTACATGAAACATACAGGTTATATACAAAATCTAACTAACATATAGACTGTACATGAAACATACAGGTTATATACAAAATCTAACTAACATATAGACTGTACATGAGACATACAGGTTATATACAAAATCTAACTAACATATAGACTGTACATGAAACATCATACAATTATCTAGACCCCAAAACAGTCTGCGCAAAATCTAATTTGCCATGGCCATCTACAGGCTTAGGGTAGATATTACAAAATGTTTGTTCCTTCGCCCAACCAGCAGTCTTGAGTAGTATGTCCTTAACCGTTTAACACTCATATCAGCCAAAAATGGCTCCAGCAGTGGCCTTGAGAAATGTCCATTTGCAGACCAAGAAAACTATTTTTGAAAATTTACCACTGGAATGACTGTCTCGATAACCAAGCCAGTCATTTTAGTGGTAAATTTTCAAAAATAGTCCTCTTGGTCTGCAAATGGACATTTTCTTTGATGCTGTCCTGCAGCTATGATACTGTCCTGCAGCTATGATACTGTCCTGCAGCTATGAGGCTGTCCTGCAGCTATGAGGCTGTTCTGCAGCCATGATGCTGTCCTGCAGCCATGATGCTGTCCTACAGCTATGATACTGTCCTGCAGCTATGATACTGTCCTGCAGCCATGATGCTGTCCTGCAGCTATGATGCTGTCCTGCAGCTATGAGGTTTAAATATGGACGTGTCTAACCCTGCACGAGTCATAATAGATATCAGCCATTTAGAAAGTGTGTCGCTACTCACGTGTTTATATGGCTTAATTGTACTAATAAACATGATCTCAATTGTTTTGTCTTAGTTAAATATAGATTAACCCTTAGCACACTGATGTGTATATTCTATCTTTTACAGTGTCAATAGCAAAGAAACTGGCGTACATTTTCCAACAATTTTGGTGGAAGCTGTTGCTGTCTACGACCACCAAATTTGTTGAAAATTGAACACCAGTTCGTCTTTTAATTTAATTTGAAAATTTAAAATTTTGACATCAGAGTGGTAAGAGTTAAGAGTATTGTACACACTCAGAATCTCTCATCAACTGTATAAACGGGAAAACATATTCTATGACTATGTTCGACATAAGATGGCCGAACCTGTTTAAAATTTCCAATCAATCTGAAAATAACTGTATCACTGTCTTTTATCATACAATCTAAATCCAATGAATGTAGAGACTGACATCTTTGGGCTGAGCTCAATGCCATCAGCATGACAAGCGTATGGGTCAGATCAATTAATGATAGAAATTTCGCTAGCGGTTGTCTTCTAAAATGATTTAATACAATGGTAACATCCCATGTGGTGATGTATCTGAGTGCAGGTGGTCTCATTTGAAAGACTCCTTACAAACCCACAAATAAGATCATTCTCTTATTCAATTGAACTTCAAAACTTCAATAGTAAAGTAATTTAAGTTGTCTTACGAACCACTGGACCGATTTTAATAAGATTTGTTTAGGCTGCATCCCTGTTCATGTGCAATTCTAACCAAAGTCTTAAGGTTCTACTTATAGCCGATGGCCTTTCAAGTTGAAATGACTATGTTCCAGGGGAACGATACAGGCCCCTTGGGCCTCTTGTTTATTTTGTGACATTTACAAAAACATGAATAATTCAGCAGTTCATCATCATGCCACAGAAGATAGTAATAAGCTTCTGCTAATTGTATAAAATACATGTCCTGTATAATATATAGTTCTCTCCCTTTGTAAATGCGACCTGTCAAAACATAGCTATGAATACTGATTGTGTTTTGTAGTTGTGGTACTGACAGAAGTCGACCAGCTAACAAAAGATGCACAACATGCATTGCGGCGCACGATGGAAAAGTATATAGTGACATGTCGGCTTATTCTATGCTGTAATTCTACTGGCAAGGTGATTCCCGCTATCCAGAGTCGATGTCTGGGTATCAGAGTGGCTGCTCCATCAATTCAAGAGGTAACTGACTGTCTTAATACAAGTACTCTATCTGTGATGTTTGACTTGGCTGTCAAGAACTAGCATAGCCTAGCCCGTTACTGGGTAAGTTGAACAAACAAATCTGCACTATGCCATGGCTATATCAGAGTTATATTCTTCCAGGGCAAATACTGTTCCTCAAACAGTTGTTTCTCAATTGTCCTGCCAGGTTCCAGGCCTAGTATTGTTTCTCAATTGTCTAGTATTGTGCCCCCATATAAATATATGGGGGGTATCCCCATATAAATATATGGGGGTGTATTTAGTGTTTTTGTCCCTCTGTCTGTCCGTCCAGTGTCTGTCCATCCAGCTGTCCATCCATTTGGGTTTCATTTCCGGATGATAACTCAAGTTCTATTAAAGGGATCATTACCAATCTGGCGTGGTAGCTTGTCCTCGGTGGTCCGAAGACCCATATCAATTTTTGTGCCAAACCGTCACAGGTCAAGGTCACGGTGACCTAATTACTTACGTAATATTGCGTTTCCTGATGATAATGAGTTCTATTGACGAGATTGTTACCAATCTGGTGTGGGAGCGTGTCCTTGGTCGTCCGAAGAACCATATCGATTTTTGCGCTAAGCGCTCAAAGGTCAAGGTTACTGTGACATAGTTAATTATGTAATATTTCGTTTCCGGATGATAACTAGTTTGATTGAATGGATCATTATTAATCTTGTGCGGGAGCTTGTACTTGGTGTTTCGAAGAACCTTATCGATTTTCGTGTCACGGTCATGGTGACCAATCTTGTGTGAGCGATTGTGCTTGGCTGAATGGGGGGCATACTTTGACAATCTCTGATTGTCGTTCTTATTGTTTCTCAATTTTCCTGCCAGGTTCCAGGCCTAGATTTGTTTCTCAATTGCCCTGCCTGGTTCCAGGCCTAGTATTGTTTCTCAAATGTCCCGCCAGGTTCCAGGCCTAGTATTGTGTCTCAATTGTCCCACCAGGTTCCAGGCCTAGTATTGTTTCTCAATTGTCCCACCAGGTTCCATGCCTAGTATTGTTTCTCAATTGCCCCACCTGGTTCCAGTCTCCAGGCCTATTATTGTTTCTCAATTGTGCCGCCAAGTTCCAGGCCTAGTATTGTTTCTCAATTGTCCCGCCTGGTTCTAGCCTCCAGGCCTAGTATTGTTTCTCAATTATCTCGCCAGGTTCCAGGCCTAATACTGTTTCTCAATTGCCCCGCCTGGTTCCAGCCTCCAGGCCTAGTATTGTTTCTCAATTGTCCCGCCTGGTTCTAGCCTCCAGGCCTAGTATTGTTTCTCAATTATCTCGCCATGTTCCAGGCCTAATACTGTTTCTCAATTGCCCCGCCTGGTTCCAGCCTCCAGGCCTAGTATTGTTTCTCAATTGCCCCGCCTGGTTCCAGCCTCCAGGCCTAGTATTGTTTCTCAATTGTCCTGCCAGGTTCCAGGGCTAGTAAGAATCGGTGTCCTAAATCTTATGTGAACGTCATAACTATGATGTAGTCCTTATGCTGGTAAAGTTTTCTGCCGATGATGAGCAAAGGCGAATGTGACGGATATTGCTTGTTCTAGGAACTCAGATTGAGGATACTAGTATCGTCTTCTCTTTGTCTCCATGGTAACAGGGTTATGTCTGATGTGAACACATTTTGATGAACTGAGGCAATTTTCAAGTGTTTATTATTCATCGGTGTTGGATATTTGCTAGAGCTACACTTATTTCTGTAGTCACCAGGCAAGTCACTAGTGAGTACATGTAATAGTCTGCATCCTAACCAGGCCATTGGACAGTACATGTTACAGGATGCATCCTAACCAGGCCACTGACCAGTGCATATAACAGTATGCATGCTAATCAAACCACTGGCGAGTACATGTAATAGTCTGCATCCTAACCATGACACTAGCGAGTATATGTAACAGTCTGCATCCTAACCAGGCCACTGGACAGTACATGCAACAGTTTGCATCCTGACCAGGCAACTGGACAGTGAATCCTAACCAGGCCACTGACGATAACATGTAACAGTCTGCATCCTAACCAGGCGACTTGACAGTACATGTAACAGTCTGTATCCTAACCAGGCCACTGGACAGTACATGTAGCAGTCTGCATCCTAACCAGGCAACTGGATAGTACATGTAACAGTCTGTATCCTAACCAGACCATTGGACAGTACATGTAACAGTCTATCCTAACCAGGCCACTGGACAGTGAATCCTAACCAGGCCATTGGAGAGTACATGTAACAGTCTGCCTCCTAACCAGGCCACTGGACTGTACCTGTTGCAGTCGCCTAACTATAGTATTCCTGATAATCCGCTTGAACTGACTGGCTAAATGAACATCAATAGGACTAACTATAGTATTCCTGATAATCCGCTTGAACTGACTGGCTAAATGAACATCAATAGGACTAACTATATTATTCCTGATAATCCACTTGAACTGACTGGCTAAATGAACATCAATAGGACTAACTATATTATAATATTCCTGATTGTGTCAGCGTTCGAGTGGAGGCGGTTTGGGGGATGGGTGGGGTGGCTTTGTTGGGTGGATTACTAGCAATCTGTGATGCCAGAAAATTAGCTGTTATTAGGCGGTAGCATTTGATGTGAATATTAGTATGCACGACTGGCGGTTGTCAAGTAGGGTGGATGGATTACCGGTGATTTACAAAGGCAAAAAATTAAGCAAAAAAAGACTTGTGTTAATTAGCTGTACCATTTCATGTTTTATCGTTGCAAACCCATAACTCTTTTATGTAAAAGTATGGAAACAATAGATTGGGACTATAATTACTATGGAAGATTGTATCCACTTAATACATCGCTTGACGTTACAATCATGTAGCCTGGAAGTAATTCGGCAACATAATAAATTACCTGCTTTTTAACACTTCAATAGTAACAAGAGTTTTAGTGTAATACAATATACGCCCACAATAAAGCCTGTTGTTGAAGAATAGTGTTATTTGAAATAAAGATTGTCAGAGATCTGCCACGGACACAAATATTTTGACATCTGCTGAAAAAAAGATTGTGAGTGTAGGTTTAAAACTCTTCTGGATCTGGCCCGGACAAGACAATTTTGACGAATTATAGACTTTCAAGGCAGAAAAATCACACGAATATCGGCAGATTTTGCCGAAACGAAATCATGACACTTTGTCTATACCTACCACATTTTCTGGTGGAAAAATGGTGAGTATAGGTTCGAAATCCTTCGAGATCTGTCCCATGTAAGACCATTATGAAGAATTTTAATCTTTCAAGGGAGATAATTCTGGTGAATATGGGCAGGTTTTGCCAAAACGAAATCATGACATTTCGTCTATACCTACCACATTTTCAGATTTCTGGGGGAAAATGGTGATTGTAAGTTCAAAACGCTTCGAGATTTGGCCCGGACAAGAATCAGACGGGCGAACAATGAGCCCCATGACAATACGACCCCGCTTTGTATTGGCGTATAAAAAGCATCTACTCTAGTGTGATTAAACAGATTATATCTGTGTTTGTGATCATGAATGAACTCACGTGATCATGGATGCACGATGACAAAGACAGAGAAATGGAGATTTCAGAGTTTTATTTGCCTCATTTCACAAATGATATAAGCTTCCTTTACAGAGATTATTATTGCAAACAATAGGTTTATTACATAATTTTCCTCCAGCTATTTTAGTCCCCGTATTGGTTATTAGTTCCCTACCTGTAAAACTGGGGAGGGGGTGGCGGACTACTATAGGTTTGCTCTCCGTCACAGTTGGTTTTCCGCACTTTTGTTCGCACCCTTTCAACGTATTCTACTAATAATTGGTGCATTGCTTTGTTATAAAAAGCTACAAAGCAAGTTTGAATTTCGGATATGTCTGTCACTTTTTGATGGAATTATGCCCACTTTCAACTTATGATTTATACAAAAAATATCAGTTTTCCGGCACTCCTTCAAGATATTCAACAGAAAATTGCTACATTGTTTTAGTTGGAGTTACATAGCAAAATATTAGTTTTCCACACTTTCTTTCGCAGTCCAAAATATTCAACTTAGAATTGGTACATTGCTTTGTTATGAGAAGTTACAGAGCAAGTTCGAGTTTCAGACATTTGTGTCCATTTTTGATGGAGTTATTTATGCCCCCTTTTGACTTATGAAATATGAAAAATATCAGTTTTCTGCACTTTTTCTCGCAGCACTACTTGTTGAAACGAGCATCGAGCCAGACATTCCAGTGATGCATTTTCAAACAAATTCTTCTCTTAGCCTACAAATGGACATTGCTAACTACCATTACAGCTTTAGTCATTGATATGCTTTCGTTGTTACCATTATGTACATGGGTAATCAATCTGTACCCAGGCTGATTAATTGAGTAATCACGATTATTCTTAAATAATCGATCGTGATCACTCAAAGCAATATTCGCACAGACCTAGTACTTGCCATCTAGGTTTTCTGTTGAACGTTATGCTATTTCATTTGTGAATCTACTAATCTACTATCTAATTTTATCAATTAAAACACCATATTCAGTTTTGGTAGGAAGTAATAAACATCATAGTAGGGCTGTGCGATATACCGATACCATATTTAAAACCGATATCCCACACTGACGGTTTCATAACCGATTATAAAAAATAAATATCGAAAAACCGAATATGAACATAGTTTCGGTTTTTCGTATCAGGATTGTTAAAAATAAAAGATACTAACGAGCATGAAAAGCGTAATGAATAATAATGGCCAGACTTTCCATTAAGCTACATTCGGGGCAACTAATAATTGAACGTGGCCCCAATTGCGCATATTGTGTAACTCCATGTAACTCGCTGTACGCCGAGAGAAATCAAGCAGCGAATTAATTAAATAAATATCCACTCGTCTTTTCTCTGATAGTCTCAGATAAATTTGCAATATAAAACACAATACTAACGCGGGAATTTGTCATTGAAATTTGTATTGGGGAAAACATTTCTAAACAACGGCATCCATTTTATTTACGTCACCGGCTAATTAACATAATGCAAAGTCGGTCCCAGAACTAAATCGCCCGAATGGATAAAAATCTCGCCAATAAATATAATGCTGAATACATTTTGCTGATTAGGATATAATTTTAAATAAAATTATTACTCAAACCGTTTTTAAAACGTTGTCTTCTATACACAATATCATATTAACTTATGAAATTAGCGTTCGCAATATTACAGTTAATATTTTCTTCAAGGCATGATTTCGTCCTCGGGCCGAATTGGAAATGAAAGAAGAAAGGGAGATAATTACATCATAATTAATTACAATCACGTGATTAGGCTACGTCTTTTCGCAACCTGTTTTACTGATTGATGATTGATTTTGACAAAATAAACGATGTTTATTTAACTGTGCTTAATATTTAGGCGGTCTAATTAATAATTTCACTCCCGCGGTGATGGATATTATAAGGTATATTAAGCTTTAAAGGCGTAAAACGTTACGACTGTATCAGGGGCGTGAAAATACGTTCTGTTTTCGTGCTATTTTTTATCATTTAAATTTTTTGTTTCATGTCCATAAAACCGATATTCGGTTAAAACCGATATGAAAAGTCATATCGAAACCGATATGGCTGTAAGCCAAACCGCGCAGCCCTACATCATAGAAGCTGTCATACTTTGGCAATTGCCATAATCGTCCTTGGTGTGATGTGTGCTCTGGATATGCCTTGGCTGTCTACTTTCAGATCAGTCACATTCTGTCCATGGTGTGTAAGAAGGAGGGTCTGAATCTTCCCTCCCAGCTTGCTGACAAGGTGGCTGTCAAGTCTAAGAGAAATATCCGGCGAGCGTTGCTTATGTGTGAGGCATGTAAAGTACAGGAGTGAGTACTATATACTTCTTGTCATGTCATGTCACGAAATCATATTTCTGTGTTTGTGTCTGCGTTGTTTGATTCCTTTGTAGACCAAAATGAAGATTTGAGTGTTCTATTGGCTGCTTGCATTTTGCTTGCCATGTTCTAAATGAGTATCTATCATCTTAGCTGATGACTTGTCTGTTTGTCATAGAGAAGATTTGATTAGTTTTTATGACAGGAAAATCTATCACTGGTAGCAGAAATCAGCACTAGAGTTTTAGCTGGACTTTACGAAGTAAAACGAGCTATTGCGATACCCTGTGCGTCGTATGGCGGTGGCGTCAAATTTGCGTTTAGCTTGACTTCTGATTACATCTCAGGTGTGGCTTAAAATCATACTGGACCCAAACTTGGACATGCTACCTTATAATGATACGGTGGCTCACGATGACCTTGGGGTCAAAAGGTCAAAGGTCTACAGCCATCGAAATTGGCCACAGCAATCAGCAAAGCTGTGGCAAAGGCTATGGTAAACTTAATTTGCCACAGCAAATATTTGCTGTGGAAGAAAATTGCAGGACTAGCTACTTAAATGTGATTTTATCATAGATACAAAGTATCAATCATGATATATTAAAGCAAGTTTCTACAATTTACCACAAGTAGAACAAAGATATTAATTAATGATATTTGAGAAAAGGCTGTAGTAGTGCCGTGGTGAACAAATTTCAAGGACTGGGTTATGGTCACTGTCAAACATTGGTTTTTTCAACATTAACATTTTCTGTTAAGCTCAACCTTTCTGTTTATATCTCAGGTTTGGTTAATCATACTGGAGCCAAACTTGGACATATGTCTCCTTATAAATGACCTGACATCACACGATTACGTCGAGGTTAAAAGGTCAATGTCACTGTGACCTTGGTAAAAACATTGGGTTTTTTCAACATTAACATTTTCCGTTCAGCTCAACCTTTCTGTTTATATCTCAGGTTTGGTTAATCATACTGGAGCCAAACTTGAACACATGCCTCCTTATAAATTACACGACATCACACGATTATATCGAGGTCAAAGGTCAAGGTCACTGCGACTAGTAAAAACATTATAATGACACGGCATCATACAATGATGTTTTGGTCAAAATGTCAATGTTCAACGGCACTGATGCATATGGCGACTATCTGTCATACATCATCCATCCCTCAATCTTTGTTTAAAAACACTACTCATTAACTGCTTTGCGGTTTTCAATTTAATGTGGCTGGACTATTATATGCAGAATTTTGATTGGTCAACTTTTGGGGT
Source organism: Chaetoderma sp. LZ-2023a (assembly GCA_034401795.1). Taxonomy (NCBI): domain Eukaryota; kingdom Metazoa; phylum Mollusca; class Caudofoveata; order Chaetodermatida; family Chaetodermatidae; genus Chaetoderma; species Chaetoderma sp. LZ-2023a. The sequence goes on from CM067366.1 coordinate 27,868,570, forward strand.
TAAAATCTTAGATTTTATGAAAAATTTACGGGATATTGTCAAAAGACTTAACGGTAACTGCTTGGCGGATTTCAACCTAATTTGGGTTGAAGAACCCTAATGCTTTCGGTTTTAGAACATGTATACAGAATTTTGATTGGTCAATTTATTTGTGTGGAAATCTTTGATTTTATGAAAAATTTACCAGAAATTGTCAAAACTACTTATTAACCGCTTGCAGATTTAAACTTACTTTGGCTGGAATGACCTTATGGGGCTATGCTTAAGAGATTATATACAGAAATTTGATTTTCAAGTCTTTTGGTGAAAACCTTACATTTTATGAAAAATTTACCGGAAATTGTCAACACGCTACTCCTCATTAAGCGCTTGGCAGATTTCAATTTACTCTGGCTGGAAGGATCTTATAGGGATACAGAATTTTGATTGGTCAAGAAAAGTTTTTTGGTGAAAACCTTAGATTTTATTAAAAATTTACCGGAAATTGGTTAAATGCTACTCATCATTAATCACTTGGCAGATTTCACCCCTAGTTGGCTAAACAGACCCTATCATGGTAGACTCCAGAACATCTATTCAGAATTTTAAGGGGTCAATTTCTTTGGTGAAAATCATAAATTTACCAGAAATTGTCAAAATGCATCTTCTCCATAACCGCTTGTTGGATTTTATCCAAATTTGGCGTGAAGGATTCTATAGTGGTAGGCTCTAAAAGGTTTGTCGATTTTTTGGTGGCGATTTGGAGTTTTTGAAAACTTTACAGAACCATTTAAAACACTACGCCTTAAGTAGTGGACCAATTTCAACGAAACGAGTGGAATGATCCTAGGGCGGTAGGCTTCAACATATCAAGAGAGGATTTTGATTGGTCATTATTTTTGGTAGCAATCTTTGATTTATCCATCATGTCTACCGGTATTTAAATGTAAGTGGTTCAAATGCTAATGGTCCAGGTTAGCATTACAGGCCCTTGGGCCTCTTGTTGATCTGTCCTTCTATATTTATTTTATGCTTTTAAGTCCGGCTTCATAGTTCATTGCAAAGTCGTAAAGTCACGCTTCATGGCTGCATTACAAGCACATTTCTGGTTGTCCATCATTACACGTGTTGATGCAGATATTGATCTCTGGCGTACTCGTTCAACATTCTTACAACAGTCAATTCTTTGGTACACTGATTTCACAATTACACATGTTTTTGTGACACTAACACGAAGTGAGCTTATCTGTTGGGTTTTCCTCTCTGGTGCTTAAGGGAAGTATACTTAGTCTTCATTACCATTGAGAACAAATTACTAAGCTTCTGAGCAAATTTTATACACCATAATGACGGGAAATTTTCTTGTCTGCAGATATCCATTTGATGCGAATCAAGACGTGACAGAGCCGGATTGGGAGCTCTATCTAAAGGAGACAGCAAATATGATTATACAACAGCAGAGTCCTAAGAGGTATTTCAAGACGATATGTCACTCGTGTGTGCGCGTGCGTGTGTGCAGACATTGCCTACTTCACACTTTACAGATCAGACATTGTATGCTTCACACACTGTTCATGCCTTTACAGGCCAGACACTATGCTTCACACACTATACATGCCTTTACAGGCCAGACATTGCCTGCTTCACACACTATTCATGCCTTTACAGGCCAGACACTGTATGCTTCACACACTATTCATGCCTTTACAGGCCAGACATTGCCTGTTTCACACACTATCCATGCCTTTACAGGCCAGACATTGTATGCTTCACACACTCCATGCCTTTACAGGCCAGACATTGTACTCTTCACACACGCTATCCATCCCTTTACAGGTCAGGCATTGTATGCTTCACAGACTGCATGCCTTTACAGCCCAGACATTGCCTGCTTCACACACTATCTGTGCCATTACAGGCCAGACATTGCCTGCTTCACACACTATTCATGCCTTTACAGGCCAGACATTGCCCGCTTCACACTCTATCCATGCCTTTATAGACCGGACATTGCCTTCTTCACACACTAGTCATGCCTTTACAGGCCAGACATTGTATGCTTCACACACTATACATGCCTTTACAGGCCAGACATTGCCTGCTTTGCACCCTATCCATGCCTTTACAGGCCAGACATTGCCTGCTTCACACACTATCCATACCTTTACAGGCTAGACATGGCCTGCTTCACACACTATCCATGCCTTTGCAGGTCAGACATTGTACTCTTCACACACTATCCATGCCTTTACAGGCCAGACATTGTACTCTTCACACACTTGATGCCTTTACAGGCCAGACATTGCCTTATTCACGCACTAGTCATGCCTTTACAGGCCAGACATTGTATGCTTCACACACTAGTCATGCCTTTACAGGCCAGACATTGCCTGTTTCATGCACTATCCATGCTTTTACAGGCCAGACATTGCCCGCTTCACACACTCTATGCCTTTACAGGCCAGATATTGGATGCTTCACACACTATACATGCCTTTACAGGCCAGACATTGCCTGCTTCACACACTATCGATGCCTTTACAGGCCAGACACTATGCTTCACACACTATTCATGCCTTTACAGGCCAGACATTGCCTGTTTCACACACTATCCATGCCTTTATAGGCTGGACATTGTATGCTTCACACACTATTGATGCTTTTACAGGCCGGACATTGTACTCTTCACACACTATTGATGCTATTACAGGCCAGACATTGCTTTCTTCACGCACTAGTCATGCCTTTACAGGCCAGACATTGCCCACTTCACACACTATTCATGCCTTTACAGGCCAGACATTGCCGGCTTCACACACTATCCATGCCTTTATAGGCTGGACATTGTATGCTTCACACACTATTGATGCGTTTACAGGCCGGACATTGTACTCTTTACACACTATTGATGCCATTACAGGCCAGACATTGCTTTCTTCACGCACTAGTCATGCCTTTACAGGCCAGACATTGTATGCTTCACACACTATTCATGCCTTTACAGGCCAGACATTGCCTGCTTCACACACTATCCATGCCTTTACAGGCTGGACATTGCCCACTTCACACACTATTCATGCCTTTACAAGCCGGACATTGCCTGTTTCATGCACTATCCATGCTTTTACAGGCCAGACATTGCCCGCTTCACACACTATCCATGCCTTTACAGGCCAGATATTGTATGCTTCACACACTATCCATGCCTTTACAGGCCAGACATTGCCTTCTTCACACACTAGTCATGCCTTTACAGGCCATACATTGTATGCTTCACACACTATCCATGCCTTTACAGGCCAGACATTGTACTCTTCACACACGCTATCCATCCCTTTACAGGCCCGGCATTGTATGCTTCACAGACTGTCCATGCCATTGCAGGCCAGACATTGCCTGCTTCACACACTATCCGTGCCGTTACAGGCCAGACATTGCCTGCTTCACACACTATTCATGCCTTTACAGGCCAAACATTTCCCACTTCACACACTATCCATGCCTTTACAGACCAGACATTGTACTCTTCACACACTATTGATGCCTTTACAAGCCAGACATTGCCTTCTTCACACACTAGTCATGCCTTTACAGGCAGACATTTTATGTTTCACACACTATCCATGCCTTTACAGGCCAGACATTGCCTGCTTCACACACTATCCATGCCTTTACAGGTCAGACATTGTACTCTTCACACACTATCCATGCCTTTACAAGCCAGACATTGTACTCTTCACACACTATCCATGCCTTTACAAGCCAGACATTGCCTTCTTCACACACTAGTCATGCCTTTACAGGCAGACATTTTATGTTTCACACACTATCCATGCCTTTACAGGCCAGACATTGCCTGCTTCACACACTATCCATGCCTTTACAGGTCAGACATTGTACTCTTCACACACTATCCATGCCTTTACAAGCCAGACATTGTACTCTTCACACACTATCCATGCCTTTACAAGCCAGACATTGTACTCTTCACACTATTGATGCCTTTACAGGCCATACATTGCCTTCTTCACACAATAGTCATGCCTTTACAGGCCAGACATTGTATGCTTCACACACTATTCATGCCTTTACAGGCCAGACATTGCCTGTTTCATGCACTAGCCATGCTTTTACAGGCCAGACATTGCCCGCTTCACACACTATCTATGCCTTTACAGGCCAGATATTGTATGCTTCACACACTATACATGCCTTTACAGGCCAGACATTGCCCACTTTACACCCTGTCCATGCCTTTACAGGCCAGCCATTGCCTGTTTCACACACTATTCATGCCTTTACAGGCCAGACATTGCCTGCTTCACACACTATCTGCCTTTACAGGCCAGACATTGCCTGCTTCACACACTATCCATGCCTTTACAGGTCAGACATTGTGCTCTTCACACACTATCCATGCCTTTACAGGTCAGACATTGTACTCTTCACACACTACCCATGCCTTTACAGGCCAGACATTGTATGCTTCACACACTATCCATGCCTTTACAGGCCAAACATTGTATGTTTCACACACTATCCATGCCTTTACAGGCCAGACATTGTATGCTTCACACACTATCCATGCCTTTATAGATCAGACATTGTATGCTTCACACACTATCCATGCCTTTACAGGCCAGACATTGTACGCTTCACACACTATCCATCCCTTTACAGGCCAGACATTGATCGCTTCACACACTATCCATGCCTTTACAGGCCAGACATTATATGCTTCACACACTATCCATGCCTTTACAGGCCAGATATTGTACGCCTCACACACTATCCATGCTTTTACAGGCCAGACATTGCCCGCTTCACACACTATCCATGCGTTTACAGGCCAGACATTGACACACTATCCATGCCTTTACAGGACAGACATTGTATGCTTCACACACTATCCATGCCTTTACAGGCCAGACCTTGACACACTATCCTTGCCTTTACTTGTAAATTCACCAAAGACATAAAATTCATATGTTTATTAGTGGGCCTTTGCCACTTTCATGTGTGACATCCATCATTTGATTGTGAAAGCAGGTAATATATGACATATTTGGATTAAGATGTATTTTATAATGCAGGGTATTTGAGGTGCGTGGACACCATTATGAGTTGCTGAAACAAGGCTTTTATATTGCAGGTTATTCAGGGTTCGAAATAACAGTTTGCCCGCGGCAACCTAAATTTCAAACGGGAAACTATACATTTGCTATTGTCGGTACATCGGGTAACCATGAGAAGTAGAGAATTGATTACTAATAATTAATTCGGTTTGCATTCCAGGCCATTTGCATTGTGCAATAGCCTCATAAGTGCCTTCAAACATGTAAACTCGGCCACAGAATTGTCGAAATCTGTTCGCTAAAACCAGGTACCCATCTATATGTGTATTTGGAACGCCAGCCCTGATGGGCTCGCCACTCCTTCAGCGAGCTAAACGAAAACGTCTGATAGTGTTTTTAATTGTACAATTCGAAGGCAAAATATTGCGGAGCACACGTAAATAGCTGTTTACTAGTTGTGGTGACGACTGTAGCCATCACGTACGGGCCGATTTTCATTACGGTCGGTACACTATCAAAATCACGCTAAATAATAAAAATCAATTTTGAGTCCAAACTACGCTCAAACAAGTACTCGTTTTATTCATGAGCTAAAGGGGATTTCCCTGTGAATCTTTATCGGAATTTGACAAATTGTAAAATTTACTGATGCACTTCCCACCTGATTTAAGCCATTTACGTCCCTAAAACCATGTTAAATGACGAAAATATAATGTTTTGAGATGACTTTCTAACTAATACTATCATTATTAGTCATTTCACGGTCTTAAAAGTGATCGAAATGGCTAGAATTTAGACAAGATAGCGGATTACATTTTGCAATTATTCCCTAGAGGGGGAATTGAATTGACGCTATTGAAAAATGTCTAGGGCTACAGTAAAATGTTCGTCTGCTTCAATAACCATAAAATAATAATCAAATCTTTCCTTTTTCAAATCAAAACACTATAATGCTTACTTCAATTTGGTTTTACAAGAAAATGTGATTTAGCCGACGCTGATGGAACAGCCAAGACAGATGTGGCTGAGGTGCCTGAAAAAGTACCAAAATCATCCGATGTGGCTAAATCTACTGATTATGTAAAGGATGTTTGTGTTAGAAAATTTCTGAATCTCTGGAGAGATGGTCGCTCATGGTTAGAATACAATGCTGATGGAATGGTTATGACTTGTACCCTGTGCAAGAAATATAATAAAACTGATAGTGGCTTTGTCAAAGGTTGTGCAAGCTTGCGAATAACCAGAATAAAAAAACATGAACACAGTGATGATCATCACAAATCCATAGAAGTTAAAAAATGCTGCAAAAGCACCACCTGGTTCAACTCCAATTGTAAAGGGGCTTATGCAAATGGAAACGCAACAGCTGATTCAGCTAAAAATAAATGTGTACAACTGTATTCTATTTAGTGAAATCAGAAAGGCCATTTACTGATTTCCCTGGCGTCTTAGTTACAGGATGTTAATTTTAGTGAAAACTTGAGCAAACATTATGCAAGTGATAAACAGACCAGAAACTTTGCACAGTACATCGCAGATGAAACACTTGATAAGCTAGCTAAACTCATCAATGACAACGATTTTATTGCTATTATCAGTGATGGATCCACAGATACAAGTGTTATTGAAGAAGAGATTGTGTTTGTTCGGATTATGGACAAAAACTTTTATCCTGTTACAAGATTTTTATCTTTGGAGTCAGTTGAAAAAGTTGATGCATCAAGTTTGTTGCAGTGCACTACGAGAGCACTGAAAATCAAAGCTAAATGCAAAATGACTGGTCAGATAAACTGGTTGGATTAGCCGTAGATGGAGCAGAAGTCAATTTTGTTTGTAAGCAAGGAGTTGTTGCTAAACTCCAACATACCAATGTTCCACATTTAATTGCTATTCAGTGTTGTGCACATCGACTTGAACTGACTCTGATGGATGCAGCTAAAGAATCAAAATTTTGTGATACACTTGACACGTTCTTGACAAATTTATACAGCTTCTATCACTATTTTGCACTAAACATGGCTGACTTAATTGAGGCTGGAAAGGCGTTTAACATTACTGTTCTTCATCCTGGACACGATGGGCCTTATACAAACACAAGGCTCTGTTGTCCGTTTGTAGAAATTGGATAGCGCTTGTGCATCATCTGTCACAGGTTGCACAGGGATCTAATGACACTTCTGCTAAGGCCAAGGGTCTTCATCATACACGCATTTCTCTACAATTTGTTCTTATGTTACAAGTGTGCCTCAAATTCTTCAGTATCTAAAAATGTTAGTGAAGTTCTACAGGGTAATGACTCATCAGTGGACACTGTAAGCTGCACATTAACAGGTGCAAAACTGATGCTCACCATTGACAGATTTAATGCAGATGGCTTGCTTAAAAAGTTTGCTGAAAATGAATGTACAGTTTCTGAAAATGGTGATGTGATCCACAAAGATGTATCATTGAATCAACAATCTGAGACTGGTGTTAGTAGGAGACGGCAAGAAATTGACAATCAGATAGTAGAAAAAAACACATATTGGAAATTGAAAATACAATTAACAAAATAACCACTTCAACTAAATTAGCCATTTCAAAAAGATTCAAATCATTCGAATATCCCATTCTTAAAGCGTGTTCGATCCAAAAAACTGTCCAAGTGACGAAGATTCTCTAGGTGACTGGAGTTAAAGACATCCAGACGTTGAGAAATCATTTCAGTGCGTTGCTAACATGGAAAGGTTTTGATGTTAGTGCCATAGAGATGGAGTAGAGATGCTACTTATCTGCAGACATCGTGGAACTTAATTGTCCAAATGGTTCGGCGGCCATCTTGGTTGACCTAGTTTTAGCGAAAAAGACTTCTCCAGATCTACGGAAGGGATCAGGCCGAAATTTGGCAGATATGATTAGGGACTAAGGACCAGTAATGTTTGTTCAAGAGAAGTTGATCAGTCAAAAAACATGGCCGCCGTGGGCCAATCAAAATATAGCATGTTTGGCGGCCATGTTGGACTATTTTATTTGATTGATTTTGAGGGGGAAATTGGTTTTATATAGGTTTTTATGTATTCTGATCTCAAATTTGCAATTTTTGAAACTGTCGCATAAACGGATTGGCGGCCATCTTGGGTCATTTTCCTGCCAAAAGCTCCCATACTAAAGCAATGGGAAATTAAAAATATCTTCTCGAGAATTACTGGGCCGATTTGAATTATATTTGGCATGAAGTATCCTTAAGGCATAGAGATTCAAGTTTATTCAAACGAACCCGATCGGCCAATTTGGCCGGCGACCATCTTGGATTTCGGCCGATTTTTAGAAATATCTAAAAAATCTTCTCCAAAAACGTTTGAGAGATCGATTCAGAACTCACAAAATATGATCTAGGGCAAGAGCTGAACCAAGTTTGTTCAAGGGAACTTGATTGAACAAATGGTTCAACAGCCATCTTGGATGACCTAGTGTTCGCAAAAACAACTTCTTCCCCAGAATCTCTGAAGCGATCAGGCCGAAATTTGTGACATATAATTAGTGACTAAGGGCCATTAATGTTTGTTCACGGGAAGTTGATTCGTCAAAAAACATGGCCGCAGTGGACCAATCAAAATATGGTGTTTGGCAGCCATATTAGATTTTTTTATTTGATGGATTTTGAGACCGAAATTCGTTTTATCTGTTTCCGAAAAAGTTGGTCCCGATCCCAGGATGATTCATAATAAGGAAAAATTAGTTACCTCTCCGGGATGTAGAAATTGTTTGAGTGTAGCTTTCGTGACCATCTCGGGCACTTCTTCAGCACTGACGGTCGCTGGCAACGTCACTCTGGTCAGTTCTTGTGGAGTCACGTGACAGCATGGACTGGTAGACTGCTGGTATGCGGTAGCCCTCGTCTCTGTTCATGGTTGGTTGATGCTTGTAGATTTCTATGGCCTCTTTAACCTTCCGTTTGAATAAGTTGGTCTCAATATTGATGACCGAAATTGGTTTTATATAGTTTTTTTGGTATTCTGATCTCAAATTTGCAATTTTTGAAACTGTTGGATAAACGGTTTGGCAGCCATCTTGGATCATTTTCCCCCCAAAAGCTCCCATACTAAAGCAATGGGAAATTTAAAATGTCTTCTCGAGAACTGCTGGGCCGATTTGAATTATATTTGGCAGGAAGCATCCTTATGGCATAGAGATTTCATTTTGTTCAAACGAAGCCGATCGGCCAATTTGGCCAGTGGCCATCTTGGATTTCGGCAGTTTTAGAAATGTCTTTAAAAATCTCCAAAACCGTTTGAGGGATCATTTCAGACATCATGTAATATGATCTAGGGCAAGAGCTCACTCAAGTTTGTTCAAGAGAACTTGATTGACCAAATGGTTCAATGGCCATCTTGGATGTCCTCGTTTTCGCAGAAACAACTAATTACCCAGAACCGCTGAAGCGATCAGGCGGAAATTTGTGATATATGATTGTGGACTAAGAGCCATTAAAGTTTGTTCAAGAGAATTTGATCCATAAAAAAACTGGCCGCTATGGGCCTATCTATATAGCGTGCTTGGCGGCCATGTTGGATTTTTTTATTTGATTGATTTTGAGGCCGAAAATTGGTTTTATGTATGTTTGTGCATATTGTGGTTTCATATTTAGCATTTTTGAGACTGTCGGATAGACGGTTTAGTGGCCATCTTGGATCATTTACCCGCCAAAATCTCCCATACTCAAACAATGGGAAATTTAAAATGTATTTTCGCGACATCTTGTATTTTGGTCGATTTTTAGAAATGTCTTTAAAGATCTTCTCCAAAACCGTTTAGGGGATCAATTCAAAACGTTTGAAATATTATCTTGGACAAGAGCTGCACCAAGTTTGTTCAAGGGAACTTGATTGGCCAAATGGTTTGGTGGCCATCTTGGATAACCTATTTTTTGCCAAAACAACTCAAGAACCACTGAGCGGATTGAGCCGAAATTTGGGAGATATAATTAGGCACTGAGTGCCATTAAAGTTTGTTCAAGGGAAGGAGCTTAGTCAGAAACATGGCAGAAGTGGACCAATCAAAATGTAGCATGTTTGGCGGCCATAATGGACTTGCAAAAATGTCCACAAACTCATTTAAAAGACTACTAAACCACCCACCAACAATTTTGACAAAAATGCACAGTGCTCCAGGTGAGCGACACAGGCCCCTTGGGCCTTTTGTTACAAAGTTATATGCTTATTGTTGACTTCTGTCTAGTTTCTGAATAATTTTGAGTATCTCTAGTCTATGATTTACAGTACACACATTGACCCTTTCAACAACAAATCTCTGAAAAAATAAACTCTGCAATGAATCATCTATCAACTATTTTGAAAGTAATATGACTGGAAACCATTGCTGCCTTCGGCAGATATAGCATCCAGTCAAATTAACTTCAAAATATTCAATAGAAATAGCATATGCTATAGTACTATACAAAGAATCCCTTTTCAGTGATTTGTTATTGAAAGGGTTAAAAAATACTAATTCTCCATAGTTAATGCAGCATTGCTGTTTCTGAGTAATCATGAGGTCTTTTCTTGATACATTACCTTTAACATGTTTAAAAATAATACTCAACAAAACATTTTCTTTGTCATTTTTATTAGCATATATCCCTATTATATAAGGGCAACCTTGCCCTGTGGCGGGCAACCTGATAATGGGCGAAATGGCATTACAGGTTGCTCCCAGGGCAACAAGATTTTTTCATTTATTTCTACCCCTGTTATTTGAGGTGTGAGGATGCCGTTATGTGTTACTGAAGCACAGCTTTTATATTGCAGGTTATTTGAGGTGCGGGGACGCCGCTATGTGTTCCTGAAACATGACTTATATTGCAGGTTATTTGATGTACGAGGACGCCGCTATGTGTTACTGAAACATGACTTATATTGCAGGTTATTTAAGGTGCGAGGATTCCTTTATGAGTTACTGAAACATGACTTATATTGCAGGTTATTTGAGGTGCGAGGACGCATTTATGAGTTACTGACGCACTGTATTCCACCTGATATCATACTCAAGGTATGCTGGAATTAAAGCCATTCTGAAGTTATAATATTGCCATACAGTCTGTCTATTCAGAAGTTATAATATTGCGATTCAGTCTCCATTCTGAAGCTATAATATTGCGATTCAGTCTGTCCATTCTGAAGTTATAATATTGCCATACAGTCTGTTCATTCAGAAGTTATATGTATTGCGATACAGTCTGTCCATTCTAAAGTTATAATATTGCGATACAGTCTGTCCATTCTAAAGTTATAATATTGCGATTCAGTCTGTCCATTCTGAAGTTATAATATTGCGATACAGTCTGTCCATTCTGAAGTTATAATATTGCCATACAGTCTGTCCATTCAGAAGTTATAATATTGTGATTCAGTCTGTCCATTCTGAAGTTATAATATTGCGATTCAGTCTGTCCATTCTGAAGTTATAATATTGCGATTCAGTTTGTCCATTCTGAAGTTATAATATTGCCATACAGTCTGTCCATTCTAAAGTTATAATATTGCGATACAGTCTGTCCATTCTGAAGTTATAATATTGCGATACAGTCTGTCCATTCTAAAGTTATAATGTTGCGATACAGTCTGTCCATTCTAAAGTTATAATATTGCGATACAGTCTGTCCATTCTGAAGTTATAATACCGTATTTATTCTTATTTTCCCGCCCCTCCCAATTATAACGACCCCATGTTTTTGAGAACGTTGACAAAAAAGCAAATTACCAATAAATCTTCCGCTGTCATCTAGTCTTCAAAGAAGAAAAACATCTAGGAAAAATAAAACATGTAGCAACATTTTGGTCATTTTCGTGAATACATGCAAAAAGATCTTTTATCGTCAGCTTATCCTGTCGTTTAATGACAGAGCGTCTAACGCTGTTGTTGAATTGGCATTAAGATATTTTCTAATATATCGCTGAACGCATCGCAAACACGCCTCCAGACAATTCGACCAATGCCTAAATTATTTGGATAAATTGTTTGTTCCTAACCTCGCTAAATGTCACCTTTATGTTGTAAACAAAGCCTCTGAATAAATCTAATGTGAAACGAGTAGTTTTTATGAATATTTGAGCAAATTTAGCAGAAATTGCATGGAATATTATAATTATATACTGATTCAAGGTGACTGAGAAAACCGTTCTAATTTTGTGATATTTTTTTTCAAAATTTTTTAACCCTAATTAATCCGCCCCATTTTGTGACCGCTACCCGCCCGGCAGTATAATTAGAATAAATGCGGTATTGCGATTCAGTCTGTTCATTCTGAAGTTATAATATTGAGATACAGTCTGTCCATTTATTGCCATTCTGTCTGTTCATTCTGAAATTATAATATTGCGATTCAGTCTGTTCATTCACTTCAAGAATATATTTACCATCACAAATACTCTGAGATATATGCTAATATATCTAACTGATTCAATTTAACAAAGAATTTAACTGAACCTGTCCCTAATAGGCAGGTAGCCTAGCATATGCACAAGCCGATGCGCCAGCTAACACAACACAGTGTTCGTGAATTGGCGCTAATTCACACATGTTTTACAAAGCTTGTAAGTTTAACTTTGTTTGAAGGGATAGAGCTAGGTTTCTCGCTTCTAAATTGATTCTTTACCCTCAACAAGCGATGTGGTGGGCGATGGACGGCCTTACACACCAGGTGTAGAATATTTAATTTGGGTTGCATGCATAGTGGTATCTATTTCCGGGATTACATAAGAAAAGATGATAGGTTTCAATGTGATAAGTTTTTCTTGTATTATTTCTATAATATCTATAGGATAACTTTAGGAACCTTTGCTGTATCTCATCATATCATTAAGAAATTAACTCATGCATAAATGGGATTCACTGGGAACTGGGAAAAAGCAAATTAGTTAGAAAACACTGATTAAACATGACAAAGACATTTCTAGAAAAGTTAACAAAATAACTGGTAAGCATTTGAAAATACTGAATAATCGGATCCGCATTACTTATTTCCAGATTATCGCTGCTTTTCGTATGATAATTATGACATGACACCCCCCCCCCCCACAATATTGGTAATATTGGGTATCAGATTGTTCACAAAGTCCAGTATTTGGAAATGTTATCCTTTGCAAACTATGAATGGCTAAGATCAGCAAAGATGAGAAACAATCTTATTCCTTTCATTGCTATTTCACATGTAGACTACATTGCCATACGTGTGAGGGGTCAAATTATATCCTTTGCACACATTTTATCTTCGTTATTAGCTCATCTGTCCTGAAAGGCCAAGTGAGCTTATACCATAGCGACCATCTATCAGTCAGTCCATCATCCGTCAACTTGGCTTTGAAAGATTGCTCCTGATTAACTGTTTGGCCGATGTCAACCAAACTTGCCTGGAATGACCCTATGGCAAATAGACTGCCAAACGAGTATGTAAACATTTGATTAGTAAATTCTTTATCCAGTTGTTTTGGATTTTCCCAAGTTTAGTCCTCCCTTGACCCGATTGCAACAAAACTTTGAATGAATCCTATTGTGCTACACTTCTAATGAGAAATTTGACTGTTCAATTTTTCTGCGGCCAGCTTCGATTTTCCGAAATTCTACCTGAAATCGGTACAGACTATGGCTCATTAACCGCTTATCTGATTTCAACCAAACTTGGCTGAAATGGCCCTAGTGTGATAGACTGACAAACCTATATGCAGAAGTTTGATTAGTCAATTTTTCTGGGTTTTCCAAAAAAAATGGACAGAAAACCAGTTTAACCGTTTGGCTGATTTCAAGCAGACTTGCCAGAAAGGACCCTATCTTCATAGGCTTCCGAACGAGTATTTTCCAAAGAATTGTGGAAATCCTTTAAAACATTCGTCAACAAATGGCATGATTTCAAGAAACTTGATTAGAAGGAGCCTATGATGATGTGCTTCAACAGTTCTAGTCAGAAACTTGAGTAGAAGTAGCCTATTGTGATATGCTTCAACAGTTCTAATCAGAAACTTGAGTAGAATTAGCCTATTGTGGTATGCTTCAACAGTTCTAATCAGAAACTTGAGTAGAATTAGCCTATTGTGGTATGCTTCAACAGTTCTAATCAGAAGGTTGAGTAGAAGTAGCCTATTGTGGTATGCTTCAACAGTTCTAATCAGAAACTTGAGTAGAAGTAGCCTATTATGGTATGCTTCAACAGTTCTAATCAGAAACTTGAGTAGAAGTAGCCTATTATGGTATGCTTCAACAGTTATAATCAGAAACTTGTGTAGGAGTTTATGGTGGTGTGCTTCAACAATTCTAATCAGAAAGTTGATTAGTAAATCTGGATTTTCCGAAAAGGTCTAGGAGATTGGTAAAAAGACCAATCCTCTTTAACCACTTGGTCGATTTCAACCAAATTTGACTGTAATGAGCCTATGATGGTACCATTCCAAACATGTGTACAGAAATTTAGTTGGTCTATTTTTCTGGGGGCCTTCTGAGATTTAAAAACACATTTTTTTTGGAAATCATTAAACGCTGTTTCTTTACCAATGGCACAATTTCAATGAAACTTGGGTGGAATGGTTCTATCTAACGAGAAATTTGATTGGTAAAATTTTCTGACAGCTATCTTGTATTTTCAAAAAATGTCAAAAATCAATAAAAATTCATTACTGATTAACTGATTGGACGATTTCAAACAAGCTGCTCGAATGGCTCTTTCGTGGTAGATTTCTGAACTTGTATACAGAAACTTGATTTGTAAAAAGATTCAATAAAATCAGTTGAGACTACTACTTAACCATTGACTTGGTTGAAAGGACATATATAGAAATCTGATTGGTCAATTTTTCCGGTGGCCATCTTGGATTTTCAAAAAATAAACTTTTGCTTTTAATGACTACTCATTAATCACTTGGCTGATTTCAACCAAACATAACAAGCTTTAGTTTGCTCAAGATGTTCCCAAAGTTAGGTGTAGAAATTGTCATCAGGTCATTTAGTTATCTGGTGAGACAAGTGACTGGTTTCAATATTTCATCAGGGGATATTCTTGCATAAGCCATTTACCTCATAACTGGAATATTTTGAAACTGTTTGACTGGGTGTTGTTGCAGGACAGGCAGTAATGGATTGCAGTTAGATTATTTTCAAACTATCCAACAGCTTACTTATTTGGAAATGCAACCACTATTCATGGTTTAAAAAGGATAGTACATGCTGATTAAGCCGAGCCATCAGTTTCAGACTAAGTTTCAGATTTATAAGAGTTTCCATTCGCATGAAAGTTATATATAATGTCTTTAATCATTTTAGAAATTTCGATGACAACAGATCACTACTCAACGTACTCTACTTGGCCTGAATACTACAGTATTCTTTTACTAACTTAATTATTAGCTCACGTGGCATGAAGGGCCAAGTGAGCTTATGCCATGGCGGTCGTCCGTCTGTGCGTTCTTACTGGGTCCGGGTTGGCTAGTCCTCCGCGTTACCCGACCACGTAAAACAGGCAATTCAGTCTTACCCAGACAAATCTTGTGGGATTTTATTCAATCTTGTTCCTGATGTCAAAGAGCACCGGTGGGTGGTGACCAATTCTCAATCTAAAGCCGCTCAACAAATTCATTCTGACACTGAGTTTCAAAAAGGAAACTTAAAACAGTGTTGGCAGGATTGAGAAAGGGAATGTGGACTACATCTATAGATTTAAAAGATGCATATTCTCACCTTCCCATAGCCAGGAGTTTCTGATGGTACCTGAGATTAGCTTTCCAGGGGTACGAGTGGGAATTCCACATTCTCCCATTCAGAATTTCGACGGCGGGTCTTCACCCGTGTGGTCCTTGCTATCACAACATACCTCCACAGGAGACGTAGCAGTCACCACATACACATACATAGATGACTGGCTGCTAAAAGCAGAGTTTATCAGCCAATCGTCAAACAGTTATCAAAATTTGGACAGACTTGGGCTGGATAATAAATTACCAGAAATCACATCCCAGAAGTGTGTTTACCTGGGCATGTTCGATCTAGAGATAGGATATGTTTATCTATCTCAGGAAAGAGTTGAACCACTCGTTTCAGTAATTCAGCATGTGTGCAATAGTCCTTGTGCCTTGGCACAGGTCTACTCGAGAATGTTGGGATTGATGGTCTCTAGAGCCATTCATAGCACAGACGGCCTTACGCAGGTAGCCTATCCAGTTATTTCTCATGTCACAGTGGACCCAGAGCAGAGGCTCACTATACTCAAGGGTGTCAGTGTTAGAACCTCTTATTTACCATCATCTCACCACCCTCAAATCATGGTTTACACCGATACATCGATGAAGGGATGAGGAGCTTGCCTGGAAGAATCCAAAATATCAGGGTTTTGGAATCTGGAACAGTCAAGAGAACACAATCAACCTGCTAGAGATGACAGCAGAGAATTCCAGATGTTTTGTGCCTCCAAAAACAAAAGAATTTCAGGGAAACAGCTGGTCTAATGACCACGCATCCCTCCGAATTCACTTACAAGTATGTCACATGTTAGCTGATGCCACAATCAAGTATCTGAGGTCATAATCAATTATGCCACATGTTAGCTGATATCACAATCAAGAATCTGATGTCATAATCAATTATGTCACATATTAGCTGATGTCACAGTCATAATGACGTAACGCTCAGTCACGGAAATTGAAGTCTCATGAAGTGCACGAATTGTGTCGTTGATGAATTTGCAATCTAATAAATATTCTGTTGAATATTTTGAAACTAATTTGACCGGGATTGCTGCAGTGTTGGCAGCAATTTCATGGTGCAGGAAATATGGGGTGGGAAATACCGGTAAATACCACCCAATACTGCCCCAGGAACTACTCCAAATAGCAGGAAATACTTGGAAATAACAGGAAATACTGGGAGATGCCTCCATAGGCAGTTAATACTCATCAGAAATGAAAACTAAATTTCACATCAAGAGTATACTTACCTCCCTAATACTCTATGATATTGCCAAATATCGACTTTCACTCAATAAACACTAAAAAAGTTAGGTGCCCCAACTGGGAAGGTAGTCAGATGACAGTCCGGCGGATGCCAGCCCCAACCTCGCGCATGCTAGTACTTCCTCTTTACCAATTTATTGGCAACAAGAGACTCATGCTTTTTTGCTACTAAGCTTTTCTGCATTTCTCACAGTCAAAATATATTCATCTATCATCCAGAAGTCATGTCTGATCGTGGAAAGGCCCAGGACCCAGTTATCAGGTGACTTCAAATACATATTTGTCTAATTTAGCATTTTAGTTCCGATGTAATGTGTTTCCGGGACTCACGATTAGATGTGATAAGCGCCTAAAAAACTGGTTTATTTCAAAATGGCGCTATGAAATACTAATCTCTCTGTGTTTATGTCCACAGGTATCTATCCACGATTGAAAAGGACAGCACATCATCAGAGGGTTTGTTTTTCTCTCCACCAAGGTTCCATTTCCTACTAACAATGTTAGAATGAACTAATACAAAATCTATGCCCAGTGAGTTGGAGGCCTCGTAAGGAGGTCTTCTCACTTTGCCCTCTTGGTCCACTTCCTTCCCTTTAAGGTGGATAGAGTTAAGAGGTCATAGAGTTTGGTGGAGATTCCAGTGCATCAGATCGGATGGTTTGTCTATGCTAAAGACGCAGGTATTCTAGTTATGATATTAGGCACTTCTGAAATCTGCTGCCAGTTTATCATTGTATATCTGATGTTTTCATAGTCTGTCTCCACTATCCTTTCCAGTTAAATGTTCTGGATATGAATACAATTCGTCCTTACACCTGGATGTTGTTTTTGGATCGGATTAACTTCTTATTTTTGAAGTTATGACGTCATAATCATCCTTGCACTTTATTAACATTTATAAAGTTTGTCCAACGCTGGTTTCTCATTGGTTAGTGGTCTTTATGGCCACCTTCCATCTATTTGTTTTGGTTTTGAGTTACTAATTCAATTAACTAAAATACTCATTGTCTTCGTCTTCCGGCCTGTTTCAGAAACCTGGTTGTCCTTCTTGTGGAAGATTCCTGAAAGATAGATTCGCTCCTCACTTATGCTTTCAATGCAGCCCTTGTGGGCCATTACTTAATTGTGATATCTGTAAAAAGTGGGTGTGGTGGGGGATCTAATGTCTGAGTTTCTCTCGTTACAGGCAAAGGAGAAGGCTGTAGAGGAGGAGAGGAAGTCTAAGAAAGAGGTTCTTGGTAAGAAGGGTAAGAGGAAGGCCTCGTCCACCTTGGATATGGAGGCCTTCCGTGTAGAGATGTTGGGAGAGATGAAGAGGGAAATTAAGGATTTGGTTCCAGAGTTGCTTTGTGGTATGTTCTCTGGTCCAAATCCTTTGTTGCCCTCTTCGTCTGCTTCGGAGCAGATAATCCCCGCCTCTGAATCGGTGCTATGTAGGGACCTACCAGTTTTGACCGTGATTCAGAGGTGGCCCTTTTAGAGGGTGAAGTCCACTATGAGAACACTGGTAGCAGGCTTGCCGCGCCGGTTGTTCGTGGACAGGTGTCGCTGGGGCCTGCTTATCAGGCCAGGATTATCCGCACCCTGCAGGTACCACTTCCTCCTATGGTACCTTTCCTGGCCAGTTCCGGTTAGCATTCTTCGCTGACCCGGAATCTAATCTTTCTGGCCAGGAAGAAGAGGATTATCTGCTGGGTTCTCCTGGCACCGTGGCCATGGACATTGACGTATGTGCACCCCTCGCGGGGAATACAGGTGACTGTCCATGGTACTACTCACGCAGGAGTAGCGTTCATGGCGCAGAAGGTAGCCCGGGCTGGATCTGCGGGCCAGTTTGACCGTATACCTTGGCTTTCCGATGGTGTAGCAGGTGCTGGCCAGGGCTGTGGTGTGGCAAAATTTTCCCCTCACAATACCACGACGCCTGCTCATGGTCAAGCCAGTCAGTTTAGCATGCCTGTTCTTTCAGGCCTGCATGCTTTCTCTGGCTTGCCAGGAGTATCTGTTCCTCCAGCCACACACACACCTGCGATTTCTCAGGAGGATGACGAAGGCCCTCATCTTGTAGAGCATTCGCAGGTAGCCACAGAGGAAGACTGGTCTGACGCTTGTCAGTGGCTAATCAACGTCAGGCCAGGTCTTGCTGTGGATCAGTCGGCCAGCCAGCGGAACCAGCGCCTGTGGTTGGCAGGTAAGCCGACTGCTACCGTTATGCCATCTCTGCCGCTGGCTGAACATATTGTGGTTATGTTTACAGCGGTAGAGACATCCATCAAGGCGTATGGACGTCTCATGAAGGCCCCTCGCGAGGTGGCAAAACAATGCCTCATCGTGCCTGAGCAGTATCAAAGGTACGGTGTGGTGCCTAGGCCAAGTGCAGATGATCGCGCAGCGCTAGGCAAAGACACGCGGCCAGGCTCCCGGTCTGACACACAAGCGCTGTGCTCGAACGCTTTGCGTTCGGCAAACACCGCCTGCGCAATGCGGAGGAGAGTGTGAGGGCGTCTATCTCAGCACTCTCGCACGTCTCCTAGCTGTTACAGGGGGTAGTAATAGCATCTGCATTGCGCCAGCCTAGTCCGGTGACAGTCCAGAGAGCCATCCAGGATGGAATTAACCTGGCTCTGGATTGTTTAACCCGATCTGTGACCAGGAGTGTCCGGGCGCGGCCCACATTTGCCCTAGACAACTTGTGCCCATCCCAGTACCTGTATAATAGGCTGCTGCGTACGCCTATGACAGGTCCTGGTCTTTTTTGGAGATAAGGGATGTAGGCACTTCCAGGAGACGCTTACCCTGCGTGAGCAATTTGAAGTTCTCCGCAGAGAGCGCATTCGCGCAGCTCCCCCTGCGCATCATCCCCTGCAGGCTCGAGGTGGCCAGGTCAGAGGCCAGCCACCAGCGCAGCGCCGGCTAGCAGCGAGGGGGTGCGCAGGCTCCTCCGGTGCAGGCAGCCGCTCGCCCGTCAGGTACGATTACCACGACCAGATCCTTTGCGCATTCAATTTTGTCATAAATCTGCCACAGGTAAACAAGTTGACTTAGCTAAGGCTCACAGTGTTCGCGGCGTAGTGGCTTCTACTGTCGTGTTTAATGGGGTTCCTGTGGATGACATTATGTCTGTAGCCCAGTGGCACTGTGAGTCAAGTTTTACCGACCATTACCTCTGTGACACCTCGAATCCTCTCGCCTTATTGATTTTGAAAAGATAATCTAGGTGTACATATTTTGATGAGGATCTCTCACTTTTAATATATTCCACAATTAATCAATGGAAACCAGGCCTGGGGTCAGTTACTTTTAAATGTAGCTAGTTACAGTTACATTAGACCATTACAGTTACAGTTAAAGGTACATTGGTTACATTAGTTACTTTGTCTGATAATTACTATGAAGGACTACGTGGACAAGAAAATCATGATAAAAAGTGTAATGTAGTCAACCAATTTGAGGTATATAGTAGAAACAAAATAGCACTATAACCACTGATATAATATACTAACAGAACTGAATTTATTTCAGATATAAAATATAAAACCTGCTGAAAATTGTTCAATGAATTTGACTGAATTTTATTGCTGCCATATGCAATAAAAAATTTCATTCAACTCGGTTCCAAAATAATAAGATGCTTTCATTGTAAAAGTGTGCATACATATTTCTTGCTCTAACCCTTTTAACCATGCAAGGCAAATAACAAACATTAATTTTATTGTAAGAAATATTTGTTTGAATGCCTTAAAACTAATTTGACTGAAAGGATTGCTGTCATAGGTATCAACATTTTTCAGTGAAATTAGTTTCAAAATGTTCAACATATTTCTTTATAGCATGGACTTTCTACAGTAAGATAATCCACTATTTACCATGGGCCAATATAAGTTTCGAGTGAAATTAGCTTCAAAATCTCAATCAGCTTTATTGTATGCGTAATTTAAAGTAGCAATTTAAATATTTCTGCTGAGTACTTTAGACAAATTTTACTTTCAAAAGATGTTGCTTCATATGACAAAAACAGCTTTTTTCAGGTCAAATTAAATTCAAAATATTAAACAGTTTTCCAGTACACTAGTTTCATTCCATCATTTAAAAATTTGTCTGCAATACCAAAATTGTTGATGGCTTGACTTTTATCAATGGCATTGTCCTTTGATCTTTATCACCACACATGTGAATTGACCCTAGCTTGAGTATAATTGCTGAGCAATGATATCCTAAGCTGGCCTAATCAATAGTCTATAACGAAAACAACAGGACATGCTGTTAACACATACTGTGGCAGATTTTAACATTCTTTACAATTCAACATTTGCTGTTTTTAATCCTTTTAACCCGTTAACACTAAAGCTGGACAAACAACTTTTGCAGTGGTGTTGAGAAATATCCATTTCCAGACAAATATTGTATTACCTTTGAAAATTTACCACTGGAATGACTGGCTCAATACCCAAGGCAGTCATTTCAGTGGTAAATTTTCTAAAATAATCTCATGGTCTACAAATGGATATTTACTATGAGAAAACTAAGATTTTCTTTAACAAATTTGACCCTTAATAGGTAACTTAATTCTCCAATGATTTAGTAAACAACCTATTTCTATGATAGCTTAATGTAAAAGCTGTATAAGAATTTGATTACGGTTATCGCCGCCTGATGTAGCAATACCATTCAGTCAGATTATCATTGATAACAAGCATATTTTGAGAATAATAGCATGTTGTAAATATCACATGCAGATATAGAATAACCCTTTAATGGTCAAGATTGGTCAAGAACATCACACCTTTGGCCTGGCAAATCTATATGGCAGGCTACAGGATTAATATTTGAAAATTTATCACTGGAACGACTGGCCTAATACTCAAGCCAATTATTCCAAAAGTAAATTTCAAAAATAAATAACCCTAATATCTGGAAATAAAGTTGCTGCCCAAAGCATCAACATCTTCCTGTCAAATTAGCTTCAATATATTCAACAGCTTACACGAATGATTACTATGAAATTGTGATATTGGAGTGGCACATGTATAACAGTAGCTATGCTGCAAATTGAGAAAATTGTAATAAATCTATTATAAAACTTTGAATTGTAACTGAAAAGTAACTGAAATTTCAGTTACTTTTGCAATGTAACTGGTTACATTTCAGTTACAGTAACTGAAAAAATTCTTCAGTTACAAGTTACTTCAGTTACATGAAAAATGTAACTAAGTTACAGTCAGTTACAGTTACCCCAGCCCTGATGGAAACAACCACTTAATTGGACTGCATCAGCCTTCACCAATGGGAAGATGATGACAGCAGCCAACTTCCACACGGTCAGTCTTGTTTATGTGTTGTTCATTGTTGATTGTGTTGTCACATGACCCTTCGTTCTTAATATGATGATGGTGCGTGTTTTATGTGGTTCATTATTGAGTATACGAAAATGAAGCCTTTTCATTTAAATGTCCTATAGTACATGACACTTGTACGGAGAGAGCGTATGGGACATTGAGTTATCCGATGTTCAAATCTATTCCTGGTTGTGTTTTCACACAATTTTCAGAGGTTTTAAGTGCCTTAAACGCAGAAAAACGTATGGGGAAGGGGTGGTCTTTTGACCTCGCCTCCCTCCCGCCGAATCCTCTGACGAATTCTGGCAATAGAGTATTAGGGAGGTAAGTATACGCTTGATGTGAAAAAAATGAAATCTTGGATTTCTTTTTTCAGGAGAGTTGATACTTACCTCTCTAATACAGACCCATCCTCTCCGGCCCACAGAGGCTCGGTCTTCAGGCATGCTCAAAAGTTGCATAGTGTCAGCCAATACATTAGTCAGAGGAAGTACTAGTCTGCGCATGCGCGAGGTTGGGGCTGGCATCCGCCAGACTGTCATCTGACTACCTGCCCAGTAGGGGCACCTAACTTTTTTAATTTGAATGTTTATTGAGTGAAAGTTGATATTTGGAAATATCATAGAGTGTTAGGGAGGTAAGTATCAACTCTCTCGTGAAAAAAGAAATCCAAGATTTCGTTTATATCATAGGTAAATTAATCAGAGGCTAATATAGAGGCCCATATATAATATAGGTTGACATATGAGATCAAATAAGCAAGATAGACACATCATAGCCCTTCAACTCTACATAGCAGATGCAATTTACATACAATTTGTTGCACAAACTGTTTAGTTGAATTCGTTGAAACCATTTTCACTAGAAAACTCAGTAAATACTTATAAAATGATAAGCAGCTCATGCCATGAATGGTTTGCTTAAACATATATACAATGCATTAGTATGCTGTATATATTGTAACATCAAATATACTTTATACTGCCTTTGAATTCTCAGCGTATCAGAACATGGATTTAAAATAGAGGTCTAGACGTAACAGAAAACTACTGGTACCCCACAAGTATAGTTTGCTGAGTTCTATTATGCTGTCGCCCACACTCCGCTCATATATCAATGCTCTGTTAGGCTGTCACCCACACTCGGCTCATATATCAATGTTCTGTTAAGCTGTCTCCCACACTCAGCTCCAGAATCAATGCTCTGTTAGGCTGTCTCCCCCACTCAGCTCATATATCAATGTTCTGTTGGGCTGTCTCCCACACTTGGCTCATATATCAATGCTCATTTAGGCTGTCCCCCTCACTCAGCTCATATATCAATTAGAGCTGGGCGGTCTGACGGTAGTACCGTGAGGACCGCGGTATACCGTGAACCGATACCATGACCGTTGGCATTTCCAAATGCTGTGAATACCGTCCATAATGTTTGAGCAATATTTGAGAAATATATTCATAAAATCTGACTTGACCACGGGTAAATAAGTGCTAATAGTGCCAAAAATACAGGCATCCCTAACTATTAGCCGAGTTCAGGTGAAAGGGTTGTAAAAACAAATGTCAAGACGTCGATTACAAAATTATGACAGGCAGAATTGTATGTCAAATGTACGTCTTGAAAGTCTCACGGTAAAATTGCTTTATTTAAAACATCTAAACTCATTCTCTGGTCGTCCGCCGGTAGTAATTACACTATAATATATTCCCTATTCCCGTTTCTATTATTTGTAATTTATTACTTCAAGCATTTTGTCACCGAACAAACACGCTAGAATAACAAAATAACATACAAACTGCGTGCTATTCAAACACAACAGCGATCTCGCAAAGGCGTATCTGATTGGTTGTTCATGAACTAGACCGTGGGAAAATACATTACTATGCTGAATTTATCAAGGAAAATTTACTAAAACGTAGTATTTGCTCGCGCCGTTTTGATCACGTGCTAATTTATTAACAACGAGCAGCGTTGAAGTCGTTATTTCTTATTTTTCTGGCTTGTTTTAAGAAATTTCTTTACGGATTAAGTCCAGTTTAAGTAACGACACCTAAAAATTATAGTGTTTTAGTTTTTGTAATTCATTTTTCAACAGGCTACACGTTGGAAGTTCGCGGAAATAGCTTTTTACACGCATTGTTCACGTGAAGCATGGCGAGTAACGAGTCTGCACATCGGGTACTCGGTAATTATCAGAAGCTTTGGAATCGGCTATATTCAATGTCGTGTTATATGTATGTGTATAGGCCTGTTTTCGCGAGTAACAGAATATACGACTTTACCGTTTGCTGGTCGCACGCATTAATAGCAAGAACAATCCAGATTGAAAATAGTGCACCCCAATGTCTCAAACAGCGGGTTATAGTTACATCCTTTGGCCGATATTCCCGTGAATGATATTACGTCAATAAAAATAGTAACCTAATAAAATCGTGAAACTAAACGGTTGCAATAGCCATGTTTTTCTTCTCTAAATCAGGAAGCCGATTTATTTATTTTACCTATATTTACCGTTGATTGGAGATGGAAGTGAAGAGGAAATGGAAAAAATTGTTCTAATTTCGTGGCATGCCTCAAGCTCAGATGACGGTATACTGTGGTACCGCGGTATTTTTTCATGGTACCGGTACCGTCATGTAAATATCAATACCGGCCAGCTCTAATATCAATACTCTGTTAGGCTGTCCCCCTCACTCCGCTCATATATCAATGCTCTGTTATTCTGTCGCCCACACTCAGCTCATATATCAATGTTCTGTTAGGCTGTCTCCCACACTCAGCTCCTGAATCAATGCTCTGTTAGGGTGTCTCCCTCACTCAGCTCATATATCAATGTTCTGTTAGGCTGTCTCCCACACTCAGCTCCTGATTCAATGCTCTGTTAGGCTGTCCCCCCCCCCCCTCACTCAGCTCATATCAGTGCTCTGTTAGGCTGTCTCCCACACTCAGCTCATATATCAATGTTCTGTTAGGCTGTCTCCCACACTCAGCTCCTGATTCAATGCTCTGTTAGGCTGTCTCCCTCACTCGGCTCATATATCAATGCTCAGTTAAGCTGTCCCCCTCACTCCGCTCATATATCAATACTCTGTTAGGCTGTCTCCCACACTCAGCTCATATATCAATGTTCTGTTAGGCTGTCTCCCACACTCGGCTCATATCTCAATGCTGTTAGGCTGTCCCCCCTCACTCAACTCATATCAGTGCTCTGTTAGGCTGTCTCCCACACTCAGATCATATATCAATATTCTGTTAGGCTGTCCCCCTCACTCCGCTCATATATCAAAGCTCTGTTAGGCTCTCCCTCACTCCGCTCATATATCAATGCTCTGTTAGTGTCTCCCTCACTCCGCTCATATATCAATGCTCTGTTAGGCTGTCCCCCTCACTCCGCTCATATATCAAAGCTCTGTTAGGCTCTCCCTCACTCCGCTCATATATCAATGCTCTGTTAGGCTGTCTCCCTCACTCCGCTCATATATCAATGTTCTGTTAGGCTGTCTCCAACATTCAGCTCATGAATCAATGCTCTGTTAGACTGTCTCCCTCACTCGGCTCATAAATCATTGCTCAGTTAGGCTGTCTCCCACACTCAGCTCATATCAATGCTCAGTTCGGCTGTCCCCATCACTCAACTCATATCAATGCTCAGGCTGTTCCCCTAACTCAGCTCATATATCAATGCTCTGTTAGACTGTCTTCCACACTCAGCTCATATATCAATGCTCTGTTAGGCTGTCCCCCTCACTCAATTTATATATCAATGCTCAGCTAAATTTTTAATTTAATTATTTTAAAACTAATTTGGCTAGGTTACTTGAGGTGCAACAGTTTTAGGTGCAATTAATTTCAAAATATTCAACAATATGTTTTACTTCATAAAGAAATGGTCGTTTCTGGTTTGTTGAAAAGGGACAAATATATTCAAAGTGAACTTGCCGCAATTGTTGTTTTTCAGGGTCTGGTACAGGAACTGGTGGTTAACTGTGATGGCCAGTTGAAGATTGCTGTGATTGCTGCGGCGGCATACTATGAACATCGATTACGACTTGGACAAAAAGTCATCTATCATCTCGAAGCATTTATTGCTAAATTCATGGCCATTTTTAAGCGATTCATGGAAGATCAAATAGCTGAGCTTTTCTGAGGAGAGAACAGTCGGAATAAAAACCCTGATAATCATGAATTACTCTAGTAATCATGGATTACCTCCCCTGGTTCAAAATGCCACTTGCTAATCATAGATTACCTCCCCTTATTCAAGGTCAGTGGGAGCAACATCTCCCAGTAAGCTTAGTTTCAAAACATTTAACAGCTTATATGTATAGTTGTCTTATAATTGAGATCCTGGAAGCTCCGGGGTTAAAAGATCCAGTAATAATGTGAGAATCTATGAATTGGCTGACACTATGATAGTTTATCAATATTGGCCAGTGGCTTACGACCAAATTTAGGTGATTTTTTACAGGAGTGACTAAAGCAACAAACTGTATGCATCTTGCTTAGGCCCTAGAGAAACCTTCTCATGTGGTGGGAGGTTGGGGGGGTGGGAAGTACCCGGTCAAAGGTCATGTGATTTTAATTACAGTTACCCATGTCATGCTGTACATCAAAATGGAGCTAAGAGAAATGCATTGTTAGAAATTTGAGCCCTTTTGTTTTGTGTTGTTCCATAACATATATTTGACGCTATATATGGTAATGCCAACTTTTTAAAGAAGCTATGTGTATGGTAATGCCAACTTAATTGTTTTAAGAAGCTATGTCTATGGTACTATATGGTAATGCACATACTATTTTATTGCTGACATATCCATGGTTCTTACTAGTATACAGTCTAAAATTAGCATTAGGAAGCTTTATATATCAAGAATGGCAGGTTGAAATCATACTGTTTATAGATGACCAACCTAAAGATTAAATTTCTCACATGACTGCCATATTCTACCTTCTGCTGAATGAATTAAAGTGAGACATACAAGTTGGAATGTAATCGAGATATAATATGGCACAATATGACACAATTGAGTCATGATGAGTTGCTGTAGTCTGCTAGATATCGACAGCAATGAAGTGACTGATGGCTTACAAATCGCTGGCAACTGAAATCAAATTAACCAATGACCGGGTATGTTCAGCTCATGTGTTTTTTTGGAACCATAAATTCAAAATGACTACATCAGAGAATCTAGTCGGTTTAGTGTGCGGTCAATAACGTCGTTATAGTGACACAACACGACTTAGCTAGCAATGGCTGTTGCATGGCGGTGTCATAGGCTAATGGTCAGTCTAATATGTGGTGCATTTATGTATAAAGTTCGTAGACTGAAATAAACCATCAGTTTAATATTTCTGTTAAATAAAATCTCAAGCTAGTAAACTATTTAAACCATTTTTGCTGTAGTATCAACAGGTAGTGATACGATTACGATACACATCAATAAGAATCAATGTGAAAATATTAACTTTTGATGATGATAGACAATGATTGAAAATTGTTATCACAAGTTTTCGACTAACCATTTAATAATATGACAAGAATCTGAGGTGCATTTGCAGAGTTGAGCAGACTTAAGTCATGTAGTCCTGCACACAAATCATCTTGAGCACCTCAGCAAAACTGCATCCACTGTGAACATTTGATGCGTTGCCTGCAGCTATTAGACGCTTCGGTTTGTCATATCCAAAGGGGTTCCCATGTGTTGTCTTTTTTATCCATCCAAATCTTTCTGAACTAGGGGCATTCGGTTGATGTCTCAGGTTGGTTAACCAGACACTAGCTTGATATATACTGCGACTTATGCACCCAATTGAAGCGGCTTGTGTTGGTGGAAGTTTTTGCATCATTAGTACTTTGTGAGGAAAGAGATCGTTTCTCATAATATTGACATTGACATTCTCTTCGAGAGTAGAATTATCATCGAGTATGCACATGTCTTTGAAATGATATGATTCTACCAACATTGCCTTGAATACTACACAGGGATAAGGAAACCTTCACTAGCTGCAGGAAATACACTCCATGTATCCCAAGATGACTTCTTTGCCCTTCCATTGAACGGTGATGTGGTATCATATCCTGTGAAAGCATGGGAAAAAAATGCACACTTGATTTTTCCTCAAATGGAGAATAAAAAATGTTTTCCTTTCTCAAATGCTGCCCAAAGCTGTACATCATAGTGGTGTTCTGTCAACTCAAAAAATATAAACACACGTGTCATGC